>JAQHUG010000155.1:3397745-3424317 GCA_028555095.1 Dicrostonyx torquatus | reverse complement strand
TTCCTTTTATTAGGATCTCTTTCCCACTGTAGCAAAGAACATGAACCCTTACCATGGCAGCGTGGATATAAGCAGGAGAGGTAGAAAGCTATCTTGTCTTAGAAAACTACAGGGATATGTTAGGGCTGAGTGGAAAAGGTGATGGTGATTGAGACAGTAAAAGGTTTTCAAAACAATTAGAAAAGGACATGCTATTATCTGTCAAATTAATACATGCTACTTCAAATTTTAAGAGAGAAAATCATTTATACTGATTTGTTTGGGATAGCTGAACCTGTGGAATAGAATTATTGACAAAATATGAAGAACTGATAGTAAATTAGAAAGTTGATCTTGGAAAGATGGCAAGTATAAGGGAATGTGAGATTGCTAAGGACGGAGCCTAAATAACCCCACAGGAACAGGCTGAGGGACTCTGGTTTCTAATGCAATCCCTGTAGATGATCACAAAGTGTTTTATTTGTCTCTCCTCAATAATCAAAAATGTAACTGCAAAACTATACTTCTTAATTCACAGGCCAGGGTTAATAGCTATGGGTACAAGTAGAAGGAATATTTATTTATCTTCAGTCTTCATCCATCAATGATGAATCCTGTCTCTTCTAATGAGGAGTACAGCTCATTGTACATGTATGGAATTCAAAGGCCAACTTGGAACAGTCCATTCTCCTTCTCCACCATGTGAGTCCCCAGAATTGAAAGGTAGTCAGAGTCCATAGCAGGCACCGTTACCCACCATTGTTATGGAATAATCCTTTTGTACACTGTGAAGGTTTGTCACTGAGACCGATTTAATAAACTGAATGGTCAATAGCTAGGCAGGATTTGGGTGACAGAGAGGACTCTGGGAAGAAGGGCTGAGTTGTGAGGAGACAGCAAAGATGCAAAGCAAGCAGCATGGGCTTTACAAAGTAAAGGTAATCAAACCACCCAAAAGAATGTTGATTAAAAGATATGGGATAATTTAAGTTATAAGAGCTAGTTTGAAATAAATCTAAGCTGTCAGGCAAGGTTTCATAAATAAGAAGTCTCCATGTGGTTATTGGTAGCTGGTTGGTGGGCCAGAAAAATCTGCCTAAACACTATCTCTCCCATGCTGATACAATACCTAGAGGCTGTTAAGGAATTATCTTGAATGAAATGAGCCAGGTGCAGAAAGACAAACATTGGATAACACCACTCAGAGTTACATCTAATAAGATGATTTCAAAGAAGAGGAACACAATACGGTGATAAGCAGAGACTAGGAAGACTAGAAGAGAGGCTTACTTGACTGCCACTAAATTCTGGTTACAGAGTGAAAATAAGATCTGTTGCTAAATAAAAACTATAAAACGGTGTGAAATACACATCTCAAAATGGTTACAAAAAAGGACTTTAAATGTTCTTATGAGAATGAAATGATAAATATTTGAGGACATAATACACCCAGCCTAAGTGGAATATTACATAATATATGATATGTTCCACAATTTTGTAAAATTTTTAATGTATCAATTAAATAAATTGAAATAGTTCTAGCTCACATAGTTTTGTCAGGAATTGTCTAAATGGTGCTAATTTTGTTTTTAGTAGGATATTTCACTGTCTTTGAATAAATATTCTGCAAATTGTTTTAGATCCTTACCACCATATTCCCCAAGTATGCCGGAAATTGACCACCTAAGCACACACCTTGGGTATGCCATTGTTCTGCTCACAGATACATAGCTAGAATACACAAATGTAACAAAAGCTACAAAATTTCTACCTTTAGCCTGTTGTAGATTCAAGATATGTCTGGATTTATTCTACCCTAGAGCGTTCCAATTTTGCCAATATGAATGTGCCTCAATTGGCAGATTTTCAGGTTCTTTGTAGGCATATTTTCTTTTGAAGATTGTTATGTCTGTTGTGAAGGTTGAAATAAGAAACATCCCTTCTAGGTTCATGGGTCAAAACCTAAGTCCCTATTGGTGCCACTATTTTGAGATGTTCTGGAACCTTTAAGAGATAGGGTCTAATTGAAAAAAAAGTCAATGTGGGACATGCCTTTGCTTGTACCTTATCCTTAATGTTTCATACTTCCTTGTAGCATGAGGGCTGGCTTGTTGGGGTTACTGTCCTGCCTGGTACCCCACAGCTGGCAAGCCCCAAAGAAAATCACACAGAGGTCTCCATAAGATTATAAACTGATTGGCCCATTAGCTCAGGCTTCTTACTAGCTCTTATAACTTATATTAACCCATTGTTCTCATCTATGTTAGCCACATGGCCGGTACCTTTTCTCAGCCGGACAGCTTACATGTTGCCTCCTTGGTGGTCTGTGCAGGAATGCCAAGAGAGCTTCCTGCTTCCCAAATTCTCCTGTTCTCCCCTCTACTTCCTGTCTGGTTTTCCTGCCTATACTCCCTGCCTGGCCAATCAGCGTTTATTTAAAAACATGATTGACAGAATACAGACAATTCTCCCGTACCACTTCCTTTCTTTTTCCTGTCCTCCAAAGAAGAAACTTCTATGACCCACTCCACAATCACATTGTCCTTCTCAGACTAATGGGACTGTAAAAGCATGGACTAAAATCTCTGAAACAATAAGACAAAGCATGTCTTTCCTCTTCACACCTGTTCTCTCAAGATTTTCCCACATTACTGAGAACAAGGCATACATCTTTCTCCATGCCAATGGTTCTCTGCCTGTGAGTCATGACACCATTGGGAGTCAAATGATCCTTTCACAGGGGTCATGTATCAGATATCCTGCATACCAAATGATTCACAGCAATAGCAAAATTACAGTTATGAAGTAGCAACGAGATAATTTTAAGGTTTGGGGTCACCACAACATGGGGGTTCTAAAGAGTTGAAGTACTAGGAATGCTGATGTGGGATTCCCCTCTGCAAGCTCTGAATACCATTGGTTAATAAAGAAGCTGTCTTGGGCTTGCACAGGGAATAGAGCTATGTGGGGAAAACTAAACTGAATGCTGGGAGAAAGAAGGCAGAGTCAGAGAGAAGCCATGTAGCCTCACTGAAGACAGATGACTGAGCTTGCCTGATAAGCCACAGCCATGTGGCGATACACAGATTACTAGAAATGGGTTAAATTAAGATGTAAGAGTTAACCAATAAGAAGCTAGAGCTAATGGGCCAAGCAATGATTTAAATGATATAGTTTCTGTATGATTATTTTGGGGCTGACCAGCCGGGAACCAACTAATGGCTCCTTACAACAAATTGGTGCCCATGTAGCCAACTAAAATCCACTTAAAACCTTAAAGGACTTGGAAAGGAATTCTAGACACTAAAAAACAAAGTTTAGCTGCATTTACTTTCACAAATGGGCTTTGCTTGCTGGCAGCATGTCTGATTCAGCAGTAGCAGAAAAAAGCCATGCTGTTTTGAAATGTCGGCTTTCTGGACCATGCTGCCAGTGCAACCTCTGGCTCTTTCAGGAGGTCAAACATTTAAATGGGGTTCGTAAGCAGCATATTACAAACTGCTTAATGGCTCGACATAGACCCACTGATACTTGGAACAGGAGCAGTGTGCTCAGAGGCCGTGAATGGACCCCTCTGCCATGTTGGACTGGGCAGGGCAAGCAGACAGTGCCATATTTCCCCTAGCAATGGTGCAGCTTAAATTCATAAGATGGGCTTGGCATTTTAAGAAGCACTTCTGGTCAAAAAGAATTACAGATACACAATAAAAACAGATTCATACATAAAAGTCCTCTAAGTGGATCAAGCAGTGATTTAATTAATACAGTTTCTGTGTGATTATTTTGGGGCTAAGCAGCCAGGAACTAACTAGTGGAACCTTCCAACAGAATGCTTTGAGCTGTCAAAGTGGCTTTGACTCATATGGTATTATTGTGCACTCCTTCACAGTGGTGCTTCCTCCAATGGGTCCTACGCTACTGTGGATAGCACTGTGAATTGCCATTTTGGACCTTTCCCCAGGCTACCATGTGCTCACCAACTGCTCATATTTATGTATTCCATCATCATCACTCATCTCTGTTCCTGCCTCATCAATGGCATTGAAAGAGGGTGAAGTTTTTTTGAGGGGGTGAGAGAAGTAATTTCCTGATGATATCTCTCATACTCTGATTTCTTAATTAAGGTTCCTATTGCTATAATGAAGCATCATGGCGATGCTTGGAGCAACTTAGAGAAGAAAGGTTTTATTTGCCTTACACATTCCTATTTCTGTATATCATGACGGGAAGTCAAGGAAGGAATTCAAGAGAGCAACCTGGAGGCAAGAACTAAAACAGAGACCATGGAAGAAGGCTGCTTGTTGACGGGTTTGTTCTTCATGGCATTATGGGTAGTATGGGACCACCCATAATAAACTGAACTCTTCCACATCAACCATCAATCAAGAAAAGGCTCCATGGGCTTTATCACACCACAATCTGATGGAGGCATTTTCTTAGTTGATGTTCCCTCTTTCCAAATGACTTGAGTTTATGTCAAGTTGACATAAAAGTGGTCAGCACAATATAATGGTAGAAAGTCTTAGTGTACTAGGATGAGTCCTGCTAATAGTGTTGAGTGTCTCTAGAGTTTATAGGATCTGGGTTTTTCATCATGTTGGCTACTGCTGCTGTATTCAAATCTTTGTTATGTTTATTTATATGTTTTTTGCCTTGTCATCTTGAACAATAAATCTTTAATGTGTGTTCTGAGAAGGAGTCAAGAAAGAAGAGTCATCATCATCATCATCATCATCATCATCATCATCATCCCCATAGTCATCATCACCATTATTTTCATCATCATCACCATCAATCTTGGAAAATGCACTCAATTCTTGCCATGTACCAGGCTTCCTTCTAATGCTTAAGAGATCAATTAAAAGATTAAGTTAATGTAATTAAATCTTCATGGTGATTTAAATTTTTTATCTAAATTTTAAAACATTTTATTCTAGACAAGAAAGTGCCTTTGGGTTAGGTTTTGATCTTAGTTTTATTTGCCTCTACACTTTGTTTCTACATACTCAGTTATTGCTAAATGAGAGAGTCTGCTATTAGTTAAAACGAGCAAAGTTCAATTATTATTACTAATGGACCATTTATCCTTCTCATCTTAATAATTTAAAACCTTGCTCTTAGATGAATATTTTTGCAGTGTCTCACTACTTCAAAAGAATGAATCTGTTTCTTAACCAAATGAGGGGAAATAAAATGGGTCTTCTCAGTCCCTCAGTAGGGCTGGAGGTAACAAACAGTTCTTTTCTGCAGCTCGTTATCAACACCAGCCTGGAATCATTTGAAAACAAATTCTGAGAAGATGAGGATCAATAGGTGCGATTGCACCGAGAACACTACGCTTTTGTGCATCTGTACTGACACTTTAACGTCCCTCCCTCCGAGCTTTCCTTGGCTGTTCCTTCCCAATACTGTGCTGGCCACATCTGTCCGATGACACTATGTGCTTTTCTTTCACAACCAAGAAATGGGTCTTATTGTGTTGTTTCCCCTCTGCAGAACATTCTTTCCTGGAACAGCCTCCATGAAAGATTCCTGGAATAGGACTACATGATGCCTCTTGGTTATAACATTTTTCCTCACCGCTGCAAGCTTAGATGTGTAGGTACAGATGCTAGATAGATGGCAGATAGATATTGATAGTTTTCACAAACTTACAGTGAAAGAGGTTGAGGTGGCTTTTAACTGCTATTGAAATACTGTCTCTTGGACATGACGTGGATGCCACACTCATGAACTTACAGTAGCGACAGTGACCAACACAAGACCTGTACAAGGTCAGGCTGACGATGTGAGTTAACTTTCCAATAGGTGTGCAGCACTGACTGCCTCGGTGAGGTGCATTTCCCGTGGATGTGTACTCAGCTGTTGAGTTACAGGGTCATATGGTGATTCTATTTCTTTTCTCTCTTTAAGAAATTCTAATCCCTGCCCCCACCAACATCATTCAAGTGTTTCCTTTCCTCATCATCACACCATCTTCTCTCTTTTTGACAACTATCCTAATAGATTGGAAATGATTTCTCTCTGTGAATTTAATTCCTAATAATTACCAACAAAGTTTTTTTTAATATTTTTGTTGGCCACTTATATGTGATCTGTTGAGGAGATTTATTCAGTCCTTTGCTTGTTTAGTAATCAGTTCTTGGTGTCTTTGGTTGGTTATGTGAGATTTTTCTGCTGTATTTGGGGTATTAAGCCCATATCCTAGTTATTCTTGGCAAGTAATGGATTGTTTTCTATAGATGTCTTTTCACTCTGTAGACTTTTGGCCTGTTTTCATTTTTGTCACCCTACCTTTGGAGTCATAGCCAAATTTTGTTACCCTACCTTTGGAGTCATAGCCAAATGATCAATGCTAGACCAGATCATGGGCTTTCTTTGTTTTCTTCTAGTACTTTCAAATTTCTGGGTTTATTTAAGCTTTTGATCCATTTTGAGTTGATTTTTGTAAACACTGTAAGTAAAAGACCTAAGTTCATTCTTCTGCGTGTGCACACACACACATTTTTAAATACCATTTGTTAAACCTTGGATAATGTATGGAGAGAAAGGAGACTTTCTATGCTTTCATTGGAAATGTAAGTGGGTTCAATTTCTATGGAAAATGTTATAGAAGTTACACAAAAAATTAAAAGTTGATCTAATTCATCTTCCCAAAATCTTGGGTACCTGTCCAAAAGAAATGGGTATCAATAGATCGGTCTGTACTCTCATGATCATGAGACTGTTATTCTCAGCTGAGCTATCAAAACAAATAAGTAACCATTAACATGATTTGAACATGACCTGGGAAAGTTCATGGGTTAGGAGCCTGACCTTCAGTGAGGCCCGGTTGGGAAATAAGGTCTAATAGGAAGCATTTTAGGTCATGGTAACATTACCCTTGAACATTGATTGATGTAACTTCCATGAGAGTGAATTAGTAATCACAGTAGCAAGCTGCTCATCCAGACCCTTTCTCCATTCCTGTTTCACATGCACTTGTCTGACCTTTTGATCTTTCATCTTTTTATCAAGCAATGCAATTACTCCCAAAAAGCCAGCAGGATGCCAACGTTATCCTCTTGGACATTGGAGCCTCCAGAACACCAAGCCAAAATAAATACCTTTTCTGTATAAATTATCCAGTTTCAGGTATTCCACTATCTATTTTTAATTATGTACATATATTTGGGGGTGTTTGTTTTGTTTTGTTTCAAGACGGGATTTCACTGTGAAGCTTTAGAGCCTATTCTGAAACTCACTCTGTAGATCAGGCTGGCCTCTAAGTCAAAAAGATCCACCTGCCTCTGCCTCTCGAGCACTGAGATTGAAGGCGTGTACCACCACTACCCTGCTGTATTATAGTTCTATAAAAGAATGTACGTATGTGTGTGTGCAAGAGCCTAAACAGGCACAAAAAAATATGAGGCCCTAGAAGTACAGCCAGAATTACAGATGCTTGTATGCTATCTGATATCCTGGGAGCTGAACTTGGGTCTTCTACCAGTAGTATGTCCTCCTAACTGCTGTGTCATTTCTCCAACCTCCTTCTTTTTTAGTTATATAAAGATAAAAGAGACTAAAACATCAAATGAAGAATGAATGGATAACCCAAATGGGATAGTTATGTATATGTACATATTGCTATAGAATCAAAAGTAAAAAGCCATTTGTTTCAATATGGGTGAACCTGGTGGACTGGCTATATGATGAGTTAAATAAGCCAAGAAAAGAAAATGAAAGATGAGTTTATGGTCTCACCTGTATGTGTGTGTGTGAGTGTGTGTGTGTGTGTGTGTGTTTATTTTAAAAATTAATTGATAAAAAAATAAACATCAAATTTATTGAAATGGGTTGTTATAGGTTTGTTCAGGGCTTAGAAGTCAGGTAAATAAAGAAATATTTTCTTTACAAGTGAATAAGTTCCATTACAAATGAGCCACATTTTCTTTTTTAACCATTCATCTGTTGACAGGCATATAACCTAACTCTTAAAAGATGTGATGTTTATATAAATGATTAATAAATTTTAGTTTATTTACAAAATAAAATAAAATATAAAATTATTTTTTATCAATTTAGAAAAAAATAGAGTTGTAAAGTACAGAGAAGTTGGTATTCTCATAACTGATACCACAACTTTGGGAGTTGTTTTTATCACAACTGGCCCGTGTGAATAAAAGAATTTAAAAATAAACAGACTCAATGTATTCTATATCAATTTAAGACTAATACTAAATTTTGCTTTGGGCCACATGTAAAAATACATAACATGTATAGTTTGTTATGGTATATATTACAATACATACTAATGAAAATATGTTAAATAAGTAAGTGGGAAATATTATGGGCTCAATGTATCAGTCAGGGTTCTTTCGTAGTTAAAAACAAAACCTGGCTTTGACTGAGGTTAAACCCAGGAAAAAGAATCTAAAGACAAGATAATACTGGAAACTAGCAAGGAACATGGCCTTTCCCGTCTTGTCTATGGAAGACACGTGAATTTAGAAGGTTTTCCATCCCCTGCCCCTCCCTTCCATGTTTCCGATACTTTGCTCAAGACTCAAAGACTAATTGCTCTGTCTTGATTTAACTGCCAGTCCCTGGCTTGAGAAGGACAGGAAGCTAAATTCATAGCCCCACGAAGACAGACAACAATGGGGAAGGAACCTGAATAGCACATCACTAGGTGCTGAAAGGAGAACCAAGCTCGATAACTCGCAATGATGTTAACTACTCGTTATTTTCAGTTCTTCCGCACTATTAAAATTATTCATGTAGGCTTCTACATGAATTATGCACAAAAGGATAAAAACCAGACATTAAATCAAAGTAGAGTTAACAGCTTCTACCTGTTTGCTTGTGGTTTTGTTTTTTCCTAGATCTCTGTGTATGTCTACATTTCAGGTAACGAAATACCCGTGTTTTGAAATTAAGACACGAAAACTATAAATTTCAACATATTCCGGAATGTATGACTTGATCTGCTCTTAGTTCCTAAATTCCACATATTAAATATGAAAAGTATTACTGCACGACCTAGAGTCTTATTCCAAATCTTGAAAATGTTGAATCACAGTGAGACAATTTTTCTCTGACTCCGCATAAAGAAACAGTTTCTCTTTGATCCTGTGAGAGTCATCTTAAGAATAAACTCACGAAAGAGAGAAGGGAGCTCAAGGGTGAAAACTGGATTGGGATGAATATGGTGCCTTTGAAAGAAATCTGTATGAAACTCAACACTAAGTACAATGAATATGTGTCAAGAAGACATGTTTTAAATGTAGAACCTTAACAACCCACAGAGATGCTACATTGTACTAGAGAAATTGGTTCAGTTTTGTGCAAGAACAGGCTTGTTATCAATCTCCAAATGGCAACATTCCAGTTCAGAGCAAGTGACTCTACTGAGAGAAGTTTCTCTGCTGTCCTCTTTCTGGATGCCACGGTCAAATGGCCATGTGACTGGTTTTGTCGTTCTTGGAACATCTCCGTTTTACCATGAATGTGTGATTTGCTACCTGCAACATTATGGTGTGGAATTCTGAATTTAAAGGTATGAAACACAACACTATGCTCACAGTTATTAGAATCAAAACCAAATTCAGGGAGCATATTACAACTTAGTTTATAAGTCTCTTGCTTCAAGCCCAAGGTCTTCAGTGATTATAGATCATAATGGCAAAGGTGCAAAGCAAGAGAGACATTTGAATAGCGCTATCAAAATTTTAGCCAGAAGAGCCAACACTCCTATTTTCCATTATCAGTAGAATAATGGATGCATTTTAAATATAAATTATCTCTTTTCACATAATTGTGTTCTTCTCAAATACTAGACTCTTTAACAAATACAGTATTGTTATGAAAAACATTGCATTTTATTTCCCAAAGATTAGAGTCAATTGTATATAGCATAATTATTAATATAAAAGTATTCTCTTTTTATGAGACTCATGTATCTTTTAGAAAATTCTAGAATAAAGATGAACTAGGTAATTATTAACTTTAAAGTGGAAATAAACTATCATATAACTTACGAATTTTATAGTGAAAAAAGATGACTTTATTTCCTTTCAAATGAAAGTATATGGTATCAGACCTTTAGCAAGTAGTTAGTAAATTCTGTTTTATTAGTGTGAATTTGCTAATGTGGTTGCTAAAACTACCTTGCTACAATGTGTGTTCCAAGACTTATTCCAGTGGGTGATTCACTGCAATGATGACAAATACGAAGATACAACATCTCAAGGAGTGGCTACAACTAATATTTTAATAAACATAGACCGGCATCGGGGCAGCTGGGGGAATTAATTACCATTTGCTGTTTCACATTTTCCAAAAATTGAACAGTAAGTGAAGTTTGATAGAGGGGAAGGGAACGTTACAATAAAGCAGGCAATATTAACATAAAGATTTTTTGATTGCTCTCTTATTTTATGATTGCTGTGATCACAGTGGTAAAGCAATTTATATGATTCAATCATTTAGTGGTTGAGAAAAAAGAGGACTATTTTATATGGATGTCCATGGAACAAATACTTTATCTGTTATTCAGAGATTTATGTTACTTCCTAAACGGTTTCAGATCGAAAAATGTAATTGCCGATGTATGTGAGTTTAGCTATCAAATGCATGCAAGCCTAGAGACAACGGAAAGTCTCTTTGGAAAGCTCCCATGTGTCTTTGCTTCTAAGGTTAAAGCGTTGAGTCGAACTAAAACTTCTTCTGCCTACTATTGTCCTCCAATTATCGTCCTTCCTGGGAAGTATTTGTTGATAAATCTTAGCAGGCTGGTGCTTTCTTCTGTAATGATAGCAGAGACAAGCTCTGTACAGTGACTACGTCAAATGAATTATGATAATGGGAGACGGTCACAGCATTTTGGGAAAAACACTTTTTTAATGGCAGCATAAAAACAAACAAATTTTCTCTCCCACTTTGTAGATTGCCAAATCACAATTTGCTATTAGTTTATATTAAGTCAAATGTGCCCCAATGAGCATTTGTCAAAACCCACACTGATGCTTAGGAAAACAACAAGATCAGTAGCTATGTTTCTCTGCCTACAGATAAGAGCATTCTGAGCCTGTTCACTCTTATCTGGTTTATTCTGATGGCTTATATGCCAGAGATGTGATCTTACAGTTTTATTAGATATCTGATTGTTTGTTGGAAGTGGCCTTCCGTCTCCAGATGAGATGACCTCCAGATAATACTCTTCTGGGGCGTTTTGTTCTGCTTCAGATTATTGGTCCCAAAGGTTAAACTGTCAGGAAGGAGGGGAAGGGAGTTTTACCTTTTATTCTCAGACAGCAAGTAAAATCTCTTGTCAGCTTTATCCGGGTTCAATAGTCTCCTGGGGCTGCTGGAGGAAAATTGATCTTGTTTGATTTAGTCTAAGGTAATGCTCTCTCTATAACTATTGCAGTTTATTGTTTATTGATTTGATAGGCGGGGATGCTTTGTGCTTTTCTGCTTTCTCTTGACAGCTGGCTTTAATAGCATACTATGAAGCACAGCTTAGCACATTAGATATTAGGGAATCCCAAACTCAGATCTGTGCTTTCCCAAGATGGCAATTACTATATTAGTAGCCTTCACTTTTGTTAAAAAAAATAAATAAAAAGACCCATTATTAAATTTGAAATACAATCAAAGCAGCAAGACATTCATCTTCTCATTTGCAACAAACGTAGGCCTAGCTACTTGGGGTTTTACGGGCAGAAGGGAAGGTCATCCTTTTTGTCAATATGCAAATGGAAAGCAGTTTCAGGCAGAGGGTCAAAGCATGATGGACCATAGAACTCATCATGACTGTGGCACCAGGAGTGATTTTGCATTTGGAAGCTGGTCTCAGAAAACGTGCACATTTCCTAGACTTACGACAGGACGCAGTTCCCCTTGATAAACAGTTTAAATAATGTCCCCACACAGTGACCACACAGCATGGGTACCGTATGCCATCTTTTACTAATGGCAAAAGTTACCTAAGACTTGGTGCCCGACGAGGACGCTTAAACCTTTGTTTCATTCCTTGGGACTGGATGAGGAAAGTTACATTACAGATCACAGCTTGACTCTCCAGCAGATGTCTTGGATATCACACGCAATTGCCAAGGTATGTATTCAAGACTATAAGCATCAGGATGAGAAAGTTCGCCCAGGAAAGCACTACTCGCAGATGAAAAACAGACATTTACAATAAGCATCCTTGCCCCCTTGCACTGTAACGTTTTCCGTCAGACACTGGAAGTTTATCTGGCACGGATGACTAAATGAGGCACTTTTGGTGACAATGCACCTGTTCTTCAGATGGTAAGCAGACCGTGATAGTATTCTTTCACAGCAGACTGTGAACCCACGTGCAGTTCCAGGCACATTGTAGTTGACGACGGTTAATGAATCTCTTGGATCTCATGCGTGCACATTCTTACTGTCAAGTAAAAGGCAGACAAACCACACTGCATCTGACTTTAGCGAGTCGGGCAATGACGCAGTCACACCGTGCGTTTTCATGGTCTCCCGTTTCTACTCCTTCCCCCCTTTCTAGAATCAGAATCAAGGTGGAGAACAAACCAATTAGTCCATTCTTTATTTAAACCTTTCCCACTGACGCACGTGAAGCGAAAGGTCAGCGACCTGCCCTTGCTGACCCCAGGCTGATGGCCTCTGAACCCTTCTGGCACCCTTTCACCTCCCAGTCCTCCCTGATCCCACAGCAGCCTGCCGGGTCCCCAAATAGCTCATCCAGCTGCTCTGAGCTTTCACTGTCACCCCTCAAAGAATGCCCTGCACGCTGGATGGATTGCAGAAACTAAATGTCTCGACTTGAGGGTGATTTTTTTTTCACTTCTTCAGGTGAAATTCTCTACTTTGCTTTTAACTATAATGTGGCTATGACATTAGAACATATTGAATATTTTGTCTTGACGAGCTAGCTGGACAATCCAGACTCGTCCTCAACCACAACCTTTCTATGGCGTAGCTACATAAGGGTCCGGGAAAATAAGATCAATATCTCCCATCATGCTGGTGCCTGAATTTCCTTTAGCAGAAAAAGAGTTTCCTATAGCTAAATTAGACATTAAAGAGTAAACATAGCACTCACACACAAAACCAAAACTAACCTAAACTAAAAGGACAACTGGCCTGGACCAGAACCACTCTCATGGAGGGACTAAGAGAGCAAGACAAACACCAGAAGGCAGACAGCAAAACCAGAGGAGACTCCATCGGTTCCAGATGACTTTTAGGACATTTTATTTCTCCGAACAGCATCTTGGGCATTATCATGGCAACTGCACTGAGTCCATGGACGAACTCTAGGTAACACAGCGTTTTAGTGCAGGATCAAAGAATAGAAATACCTTATTCATTAATTGGATGAGGTCAAAACCCAGTGAGAAGCAGTATACTGCTGTGGGTATCGTGTTAACACAAAGAGACACGTGATTAACAGAAAAGAAAGCTCAGAGAGAGTGAAATCGCTTGAAATCATCCATCTCCTCAACGTGTATTTACATAGTAACTACAATAACAAAGAGCCACCAAGCGGAACAGAAGATCCAATTTTGGACAACAAAGGCGAAAACTCCCCACTCTTCCAGCATCTGCATACTACTGGATAATAAAGAATTTAGTCAAGATGAATACTGTATTAGTCAGGGTTTTCTAGAGGAACAGCATTTATAGAAAAATTAAATCCGTATACATTCTTCATTGAACCCTTTCCCACAGACACATCTGAAAGTAAAGGTCAGGGAGCTGCCCTTGCTGGCCCCAGGCTAATGGTCTCTGAACCCTTCAAGCACCTTTTACCTCCCAGTCCTCAGTGAGGAGCCTGCTGGGTTCCCAAATAGCTCATCCAGCTGCTCTTAGTTTTCACCGCCGGAGAGAGAGAAAGAGTGTGTGGGAGAGAGATTTATTGCTTGATAGATACAGATACAGATCAATGTAAGTATTGGGATTTATTAGAACGGCTCATGGGCTGGGGGAAGCTGGTCTAAAACAATGGCTGTCTAGCAGTCGGTGGCCCAAGAGTCCAATAGTTGTTCAGTCCATGAGGCTTGATATACTTTTTAACTGTCATTCAATTGTTCTAAGAGACAAATGCTGTGCAGCCCTTCCTGCCTTGATTCTTTGGCCATCCTGTCTAGGCCTCCCAAGGGCTGGGCTAAAGTGTAGCACAACACCACAGCCTCCTCCTGTTAGACTTTTAGAGTAGGGGTCTAAAGTCTCATATGCAGAATCCTGACTCTTCCCAGAACATCTTCAGGGGGTCCAAGAACAGGAAACTAACTCCTTGACAATGCATTGAGGCTTCTTCTTGTTGGCACCACTTGGTGGCTGTGAACTGATGGCTAAAGCAACGGGGTTGGCACATGTGGAGGAACAAGACCGTGGAAGTGATCACTACCGTCTCCAATTCCTCACACGCACTGGAAACAGAAAACAAATCCCACCCCCAAAAAAAAACATGAAAAAAACAAAAATTCCACTTAGATGACCTTCAATAAAATGTAATTAAATATCTATTTATTAATGCACATTTTAAATATATATATGATGTTAGGAGAAAAATGCATGTCATACCTCTGCCACCACTGACACTTTTTACGGATCAAGTTTATGGTATGAGCTAACCTCATCAACCTCATCGATCTCTCGATGGACCCCACTTTTGCTTGAGGAAAGGACTGACCATGATGATTCATACTTGCCTATTGGACATATGATTTCATTAAAAAGAAGAAAACAAGCTTCTGGCTTAAGCAGAACAAATATTAGAATATTTTTTCAATGACAAAACTTTAGCTTTCAGGCAAATTTAGAATTTTGGAAAAAGATTCAATATATACATATACATCTGACGAAATCAATACTGATGTTAACAAATGTGATTATCTTAACATTGTATAAAGATCTTTTGTAAAAAGTACATAAATCAACTCAAAATCAAAGTTGTTTTCCAAGTGATCACTGCCCATGATGTATAAAGTTGAGGAGGATGAAAAGATCCATCCAAAGGATCAGTCGATTTCCACCCGACAGACTGTGAACGAGACACTGCCATGGTTTCAGATTTTTCATTATAATGGCCTTTGAGAAACTATGAGTTGTTGATTTGGAGTGCAACATCAGGAATAACATCCAAGTGGCTGGGGAGACGGCCGAGTGACTAAAGTGTTTGCCAGAGAAGCAGGAGGAGACGGCGCTAAAGTGGGCATAGCCACTCCATTCTGCAGCCCATCACTGTCAAACCAGGGAGGCAGAGACAGGAGCAACACTGGGGCTTGCTGAAGAGCCAGTCTACATTTGATAGAGAGCCCCAGGCTCAGTGAGAGACCTCGTCTGAAGGGAATAGGACAGAAAGTGACAGAACAGAACAACTGACATCTGGTTTCCACACGTGCCACCTGTTCTCATCTGTGCATATCACACACACACACACACACACACACACACACACACACACACCTACACACATACACACACACACACATACACACGCTTCAACCCAGGGTTCGCAATTATACAAAGGAGCATTAAAATATGTTTTGCTCTTATAGACTACATATCCATGTGAAACTAACCTTTCTTTACATATTTTAAAGAGAAATCAATAACAAAAGATTTAGGGCAGAAAAAAATACAAGAATCTAGCTAGCGTCTATTAAGCTAGACATTTAAAACCTGGCAAACCGTGTGCAGTATCTGCCATTATTTTATTTAAGGAACGTGAAGCTGATTTTCATAAAAATAGTTGTTTATCTAATAGGTCTAGTATCTTAAAGCAAAGTAATGCATACCTTTGATTTCTTTCCAGCTTTAACGCACAGTGTGAAACTACCAACAGAAAACCAATATAAACTTGCCACACTAAGCAAACCAAAACACAATATGCAAAAAAAAACAAAAAAGAATTTCAGCCAAACATGACTATTGGTTAGCATGTATATACACCATGTTGTATTTGGTGAATCTTATATTAAATATTTTTCAGTACACTTTTGAAATTTACATTTCACTGGGCAACCTAGATTTCATCTTACATGCATCTTCAATGATTGAGAGTGTAAAGAATTTCCAGAAGGAGTTTTAAACTTCTGCTTTCACGCATTCTACAGGTAAGTGTTGCTCTACACTGGATCTTTTTATACCGTCCTTAGACTTATGGGGTTTAACATCAATCAACTCTTTTACGAGCCTTATTGACTCCAAGACTGGCCGCTTCCACAACTTGTGTCGCTGTCCGTTCTAGACATAGCTGGTTTATGTTTGTAGTCAAACATCCTAAGGTTTATTTATTTTATGTGTGAGTGCTGGCCTGCATTTGTGTATGTGCATCATGTACCTGGCTGGTGCCTGCTGAGGCCAGAGGGCACTGAGTCTCCTGATCCTGGCATTACAGACACTGATGAGCTGCCCTGTGGAAACAAGATCCTCTGGAAGAGCAGCCAGTGCTCTTAGTGACTGAGCTATCTCCCAAACCCCTTAGAAATGCATTTTTTTTTCAAGTAGAAAATGAATGCATGGCAGTAGCCGACAGATGGAGTTATGTTTTAGAGCATGTCTCATGGATATTGATGGTAGACTTGTATGCATTATGTTTTGACATAGCGCTGGAGATGCTCTCAAACAACACTAAGTAATGAGTGGACTTCCTCCAAGCCTACTCCATCAAGACTTTTCTCACAAGAGTGGGAAAAGAAAGTACCGGAGCAAAAAGACTGAGCACTGGAGGTTTCAGACGAGCATTTGAGAAAAGAAGTCTTATGGAAAAGTCACTACCAAGTTTTCATTTGATGCTGGCAAATACTTTGCATATCTGGAGTGATTAAATGGCATGGTCGTGCCGATAGGAACAGCATTTCCGAGTGTTTGTGGAAAAGAAGAGATTTTGAAATGCACCACAACCTAGCATTTCTAAGGCTGGACCCAAGTTTCTGAAATGAGTTAATTGTTTCTTTCAGCACACAGAAACTTCACCTAACGAGGCTTTAGTGGACGTCAGTGGTTTGGGGGATTGGAAATAAAGATTCGGACTGTTACAAGACCTTGAGTTACTGGAGCTCTGTGTAGAAAGTTTTACCCCTAAATAATAAAAATGTGAATCTTTTTTCTAAAGGAATTTAGAAAGCTAAATTCATGTTAGATGTAAGTCTTGGCTTTTATTGGTATAGGAAAGTTATATATCCAGAGAGAATTTTTTTGTTTTTTTTATTATCATTATTATTTTTATTGTAAAAAGAAAAATTTACATTTACTCCCCTTGTTCCCAGCCCTCCCGCTCCCCCACTACCCCACCACCCTCCCCCTGCTTCCTTAAGATGGGGCAGGATACCTGGCACCGGGACCTAGCTCTTCTGCATGTATTGGCTTTTTGGGAACTTATTCTATATGGATGCGCATCGTCCTAGACCGAGATGGAGTGGGGAGGGCCTTGGGCTTCCAGAGAGAATTTGACAGTAGTTAGCTCCCAAATTTTAAAGAGAGTTACAAGAATCTTTTTATCATTTGTGAGTTATTTGTATCTGTAGTTGACATTTAAAATAAGAAAAATATCAGTACAATTTACTATATTAGTTTTTTTAAAATAATAAAATAAAAACACAAAAAATAAAACAATGACAAAATAATAAAGCAGGGTCACTCTTCAAACACAGATTTTTAACTTGTTTTCTTGCTATGTGTTTTGCATCTCATTCCACAACAATATCTACCCGTATCTTTTCCTTGCTACCTAGTGTGGGGACACCAAAGGTTTTCACCCTTTCTACATTGAAAAGCACTTTTTGTTGTGATTTCAATCCATGCTGCCATGATCACACGGAGCGTTTTTATGCGACTGTAGGAAGTTCACAGAGCACCGCGATGGAGTAAAATACTGTTTGGCATGGCAGCACACCAGCGAGGATGTGCAGGCACGAGTAATTGCATTCTTCCCCCATTTTGTGGTGGGTATATAGAGGATTCTATTTTCCTGAAAGTTGACAGGTTTGGAAATGTCAAAAGAAGTCATCTAAATGGAGCCTGTCTCCTTCCTATTAGATTGTGTCCAATACCCCAAACTGCTTAGCCCAACATCCATTGTCACCCCCAGCTAGTACGCACATGCTGCAAAGTTAAAATTGTAGTTCTCAGACTGGTTGGCAGACAGCAAATTATTTAAGGTCCATCGTATTCTTCAGAGAAGGCTTACAAACAGAATCCAGTAGAGGAAGAACCCACGTTGGAGGCATTCACTTTGCTGATGAGGATTAAGGCCCAGGTGACAGCTACAGTGGAGACTTCTCATGGTGGAAACCCTGATTCAGCATCTTCCTAGAACAGTAGGAGCACCTCTCTGCAGGATGAGCCACTGACTCATAACTTGTTATCATCCTGCATCTCCAGCGGAAGTTTACCTGTTCCTGGCAAAGGCAGGCTATTTCCAGAAGCTACAAACTATTCCTAGGGGTTAAGGACCAGCTAGCTCTTCCATCCCTTCAAAATTTCTGCCACTTCTCAGTTCTCTGTATCAAATTCTGGATTGCTTTTATCATCAACAGCAAATTCCCGCCTGTCGCTAAATCCAGCCCAGCACCTGTTTTTATACAGTCTACAAGCTCAAAACAGTTTGCATGTTTCACAGGTTAGGGGGAAAAAAGGTATAATTTGTGATACATGGAAGTTCTATGAGATTCAAATTTGAGTATCTACAAAGCGAGTTTTGTTGGGGCTAACCCTCTGGTTCATTTGTGTATTAACTGTGGCTGCATCTGTATACCAACAGAGGATTCAGGATTCGTGGCCCGTGAACCACAGCTTTCACTCACACGCACATACAAAACGAGGACTTGATAACTTCTGGACCTTCGATGGAGTTAACTGTCCTGGTTCAACAGAGCATCGAGTAGTATAGATGCTAGTGTGGTACAGAACACAAAGCTCACCTGCAGGCACCCGAGGCTCACTTCTGCATGACTTCCAACTATGCAGCCCTCACAGGCTTCACACAACCTCCACCAGTGTCTAGCTGGAGAAATGTAGCCTTTACCCCTCAACAATGGAACTTCTCTGTGCAACAAATGGAGACCACTGCGGAAAAACACCATCAATCAAAACGGATTGAAAAAAACATTGAGGAAGAAAAGAGCAGAAAGAGTGTAAGAACCAGAGGATCGGGGAGTTTGTTGGGACACGTATCTTCTAGTAGTATGGGAAGCTACAGCCATAGCGTCTCACCAGCAGGAAAGCCTAAACTTGAGTCAAACAAGAATAACAGCAGACATGCTAGAGCTGACAGGAACGCCTATGAGGCTTCAGCCTTATACGAAACTACAGAGAGTGGGAGAAACCGTCTTCACCATAGAAGAGCAAATAAATTGGTTATCCACTACCAAATGGCCAATGTGAAAATATACATACAAGTAACATTACACAGACTAAGCAGGTTATATTTAGGAATAGATATGTGTGCCTTTTACTGGAACAGCTAATTTAAAAAGACGGCTTCCTTTGAAAGAAAGCAAGGAAGTGTTTATGGCAAGGTTTGGACGGAGCAAAGCAAAGGGAGAAATGTAATTATAGTATGATCTTGAAAATAAATTCAAGGGGCTGGAGAGATGGCTCAGAGGTTAAGAGCACTGACTGTTCTTCCGGAGGTCCTGAGTTCAATTCCCAGCAACCAGAGAAAGGAGTCGCATACTTGCTTTGGTCTGGTACGTCTGATAATTTCTTTTGACTAGTTTTTCCGATATGATTTAACACGTACTTATTATCCTTACTGTTTCAATTCTTTCCAATAAACTTATGGAACCGTATCTTCTCTGCTTCCATGAATAAAGTCACTTATCAGCCGGTACTAGATGACTGCTGTCTGGTAGATGATATGCTCTCTGGGTTTATCCACGACATAGAATCATCCTCTTCCCTTCAAATGAAATAAAAATCTGCTTATATGATGGAGTGTCCTAGGGCAAGACACAGCCTGTAAAATCACTGCGACACATTACGGAGGCTCAATAGGTCATAGCCTGATCACAACATATTCAACTCAGCAAGCCAAGACAATGGTCACTTACGTGGATATAGCTCCCGATTAAATGCGGTTTTCAGATTCCACATCCTTGTTGATTCTAGTGAATTCTGTAGTTTGGAGATTTGTGGAGAGTCCCTCCAGTTTTGACACCATCTGTTTGCCATGTTTTACACATTTCCATCCTGCTAGTAATGTCAGTGGTGGTCGTTACCTACTATGAGATCTTTGCATGTGTAGATAGCTGCAGGTCATGGTTCTGCCCCTCTACCCTTGCTCAGCTAGTAGACCAAATTCCAGGCAAAAGATGCATTCTCCGGACTCAGTCAGTTTATACCAGATTTGCCTTTCAAGAAATCACCCACTGACCTCTACTGTTCAGAATTTATCGCAAGGAATCTCTTTTATGTGTGATTTGAATAAAACCAAGTTGAAAATAGAAGCTATCATACAGTAGAGAGAAACCAACCTCGGGAGCATTGTCCTCTTCCCAGAAATGACTAATTTCTACTTGTAGAGTTCCTACAGAATTTTAAAAATATGTCAGCAAATCGGAAAACATACAGAAGAAAAATCAGTGTATGTTTCCCAGATCCAGGAACCACTATAAAACCGTTCATCAGCACAATGCTTTCCATTGTAACAGCAACAATCTTCATGTCTTCCGTTCATATTAGACATGGGGGGGGGAAATATTACCTCTTCCTTTCCGAAAAAAGTCAGAGTCAAAATGCTCTAGTGATTCTGCCCAGTACCTAAACTAGAGACACAAGAGGGTCAAGACGGGGTCCGGGATTCTTCCAGCATGCTAGTGGCACCAGATTTTGTTATATAACAAGTCTCTTAAATTCTATACTGATTCAGCAACATCAGCAGGAAGGAGCCTACTAAACAAACCTCATTCTGTCTTCTAAATCATCAGTGAAGGCTATAATAATTCAACCTCAGCTACTTTTCACCCCTTATCTTTAACCAAGGGGATAGATACAGCATCCTGAAAAGCAGAGGTTACTTGCCTTCTATGCACTGAAGTCTGCAGGTTTATTACAGCGGCTACTATTCTGGGACCAAGGAATGGGTTCGTCCCCAGCAGTCATGGCACAGCCTATGGAACGGCCAAATCCCTGGCTTTCGCATTGCACTAGTGTGCACAGGTGTATCAGTGGGATTGGTATACCAAGAGTGTTCTCCTTCTCACTTACTGGGACCAACATTTACATCTGGGCATACTGTGAGAGAAAGCACATATTCCGTCATATTGGATTTGGAATTCAAACGATCAGGTCATGTTTGGCTGTGTTCTCTGTGGTTAGTGGCTGAATTTTGAAACTGGCAGCATGGCAAGGAGAAGCACATGAGCTGTGGTATGTTCCAGACCTTCGTGGATAGATTTTTCTCCAGTATCTTTGCGGGCATGTATCCACAAACGTAATGAAAGCACATTTTTTTTTCAAGAGTGTATTCATGTGATAAATCATTTTGCAACAGTCCTCTTGGTATGTTTCTACTCGTTGGCAGTGGAGGAGAATATTCAGTTACGTGAAATAGTTCCTAGGGAATGTGTGAAGTGTGGAGTGGAAACCATGACTAAACAAATGGACTCCCTTGGTGTCCAGGGGGCAATTGACTGGCTGCTCCTCTTCCCTGCCTCCTCAAGGCTGTACTCTTGTCGCACCACTTTGACACCTTTAGCATTTCTTTTGCTGATTCTTCCTCCACCAGGGAGGCGAGGCTTCCCAACATTTGGTCTTCACTCTTCTGCGCTTCCTGCTACTTGTATTGTTCAATCTCCAAACACACATCCGCCTGAACAGCCATTGCCTTAGGAGCTTTACCTTTATCCCTCTCACTAACCAATCAGCATTTAGCCAAGCGCCCCTGCACTTCGATTCTATCTCCTCCAACAATTTTCAAATGCATTTTCCCATTTTAGCTGGCTGCTTCAGCCTTTGCCTCAGCTTCAGCCCTACTCCACTAATCAATGCCTCCTCAACTCTTGTCCGATGAATTCCTCTTCCAGGCTTTCAAAGTTTCACAAACTCACCCTTCCCCCTGGCAACTCCCTATGAGTTCGGTGCCAAATCAATCTCCTCAAAGAACACTTGTTAGGTTGCAGAAACCCCATACAATGATCACCTGGTGTCTGCTACCAGGAACTCCTTCTTGATAGAAAGAACCTGCCACCCTGAGCTTATTCTATTTTTGCAACCCTCTGTCATCCTCAGAGTTCATAAGGTCTTTGTTCTTTCCTGTCCGGGCTCTCCGATGCACCTTGAACTTTCTTACCTCCGTCCTCGTTCACATTTTCAGTGCTCAGAACTTCACCCGTCTTCCTTCACGATACTCAAACTCATCTCTCCTTCTGGGTTCAGATTGAGCCTCACCTCTTCTATCAGGATTTATCCTGATCACCTGGCACTAAATGATCTCTATTCTTGGTGCTTGGATCTATATCACACTCCAGGAACAAATTTTTCAGAGCTTTGTCTGTTACCCTTTCATTTATAACATATTATCTTCCTGATACAGGCCTCCAGAGAACACAGACCACCAAGTAATATACATAACTCTACGTTTATGTTTTCTTTCACAATAAGAGCATTAGTGATTGGTTGATAATTACCGTTATTACTATTAAACATTTAGAATCTATATTCTAGACATGCATGCATTGAATTATAGGGCCACTTGATCTTCATGATTATCATCAGATGAAGTCTGAGTACAAGCAGAATTTCCAGCAGTGCGGGAAACAAAACTTCGGTCTCTAGTGAAAGTGAAAAAGACAAAAAAAAAGACAAGGAAACGATTATTTTCCCACCTCCCATGTATGAGAAAAAAATTAAAATGAAAGTAGTCTGAGGAAGACATGAATATTTTGATAGTGGCAGCTGGATTTTATTTCCAAAATGACAAGGTTGGAGAGAAATTACAGCCTTCTTAGCAACTAGCCCAAATAAATGGTAAAAGTATGATCATTCGGAAAACTTTTCTTATTTTAAAAATAATAAGTGATTTTTATATGAAGCAATGGGAAAATCTGTAAAAAGCAAATTACATATAAGTGGTTTGTTTAGTACTATATGTTTTTCCACTGTGGCATGGTATATGCTGTGACTCCAAATTTATATTTCTCTGCCAATTTTTCTGATCCTTAACCTGGATTTATGAGCCCAAATATACAACTATAAATCTGCCCATATTAGGTCAGCAGCCTGTTTTACTGGATCTATCTCTTCCACAAGGTAAATAAAATATGTGCTGCTAATTTTTTAAACTGTTACCATGGAAATCTCAGCCGCAGCATCCCTAATGCCTGTGCTTTTTAATTAACAGATCATTTGATTTTTATAAATATGTGCATGACCTGCTTAATATCGTTTTAATTGATTTTGTTTAAATAGCTTTATTTCTAAAGCTACAATCAATATGGTTCCTAGAAGAGGAAGCAGAACAAAAATATTGAATGTAAGCCATTTTGCAAGATGTCATTCGGTTTAATCAAATTATTTATTAAGAAAAATGAACTTTTAATCATACCATTCAGTTATATTTTCCAGTATGCTAAATTCATTTTCATTTTTTGTGGTTGTAAAGTTGTTTTTTTTTTTTTTTTGTGGATCTTTCTAAAGGGCGTCTCAAACATACGCTCAAATTGCTAAGCTAACTGGCTACCGACCATGAAAACAAAACTCAATACAGCATGTGGCTCAGACCCTAAACACATGTAGAATGGATTTATTATCAAAATTTATTTTTATTCCAGGTCTGAGTGTTTTGTCATAAGCATAGTTGCTTACATATTTGCTCAGTTAAGTAACCAGAATTGAATCGATATTAGAAAGGAGATAAACAGAAACTATTAGATCCAATTTAAAAAACATATGTTCTCTTAACTCCCCCTGAATGTAAGCCATTTTACAAGATGTCATTCTGTTTAATGAAATTATTTATTAAGAAAAATGAACTTTTAATCATACCATTCAGTTATATTTTCCAGTATGCTACATTCATTTCCATCTTTTGTGGTTGTAAAGCTGGTTCTTGTGGATCTTTCTAAAGGGCGTCCCAAACATTATGAGCCCAAATACACAACTATAAATTGTGCATGTTCCATTGTGATGGACAAAAATTTGCTTAGGAATCTAGAGACACTGTCATCTGCAGGTAAAGAGAGATGCAATGAATAGAAAATTACTAAGCATAAACATCTCAGGTTCCTAGGTGATCAAGTTCCAGCAAAAGTTATTCCTTTGCTATATCAAGTTATTTACATCTAAGTGTGGAGGGTGAAGGGACTGGAAAGGAGAACATTGGAAGCACACAAAAAGAGGCTGTACCTCGTGACTTTGGGGATATACTGCTTATGGATTATCGGTCAGCTCCTCTGGTTGATGGAAGTGTCCTGTTCTCTGAACACAGCAGCTGGGGCCAGTGGTCCAGATGGGAAGTGAAAGGAGTTGTAAGGACATGCGTGGAACTGGGAAAAACAGAAATGGGGCCAGTGCATTTTGTAAACCAAAAAGGAGTTTGCTGAGTTGAATAATCTTTGGAAACTACCTGAAATAAGCTGATTTTGATCCTCAACTTTATTTAGATACATTTACTTTTTAAAAAAATCCTTATTTTTAAAATTTTATCATTTGCTTTAGAAATTTATATCACAGAAAGCTTTCCTATTTTTAAAAAGCAGTCAGTGAAAACAAGAACTAAGTCATTAAGGCAAAAATAAGAGTAGATAAAGTTTACATGCAACATTGCTAAGTGAAAGAAGCCACACTGATTAAGATGTATGGTATGATTTCAATTATATAACTGTCAGGGAAAGGAAAAAATACAGAGACAACTAAACATATATGGTAGATGAGTGTTCAAAGGGAATGAAGGAACACATGAACGGGGAAAGGATGGGTGTATAGGGTCCTGAAATCAGACAGCATGAAGCTGTAATGGTGAACTCGTGTCAATGGGCATTTGCCAAAATGATAGAATAACACATGGGGAATTTAATTAAAAATATTGGCTATTGTTAATAATAATGGAGCAATATTTATTCATTAATTGTAATAAAGATGGCAGATTACTGAAAGAAATTAAGACTGTGGAAATTTAATGATGGGAAGTTATAGAGAAATAGATGTTACCATCTGCTAAATAATGTAAGTACAAGAAGAGTTTTAAAAGTCTATTTTAAAAAATAATATTCTCATTTATTTAATTTACACCCTTAAAGAGTTTAACTAAAAACTTTAGAATTTTATTAATGAAAGAAAACTGACCCTTTTTCCCCTTCATATACAAAAAAAAAAGAGGTTTGTTTTCACCCTGAGTAATAAAATGCCATCAAGTATGTTTCTGTTTGTGCCATTCACTTAGGAATTCAAAATGACTATTCAGCTATGATGAATCACTGAGTATTCTTAGCTGAGTAAGTGTAACTCGGTGATAACTCATGTGAAATTGTAAGAAATCCTAAATTGTCCTTGCCATGGAGAGTCCAGAAAGTAGGAGGTTAAGACAATGGCAAGCTGGACAGTCTTCCAGTGCCTGACATCCTTGGAGTAGTGAGAATGGTTTGAGAAGACCAATTTCATCTGAACGCTGGTTTCCTCATTCTTTAGGTCAGAGGAAGAGAAAAAGGCTTCTCTTCTGCAAGAAGAGCTCAATATTTGCAGTCCCTCAGCCAGATGACTACGGAGCAAAGAGCAGCATCTGCCTTTGACTCTGTGGCTTCTGTCAACAAGCCCGGGGACTCTGGCTGTGAGTTCCTTGTCCGATTCTTCCTGAACGTGCATGCTCAGGATTTCTATAAGGTTTGTGCAGTTGCCTTTCTCATATTTTTAACTAGTCCCAGAAGTCCCAGTAGGGAATTGATCCCTTGCTGTTGCATTTCAATGCATCACATCTGAATGTGTTTTCATCTTTCCTAGATCAGCTCTTTGATAGATCACCTCTAATGATTACCTTTCACATTTTGAAAAATATAAATAATATAAACATTATCAATTATAAAGATAATACCATGATAGGTAAGGTTTCACTACAATCTCCCATTTCAAACTAAGGTAAGTTCTAATTCACTATAGAGAATGAATTATATGTGCCAGGATTTCTAGTTTGAAGTTTATTTAAAATATGTTATTTCTCTGACAACATAAAATATGCACAAAACCCTTGAAATTTTATTATTTTGGTGATTAAGTTATATAAGGCACTAAATATTAAAATTAATATATACTAAAAGGTTGAAAAACACATGAGTGATAGTTAACATCATAAAGTAGGGGGAAGTAGAGTTGGAAAGATAGGCTAGTGGTTAAAAGCCCTGACTGTTCTTCCAGAAGACCCAAGCTAAATTCCTTAGCAACCACATGCTAATCCCAGTTCCTGGATGTCGGACACCTTCTTCTGGCCCCTTGTGGGACCTAAAGACATGTGGTATACAGACATACAGGCAGGAAAGACCCTCATACACAAAATAAATAAAAATGATTAAAAGAATTATTTGTAATTATTCCTACATATAATTATAACATTATTCTTTGCTGTGTGTCTAAAAGTCACTTATGAGTCAGCACATATTATATTTGT
>JAQHUG010000155.1:3347224-3385175 GCA_028555095.1 Dicrostonyx torquatus | reverse complement strand
TCAAAAGCTTTATTTTTTTTTCTACACAACCCAGGGCTGGTTTCCAGCTGATGACTGACCCCCTTGCTTCATTCTCCATATGCTGTGATACAGTTGTGCAGAACCACACCCTTCTCTGCCTAATAATTATTAATGGCAAGACCTGAAGACATCACATTTTCCAAGATATTTTACTACACCCTGGAACAAAACTTAATAGCATTTACAGGAATAAAAATGTCACTTAGATTTCCACTGCCAGCAGGCCCTTTCCCTCCTGTGGCACCTCCAGAATACGACTTCACTTCCAGTAAGTGAGTCCTGGGCCTACCTCATGCCATCGCTGTAAACAGAGGTGACTCTCTTATGTGAAGTGTTCGTGCACACTGACCTCCCAACTACCATTCAGGAACAGCTATCCACCATGAGCTATGTAAAATACTCAATATCCAGTCAAAGAGGACAGGCACACAAAAAACTGGGCATATGCAGTCCAGACAAGCAATTGAAATTGTCCTACAATTAATACGGGTGTTAGAATCAACAGATAAAAGTAGTCAAACACTTATGACCATATAAAGTATCTTCAAACTGTGGAGACATGGAAGATATTTTTAAAAGCCTAAATTGAATATCTGCAGATGCCCTGGGCATCCACATTGGAAAATGGCAATGTGAGATGCAAAGAAAGAGAGGGATAAAAGTAAGAGAGAGAGAGAGAGAGAGAGAGAGAGAGAGAGGAAGGAAGGAAGGAAGGAAGGAAGGAAGGAAGGAAGGAAGGAAGGAAGGAAAGACTACAGTAGACAGAACTTACAACAATTCCAGTGCTACAAACAAGAAGACTTGGGACTGGAGAGATGGCTCAGTGGTTAAGAGCATTGCCTGTTCTTCCAAAGGTCCTGAGGTCAATTCCCAGCTACCACATGGTGGCTCACAACCATCTCTAATGAGGTCTGGTGGCCTCTTTCTGGCCTGCAGGCATACATGCAGACAAAATATTGAATACACAATAAATAAATAAACAAACAAGAGGACTTGTGAACATGGATATATCTTTTAGAAACTCCAAAATAAAACTTCCAGGAAAAGGCTGGCAATATTTACCACAAGGTCTTTACCATCAAGTTCTGGTGTGCAACAATAAGCAATATCAACAGCCCATCTTAATTTGGCAGTTTCTGGAATATCACTGACCAACTATTGAAAGGGTTATATGTATCCCATGCCTGGCCCTGTAATTTTTTGTGTAAGAACCTATGGATTCTGGAAGGATCATTTATGCCCCTAAGCAGGATACCTCCATTCAAACTCTATTTTTGACTTTACATTTTACCTTATAAAATTGTTGTCTGGATGAATTTTTTTCAAACATTAGTGTTAATTATCCATCTCCCCATTTTTCTTTTTGTCCACTTACAATCCCTACCACAGTCTTCTTTCTTATTCATACCATATGAGTTCATCCGTTAAGATCTTTCCCTCCCCTCAATTCCTCATTTTCTGGCTTCTATAGGACTCCAATTTAAACAGAAAAATCTAAAGTTTTGAACCTAGGATCCACATATGAAAGAGAACATGAGGCATCTGTCCTTCTGGGCCTAAATTGTCACTTGGCAGACTTCTGCAGCGCCATCCATCCACCTGTAGATTGTATGTTTTCATTTTTCTTTACAGGTGGATCAAGCCAATGGTCATAGATGAGCAAGATTTTTTGTAGTAGGATATAAAGTCCTTTGGGTCTTTGCTTCAGGGTATGGTTGGGTCATAAGGCAGTTCTATTTCGAGCTCATCAAAGAATGTGTACTGATTTCCTTAAAAATCTGTGCTTGACACTTGCTTGACAATGCCCTTTACAGAGCGGAAGATTTTTAATTTCATAAGGTTGGTCCCACTTACTTTCAGTCTCATTTCCCGGGACTTGTTCAGAATTTCCTTACTTGAGCAGATACACTGGAGTATACTCATTCCTCTTTCCTCTGGAAGTTACCAAAATCATTAAGGTTTTTGATACAGTTAATATTAGATTTTGATAAGAGAAAAAAAATCAAGTTTTATTTTCTACCGATTGTCCCAGATTGTACAGATTGTTGAAGATGCTGTGCTTTTTCTGAGGTAGATCGCTGACAGCTTTGTAAAACTGTAAGGCAGCTGTAGATTCACCAAGAGCTCTAGTTCATTGGTCAATGTGTCTGCTTTTGTGGCAAACCATGATTATTTTTATTACAACAACTCCATACCATAGCTTGAAATCAGGAGTGGTAATCCCTTCCACAGTGTTTTTATTATTCAAGATTGCTTTAATTAACCCAGACTTTTCATGCTTCCCATACTTTGTTCAAAGACCACAGACAAATGAAGGTAGGACTGAGCCAGAAGCTAACTCTCTGCTGTCTAGCTTTCATAGCAGAGGAAGATAGCACAGACTGCTGTGAAGAAAAGTTATCAGTACTCTTACCTCATTGTGAATCTAGCGAGTAGCAATAATGCCCAGGTAGGCAAGGGTGGATGCAACAGTGGCAGACATGTAACAGGGCTAACAATCTACTTTATGATTAGATTTAAAACCAGATCCACAGGAGAGAAATTGTCTGGTGCTGCAAACATGAACAAGAACCATCAGCTGTTGAGGTCATGAACCCTAGAGGCAAAGCCACTGCAATTGTTTGACTAAATAGGCATAATATACAACAGCTTTCTAAATAGGTGTCCTTCTACACAACAGACGATGCATCTCCCTTCCTTCATCAGAGAAGTATTTGTATAGTGGAAAGTTTTAACTTGAAGTTAAAAGTCATCAAGTGCGTAGAACAAGTGACTGTGGAGGTCCTCAGCCCCAAATGGGGACATCTCTACACCACTCCCCTTCAAAGCTCCGAGAGGAAATGGAAAGACTTTTAAGAGCTAAAGGTTGAGAAGTGCTGTTAAACAGCATTTTCTGAACATCTTCCCTTCTGAACTTATTGCTACTGTGAGAACCAGCACAAGACTTGTTTGGCCCTCCACCTTTCCATCATTGAAAGGGGGTAGGGCTCATGAAGCCCCACCCTTCCCTGAGAGACACATCATGGAGGCTGGAGAAAGGGTGGTGAGTCACTTTCTTTAGGAGTGCGACTATTGACGAGTCTCCCATCTCCAGTAAATAACATCTCCCCAAGTTCATACAGGAAATCTTAATTAAACTCTCTGGGTCTCACACACACCAAGACAAGAAAGTAGCAAGGGACTTGCTGGGAAGAAGGGTCTCAGTGAGAAATGGGGGAGTGAGAGGGAGGAAAAGGGAGTGCGAAAGATTAAAGTTATTTACATACTTGTATAATATTTTAAAATAAGAGAAAACTAATTTTAGAAGACTGAGAAACAAAACAGGGAGATCTTCAGTGAGTGTTGGGGTAACTCAATGAATTACATATTTTATATATAGACGGTCAAGAGCAGGTCAGCTATACTTCAAAGTAACCATTGAAAAACATGAACTATGGCCAGAGCTCTGAATGGCTTTATAAATCTAGTCATTAAGCCAAGAGAATGTGATGCGTAGCTGCACTAACTGGCATCACATTACAAAGCACAATCTAAATTAGCAGTCTGTGATAATAGGCATATGTATCGGAGATACGTTTCAATAATAAAATCAAATAATAATTTTTCATAGAGAAGACATTTTGGCCATCTCATGCCTTTTAATATCTTCAGCTTCTCAGCCTCCGATCACAAATCTAATGCCACTGAATTCACATTGGCAGTGACCTCTTCTGGCCTTTACTGAGCACATTATCCCAGTTGCCTTTCTCAACATACAATTAATTTTTTTTAGAGACAAAATTTTTGAGTAGATTTAATTGCTAAAATAACTACCTAGAAAATGGAAATAACCTTCCATTATGAACTATGGTCAAAGAGAGCCTTTTCATTTCCCCCATTGTTTCCTGAACTGACTTCCATTCCCTCACCACCTTTCACGGAACTTTGAGGAAACATTTTCTTTTTCTGCCACTAAGCAGATAGTCCCACCTGAATGAGACAAACCCTTAGTCAATTCTCCCACAAATGGATAGATATTGGCTGGGGGAGGGGAGTGCAATTGGGTGCAAAACTGAAGCTCCTTCGACCTGGTGTCATTTATAAGTTTTGTCTCAATGCTTCAGCCAGGCTTCATATAGCAGCTCAGTAAAGAATAAGGGTGGTTTGCTACACCTGAGTCAAACATCTGTGAGAAGGGAATGTTCCCTGTCATTGATTCAAATACATGGCTCTCTCTAACAGACTAGAAAGCCGGGTAAACCTTATTCCTAGACCATTCTCAAAGGCTTTGTCTATGTTTTTCCCTGAATAAATTAGCTTTGGGGAGATTAAAATGAAGAATGTGAACAAAAAAAAAACTTAGAAGCAATGGATTAGTATGCATCTTCAAAATGTTTCAGGAAGAGTAGAGAGAAGCCAGGCATGGTAGACCATGCTGCAATCCCAGGCACGACGAACACTTCAAAATCAAGACTAGCCTGGTGACAGTGGGAAGCTATGGCTTTTAAAACATTGAACAGATTTTTATTTTAGCACATTTTCGTTATTCTAAGACTATTCCATGTAAAATATGCTATCAATTCAAAAATAACTTCTTATATTAAATGCCCACTAAAATATCTATAAAGCTTGTAGAAAACATTCTAGATGGAAAGATTTGTCTTTGAATCAAGAAAGTAATTTGTAATTACATGGTTGAACTTTAATGTCCTGTGAGCATACATTACATACATGAAAAGAATACTGAACATAAAAGGTTTTGATTAAATGTCTGTATAAAATACGTTTCAAGACATTTCCAAACATGTGTACTCTCACACCTGAATGCATTTACTCTCGACTCTTTACATAGATTGGAAGCATCGTTGTCTTGGTAGCAGAAGATGGGAAAACTTCTGTAGCTGGAAGCGTGGATCCCTTCAGCTTTTATTCTCAGGACTTTCAACGTAGTAGTTAAGGAAATTTGCTTCCATGAGAATGCTTCTCATCTTTGGCTACAAGTCCGTCATAAATGGCAGCATGAAAACCCTGTGCGCATGCCACCTATTCAGAACAGTTGGAGAAAAAAGATGGGAAATACCTCAAAACTAGAAGCCCAGTGACAAGTAGGTACCCGACAACTGGGCAATCGATAATTACTCACTGGACGTTAATTGGCAAAATATGAAATTACCCCAATAACCAAGGTTGACCTAGAACAAAACTTCCAAAGACGTTAACATCTCAGAGTCGGCCATGCTAATGACCTCATGGGATGTGGACACTGAAACTGGTCTCCTTCATTTAGATAAGTGACATCAGCGTCACCAGCTGCTGTGCAGCAAACATCTGGAAGGCAGAACTGCTTGAAGAAGGGAGGAATGCAGTGGGCATGTGATGCTCCCAGGGGTGGGGGAATTGGGGAAAGATGGAATCTATGGAGGAAAAGGTTTGACCTCTCACTGGCTGACATACCTTAGACATGATTCATTCGGTAGTCAAATGAGGGACGTGGCATGCTGAACTAATCAGAGGGGGAATGCTGCCTCTCCCAGCATTGCTTTTCAGGGCCAGACTTGCCTTCTCCTGTCTCTGTTTTTCTTGGCCGTTACTGTTCTCTTCCCTTCCTTCTCCCCTCTTCTCTGGGTTGGCCCCCATCAGTGCTCCACTTCACACTAAATTGCTGATTGTACCAGTTTCCTCCAAAACCCTTGTGTGCATGCAATTTGGAAGCTGGCTCCTAAATCCCTAATGCTTGGATCCACTTTAAATTTCTTGTCGGTTTGCTCTAAGTATTGGAACTTATCGGGATTTTGAAATTTTTGGAGGAGCTCTACTCTTAGTTTGGGGTTTCAAAAATCTGCTTCATCTAGAAAGAGGGAGAATTTCTTGACTTTTCCTTCCATGGGTTTGAGGGAATCAGGATGAGCACATCATATTCTCGGGGTGCTGGGAGGGACGGGACACATATTTTGGGAAACAAGTCTTCGACCTCACAGGACACTTCTGCAGATACTTTGGTCTCCCTACATGGATGGAAATCGGGGTTCCAGGCTGCTCACTCTCTCAACTAGTATTATTTGTACTATTTGCTAAATATTATACTGATAAGTGGGGATGAGTAATTTTTCTGTCCCTGAAGGAGTCTAAAAATTCAAAAATTAAGCCACCATCATAGCGTAGCCTTTAAACCCCGAGGTGGGACAAGCTGAGTCCAGGGGAGGTTAGACAAGAACTCCTCCAATCCTGTTGCTCCTGAATCTTGGTTCCAGAGAAGGGGTGTGTTGTATCTCCATCTCTTTGGTTCCCGGAGGATTCAGCATAAGATCTGTGAGGGAGGTCTGTAGCCTAATTCAAGTCCCTCAGCAGTTCTTTTTTTTTTTTTTACATCTACTTATCTTTTATTATAACTAAGGAAACTATAACTATATATTCTTCAACTCCATCGAATACTCCAGAATGATATAATATTACCTACAGAAACAGGAAGTACATTGTAAGCAACTTCTAAAACTCTACAATTGACAGAGACATCTCACTGCCTGGACAGTCACCCAAAGTTTTTTTGAACCATTGGACTGTTGGGGCATCCATCTTCAGCCTACAGGCCCATAGTATCCAGCAGACTTTTCCATAAAGCAGGAAATTTGAGAGACTGTTTTGCCTATCTTGGCAGTTTGTCATTCACTTTTTTCTGTGTCCTGTAGAATGTCTGGCAGTTTCTTCTGTGAAGAAGGAACCCTGAAGGACCATCCCATCTTTTGGAATGTTCAGCGGTTACTTTTGTGTGTGTAGGTCTGGCATGTCCAGTTTATGTAACACACCATCAAGCAGTCCAGGCAGGAACAGTTTCTTGCCCAAATGGCTCACAGATTGCATAAAAAGCCTCTTCTTAAAGGGAGCATAACACATACCCAAGTGAATTTGATGCCAGGGCCTTGCTAAATGTCTCCCCCTACAGAAACGCTCTGGGGTTTTTGTTTTGTTTTCAATTCCTATGATGTGGTTCCACATTCATTTTCAGCGAGTCTGACTGGCCTTTCCAACCTGCTTCCCATGTGCTTGTGCTTCTGCTCTGTTGCTGTGAGACATTCTGCTCCCTTGGATGCAGGGGGCTACCAGTCACCACTCCTCAGGCCTGTGTTGGGAGTCTAATGGTACAGGTCCTACCACTAGCCAACAGGCATCGACGTGGCAGTGAAGCCAGAGGACCCTACTAGTCCCCCAAAAGAAAGGCTGCTGGAAGCCCTGCTTCTTCTCTCTTCTGCTGATATGCTTGCTACTGCAGTGGACTATGGAAAGGTTGGACTCTGACTACCCTATCTCTTAGTGGACTTCTTCAGAGCCAAGTGTACTGGGTTCTTGGCATTTTTTTCCCATTTCTCTGCATGTTCTATATCCCATTCCCAGCTTGGTTAACTTTTTGTCACCGTAACAAATACCTGAGGGAAGAAAGCTCTCTTTTAGCTCACGGTTTCAGAGGCATTGTCCAAGGTTGGTTGGCTGTGCTGCTTTGAGCCTGCAGCAAGGCAGTGTCCATCGTGGTGTATGTGTTACTAAGGGAGCAACTTATTTAGAAGCAGTCTGGCAACAAAGAATCAGGTTAAGTTCAGGCTTTCCAAATAGCCCTGTATGCCTTCCCACCAGCGATTTGTCTCCTCCAGTCAAGGCCTACCTCTGAATTTGTGTACCTTCTCAGTGTGCCATCAAATCATGAATCTCTCCAATGGGTAGAGCCACCCAAATCCCATCACTTCCCAAAAGCCTCAGCTCTGAATGCAATGCAATGGAGGGTCACTCATATCTATACCAACCAGCTCTCTGTTCTTCTCCTAGCCTCTTGCAACTTCAACTCTATCAGAGGATGGTTAAAACAGAGCTGGGAGCATCTGGAGTTTACAAATCAGTCATGTCGTTTTCCCCAAGCTATTGAGAAGGTATGTTACTTCCAGAAGTGATGAAATCCCAGTCTTGGACATAGCAGAGCTCCCCACACAATGGAGTAGAGCCTGAGACTTTTTAACAACTTACACCCTTAATTGACTCCCCCACCCTCAATATGTCTAGCTTCACAACATCTCAGGCGGAATGGATGAGCAGAAAAACAGGGCTCAGTGGAAAGGAAAATGTAAATTCATTTTGTGTTAGTTATCCATGACCAACATGCCTATCTTGGAAATTTCCCTAAAACTACTAGAAGCACACACTTGACAATAGAACATGAAATGCTACAGAGCTTGACTCTTCTGTTTTTAGATCCCAACAATTTTTGGTGTTTTAGGTTGACTTTTTGATACTAAGACCATCTTCTGCACAGCATCTAGTTTCCCCAATAATTCCCAACTAGAACATTCAAAACTCTGGTAGTCTGGCATGAATAAAACAGCATGCAAGCATGCAGAACTTAACCCAGAACACTAAGCCACAGAGGGCATTCATCATAGTTACACTGTTCAAGTGCTAATTTAACCATCAATGGGATAAGCAGAAGTATTATAATTCTGGAGCAGGGTGGTGACTCACAAACACAGGGTCATGGTGTTGTAGGAGGCTGCTTGTTCGTTTCCCAGCTGCCCAGACTCACGAAATAATAACACAGAAACTATATTATTTAAATCACTGCTTGGCCTATTAGCTCTAGCTTCTTATTTGCTAACTTTTACATCTTAGTTTAACCCATCTCCATTAATCTGTGCATCACCATGAAGTTGTGCCCTACCAGCAAAGTTTCAGTATGTCTGTCTCTGACAGTGGCTCCATGGCTTCTCTCTGACTCCTCCTTCCTTCTCCCAGCATTCAGTTTAGTTTTCCCCACCTAGCTCTGTTCTGCCTGTTCTGCTATAATCTCAAGACAGTTTCTTTATTAACCAATGGTATTCACAGCATACAGAGAGAAATCCCACATCAGTCATGGGAAGCTGACTGTGAGCCTCTTTGCCATGCTAATGAAAGTCTTCAAGCATTAGCTTAAATCATACTCCAGATCTTCCTAGAAGAATTAGGAAGATGCTGCCTCTGACATGGTTTTTAAGCATTTATATAACTATGCTATACAACATAATGACTTGAAAATAACCCCATTCCCCACAGGCCTGGAGGAGTTAATTCTTCTCTAGATACCTAAATTTTTATTTTCTCCTCAAGGAAAGACCATGCTTGTCTTATTACGAAATAACTTATTCATAAAGAGTACATATATATTAGTAATTTATGGCTTACAAATATTGTCTCTGGGACTCTTTTCTTACCCATATCACTGTGTAAATTGTCTTTATTAGGTCAAATCCACAAGCTGTATCCAGTAATTCTAAGGTTGAGAGAGACAGAGATTTGTACTTTAGCCCAACTGGCCATCGTTTCCTTCTTTCTGTCACAGATGTCCTTTTCTTACATGACTGTCACTGAATGGCGTAAACACAAATTAGTGTGGTTCTTAAGGGATTTCTTCCATTCAAAACACAAGTGAAATATCTTGTCCCGGAGTTCATGCGGCTACTATTCAACATAGTGGGCTTCACGTGTCCCTTTCCTCACCAAGCATTTGGAGAAACCAGTCTACCCATAGCCAATCAAATCCTGTCCCATCACCAAGGATTCTCTTTCCAACGACGACCAAGCGCTTGTGTTTTTCAATCACACTGAGACCTGAGATGCTTTCTCGGAGTAAGCAACTTCTCAGGAGGATATTCAGAGCACAGTGTGTCCCAGGCATGCAGCACCTGTTACTCGCTTGCTGAAATGTCTCATGAAGAGGACAGAGAAAAAAATAGTTTCTCTCCATCTCTGGGAACAAACATAAATTTAGCATGCAGTTCTTTTTTGGCCTCTTCCAACTTTGAATTACCTTAAGAAAGGACATAGGATATAATATCTTGAAGACACTCTTCTCATTCCAGTTTCTTCCCGAAAATGACTGAGAACAGGTGGTGTCCCAGAAAAGAAAGAAGGACAGTGAAAAAAACGAAATGAAAAATACAATAGAAGTTGATGTTATAAATCCAGGCATAGAACTGGGGTGAAAAAATGTCAATCAACATCTTATTACTAATGTTTGCCTTGCTAAGTATTTGTTGATATAATTCTACTATTTACGAAACACAGGGGACAAAAGAAACTGTTTTTAAATATTGCAAATTCACTGTGTGTGTGAAGATGCCGTTGACCAATGCTCCTTATGAATTAGCCTGATTTTACATAATTCTTCCTGCATTTTAAGCTGACCATGGTCTAAATATTTGCACCATTCAATCAACCAATCTTTAATATCATTAGCATAATATTAAAACTGTATTTGTTCAATATGACTTCCTCGAGTGTCTTGTTATGTATAATCATAGATACTGCTGACAACCTGGGAATATCAGAGTCACATAAAAACAAGGCAGTGATCACATTGCTGTATTGGTTTAAATTGAACCATATTTTTTTCTAATATTTAATTTTTTCACTCTCTTTTCTGTCTTCTCTCTCACTTTCCTTCTCTCTGTGTGTGTGGGGGGGTATCATGTGACTATGGGCTGTGTGTGCCGTGGTATGCATATGAAACTCAGAGGATATGTTTTCCCCCGTTTCTAGAAGGCTAGCTGACCCCCAACTCCCTCAAAAATCTACAGTCTCTATCTTCTGTCTCACCAGAGGAACAATGAGATGTCCATTCCAGCTCCCAGCTTTCCATGGGTTCTAAGAACACCACCTAAGAGTCTCATGTGTATTCTAAAATTTTTCACCAAATGAATCAATTTCTTGACCCACAGAACCTTGTTCTAAATGGCTTGGTCTATGACATAATTTACATAGATATGCATTTCAAAAGTACTTGTGCATGTCTTTTGCATACACATGCACGTACAAACTCATAGACATAGACTTCCCTACCACCACACACAGACCAGCAGTCATGGTAAACACGTGCACCTTTTCAGCACTTCCTGACACCTTGAGGAAACACCTGTCCACACACATTTAACTGCTGACCTTTATACCACTGGTTATCAATATTTGCTTTGTAAAGACTTTTCGAGGCCTCTGAGGCTGGTTTAAGAATTACAGACATATCATCAAAAGAGAATTCAAGTTCAGCTGTCAGTAACAAGCAAGGGTTGTATTTATAAAATTTCTAAAAATGTAACTTTCTGTTCTTCATCTCCAAGTGTGCTGGGTCGAGAATCAGCTATTATTTTCAATATTTTTGCAATTTAAGTGTAAACTTCTAATTTGCATTTATGGTTCAACTTCAGCCTGATGACGGACATAGTAGTGATTGTCCAAGAAAGAATCTGTTGGCATCTGACCTACCTTCTCCCTGCCAATCTGCCTTACGGCAGGAGAAGGAGGAAAATTCAAGGAAGTATCCAGCATATGCAAAATCCAGCACACACAAAATTGCAAAATTTCCTCTGCTACAGTTCTTCTTGGGAAGTGAGAGAATGCGCAGTGATTAAAGCTGATGGTGTGTGTGTGTGTTGATGAGTATGTGTTTCAAAGGGGCAGAGTGTTTTTTTTTTTCAGTTATAACCAAACAGAAAAGTTTTGCGCTAAATTTTGAACTCTCCTATGCCTTTCAAAGACTCTGGCAAATGCAAAGATGTTTATTCCTTGAATCTTATAAGCATAATCTAGAAATTCTGTGCAATATTGAGTATGTAGTGAATGCATGATGTGGGTAAATGAAAGATTTATGACTTTTTGATTTGAGTTATGACCCAAAAGCTAAGAACAGTCAATTAACAGGAAAGGTGTAGAAATCATTATAAAATGAATATGTGCAGCTATGGTAGAACACATCTCGGGAAATGATTCGTACAAGTGATGAAACTCCTTTAAGCTTCATCAAGAAAGCAAGCTCCTCCCTGAAATCCAGATACAAATTTAAATATATGTGACACAGAAATAATTATCAAACATACATGATACAGTATTAGCACCCAGCAGATGCCTATTATTTTCTCATCCAAAAGTTGTGATGAGAGGGGCAAGAGAGATGACTTAGTAGTTAAGAGTGTTTATTGTTCTTGTAGAGGACTCCAGTTTAGTTCCCAGGCCCCAAATAGTGGCTCCCAACCACCCTCAATTCCAGTTGTAGAGGATTCAATTCCTCTTCAGGGCGTCAAATGCTCCTGTGTGCTCATTGTACATACATACACACAAGTAACTAACTATTAAATGAATATATAGGTCGTGATGAATATTACTGGGATACTAATTACCAGTAGTCTTCATGAATAAAAGAGGAGTAAGAACAGAGACCTGCGTATATATTACGTCAGGTGTCCATCAGGAAATGATTCCCTAGCTTCCCAAGTAAGAGTTCCACTGACCAAAGCAGGGCCTACTCATAGGGGAGTGTGAACTTTCAGCCATAGCAGACTAGGATAATGTGATAACTTCATTCACTAAGAGCATTTGTCTCTTCTACTTTGACTAGAAGTGTTTAGATCTTTAATTAGGCTAGTTTTCTATGGAAAAAGATAAATAGTTGAACTCATTAAATGATAATATCCTCATGTACTGATTAAGAATGTGACATATATATGTGTGACTCAGGAACCCTAGTTGTTACACAACCCTAGACCTCTTGCCTATTCATGAGCCCTCATTAGCATACTAGGCCCTCATTAGCATAGGACTGCCTCATATATATATATTCTCACTTTTAGTCTCCACGGTCCTGGGACTCTCTATGTAGACAAGGAAGAGTGGGCTTGAAATCAGAGATCCACCTGCCTCACCTTCCCAGGTGTTGGGATGGAAAGTGTACAATATTACTTCTTCCTTTTAAAAAGACTTTTGACTGAGGAGAAAGATCCATCCTCGACATGGGTCAAACCCTCCTATAGACAGGGACTTGGACAAAACAAAAGGGAAGAACAGAAGACAAGCAGAACACTAATATTCCGCTTCCTGCCTCCTGCTTTGCTTAAGCACATCAAGACACAGGGCTATAGAGAAGGCTCAGTTGCTTGTCCACGTAATTGACGTTGGATTCCCAACAGGTACATCAGGCAGTTCGCAGGCCCCTGTAACTCAAGCCCCTGATAATGTGACGCCCTCTTCCGGCCTCCACTGGTCTGTGCAGATGTTTTGTATACACACACATGTACATTCACATGAATAAGAATAGAAGTACATCTTTTAAAATACATACACATGTTAAGTTACGCTGCAAGTTTCCAGGGAACGTGCGCTTACCTGCACCATGCCTTCCTACCATGGAATTGTAAGCCAAAATAAATGATTCTACCCTTATGTTGCTGCTTGTCACATACCCGGTAACAGAGATGAATAAAGCAACAACTATAAGAATCTATCTTTTAAAATGACATCACCCGACTTATTGTTGTTAAGTTGGTGGGATTAACGCCTTCCTATACCTCCTCTCCATTTCCAAACACTCTGAGATCTAGGAAAACCAAACAAAGCCAAATCAAAACAAATCAACTATATTTTTAAATTAGAAGGCATCTATTATTCAAAGCCATTGTGTTTGAAGACTTAAGTCAATGGAGGCATAACAAATAGCCGGGAGATGAAAAAGAAATCTCACAGGTCAACACACCACAGTGTTTGTCCTCTAAGAATATAAAAAAGGCTCGAGAGTTAGAACTTCAAGAACAAATTTTCTGAGATGTTAGGACACTATTTGAAAAACGTCATAGGGAAAATTAGCCTACAACTCTGGCCCTGAACCCCTGTAAGCACCTCCAAATGCCTGTCTCCTACTTACTGTGCCTCAGGCACTAGGTACTAGGGAAAAACCAGAATTAGCCTAAAACTGTTTTCTGAACCAAGTGCCTTCATTTTCAAAGAGCAGCTAGCCAAGTCAACACAGTGTAGGTATCCTAAGAGGCGATGCACACCTGGGAGAAAACTCTAGGAGAGATACAGACTTCTGGAACTTTCACAACACCGAGGCCACCTGGCCAGTCAGACATGTTAACCCTAAAATGTTTAGCACTGAGAGGTGCACCCTTCCTGGTTAGCTTTCCTGTTGCCGCTCCATGACAAAAAGCACTTTGGGGATGGAAGGGTTGCTTTTATCTTACACCTCCAGTTCCCAACCCATTACGGAAAGAAGTCAGGGGTGGGGGGGGACCCACAAACAAACAGAGGCAGGAATGAGGGAGGAAAGCTACATACTGACTTGCTTCACGGCTCCCATTCAGTTGTAATTATACAACCCAGGCCCACAAACTTAGGGATGGTGCCACCCACTTGTCTGGGCCCTCCTGTGTCAATTAGCCATCAAAAAAAGTACCCAAAGACATGCCCAAAGGTCAACCTGGTGGCAACTACTCAGTTAAAGTTCCCTGGCCCTAGGTGTGTCAAACTGGTGACCAAGGTTAGTCATCACAGCAGCTGAGACTCATAAACCTTCCTACTCGCTTATTAAGCCCCTAACGTTAATTAGGAAAACAAGCCCCACAAAGAAAGATCAAAGAAAAATTCAAAAATTACAGTAGGGAAAGAGCCACAACACATTCAGGGAGCCGAAAAATCCTGTAATTAGTAGCCGTGGAGAGCAGAAAGTGTACTGAATCCCTGAGACAAAACAAAGCACATAAAAAATTCATAACTTGAATAGGACTAGTGATCTCTCCAGCAGTGGTTTTTTTTGTTTGTTTGGGTTTTTTTAAATTACGATTCAGGATTTGGAATCTAAAGACTGTTGTACTTGCATATGAAATTTAAACTTTTTTCAATGTCTATGAAGAAGTGCATTGGAGTTTTTAAAGGGGATTGCATTGAGTCTGTAGACTGATTTGGCAGGCTGGTAATTTTTATACTGCCAGTCCTACCAATCCACGTGCTTGGAAGATCTCACCATCTTTCCCATCATCTTAGTTGATGCAGAAAATAACTTTGACAAAGTTTAATATCTCTACAAGATGCAAACAAAACAAGCAAACAGAAACCTTCAGGTGCTGGGGTTAGAAGGAACAAATCCTAACATAATAAAGGCTGCATGAGAAGCCTGTAGCCACCACCAGGTTAAATGATGAAAACTCAAACTAAGGTCCACTAAGGTCAAGAGCAACACAAAGGGTGTCTACTCAAAGTATTCCCACTAAGGTCAAGAGCAACACAAAGGGTGTCTACTCAAAGTATTCCCACTAAGGTCAAGAGCAACACAAATGGTGTCTACTCTCACCACCTACTCAATATAATCCTTGAAGTCCTAGCAATGGTAGCAAAGCTAGATAAGGAAAAGAAAAGGAGATGCAGAGAGAAAGAGCAGAAACTGAAGTATCCCTGTTGGCGGTTGGTGAGTTTGTATGTGGCAGACTCCAAAGACTCCGCCAGAAGACTCCTCCAGCTAAGAAATATGTGGTTCATAGCAGCTGATCTTTGATTTGGGTGTTTAACTTGGAATACCCATAGAAAGGATGAGACAACAAAGAAGCTGTTAGAAACGGGGTGGCCCTAAGAGAGGACAGTAAACAGAGCCTAGGTGATCTGAAAGGAAGAGAAACAGTGAAGGGAGGCTTCAGAGAGGACAGAGAAGTGAGGGGAGAGAAAGTGCTGTCTGGCCCTAGGGGATCTGAAAAGGCCAGCTAGAGACCTACTGTTTTATAAACTTTACATTCAAACTTGAAATGGAGCTGCCCTAAGTACCTACATGTAAAGGCCCTTCCACGACATCACAGGTTGCCAAGTAAGGCCCACTATCTAGTGAGAGATCCCTTTTACCAAATTGTTGCTTGGGGGCATTCCATAAACCTCCGAAACAATGTCAACAGCAATGCCATTGCTGTTGGTTGCTCTCTAGAACTCGGTAGTAAGATCTACTGCTGAAGACATCACCTATTTTGTTCATAGGACTTAGAGAACTGAAGCCGAAACTAAGATGGAAACTTCCTGCTGACTAGCTCTCACGGTGTTGGAGGATGCTGTGCAGGCTGCTAGATGAGAAAGGACTTGAACAGTCTTAGCCAGCTGTGATGCCTGCAAGCCACGGTGACATTCACTGGGTTAAGATATGCCCATGGGTGCAACAGTGCCATGAAAGTTGTATGGGTAACCAGTCACTTTCTGGTTGGATTTAAGGCCCATTATACAGGATGAGAGTCATACCTGATTCTATAAATCTGTCAAAGAACCCATGTCTGGGGAGATCAGAAGCATTAGGGATGAACCTGCTATTATTATTTTGCCAAATGGACACAGGACCAAGCTACTTTCTAAATGTATATCTCTATGCTTATAGACCAGTGCCACTGTCAGTTATCATTAAAGAAGGCTCTTTGTGCCGTAAGTAGTCATTAATACAGAGACTCAAAACTAATACAGAGAACAGGTATTGGTGAACTTCTCAGCAATGGCACATTTCTATTGTAATCCTTCTCCCCAGGGCTCCCAGAAGAATGGAGAAAATGAGGGACGGAAAGATCATAAGAGTCACAGGTCAAGAAGACTGAAGCAAAATATTATCACCTGTACATGACAGGATCATTGTACTCTGGAACTTACTGCAGCTGCGCCGGTCTGCCCAAGACTGTCCAAAGGTCAAGCCAGTCACCCTTCAGCATGAATAGCAAGAAGCATGTGAGCCCTCACCTCTAGCTGACCTACTGATAGCCGATGACTGCTCGGGACTGGAGGATTCATTTTCTCTAGCAGTGTGACCTCTAGCATCGTGACTGTGCTACCATGGATGACCCGCACGCATGCGTGTATGAGTAGCACTAGTTGCATCAGCAGGTGCTGCAGCTACATTGTTGCTGCTGGAAGAAACTATTCAGATAAAAGTGACTTAAGAAAGAGTTCAATACTTCGTTAATATTTATTTCTTTTATGTGTATCTGTACCTGAATATATGTATGTGTACATGTTCATACAGTACTTGTGGAGGCCAGAAGAGGAGATTAGACCTCCGGAACTAGAATTACAGGATGTTGTCAACAGCCACATGGGTAATGGGAACCGAATGAGAGTCCTCCACAAGAGCAGCAAGTGATCTTAATTGAAGAATCGTTTCTACAGCCCCCCGCCAAAAGGATTAAATTAGGGCTTATGGATCCAAAAGCATGGAATCCAACGTGGTGAGAAATGGACATAGCAACAGAGACCGAAGTCCTGGCGGCATCAGAAAACTGACAAGTCACATTTGATCACATTTTCATCCATCCACATGTGAGAGGAGGGGAGGAGAAAGAAAGAGGGCAGGGGAGAGAGGGAGAAAGGGAGGGAGGGAGGGAGAGAGGGAGAGAAAGAGAGAGAGGGAGAGGGAGAGAGACAGAGAGACAGAGAGAATAGAATGTGGTATACTTTCTCCACCAACCCTACATCCTAAAACCTTCCCAATAGTGCCAGTAACTGAGAACCAAGTGTTCAAATAGATGAGCCCACATGGGACATTTCTCACTCAAATTACATTATGCTTTAAAAAAAAAAAGATGGAAAATTAAGTTGTTAAGGGGAATTGAAGGAGAGATTCCTGGAGGAGCTGAAGATGGGAGAATAGCTAGATATGATCAAGATAAATCATCTGCATATACCAAATTCTCAAAGAGTAACATGAAAATCATAAAACAATAAATAAATTAACATTAAAGAATGAAAATAAAAGTTGAAAACTCAAAAATATAAAGCTATAGCCAATGAGAAGCTAAAGATAAAAGAAAACATTTACACAAAAGTCCTCTTTTCCACAAGAGTTTCATAAAGAAAACTTAGAATTCTACGGAGAGTAAAGACTTGTCTTACTTCTAATAATAACATAGAAAGCCTGAGGACCAGCACGGTGCATTTCAGATGTTTCATGTAAACGCCATCTTTCCATGACATTTGTACAAACGATTGGTACCCAACCGTGCCATCACTATATAATAATGATGTCAGTGCATTTGAAGGGAAGTGCCTCAGAAGACAGCTGTTTGCCCTTCATCTGGAGATAACGGTATGCTCTAGTTCCTGCAAGGGGAAAGTCCAGGAAGGATATGACACATCAGGAAACAGGATCAATAATGAGAACAGGCAAAGAAATTTTCAGGTATCCAGGACCACAGCTGGACAGAATCCTTCACTCAGAAAAACCCATTCCACAGCGGACAGAAGACCCTGGGATGGAAGTTTCCAGAGGAAATGAAAGAGAATTAAACAGGTAGATTATCAGGTACAGTTACTTCAGGAATGTGAATGAGGCCTTAACTCTTAAAACTACTAAATAGTTTGACCTTAGCAATAGCTTCCATATAAACTAAGAGAAGTAAAAATTGTCCAGTTACAATTACCTAATCTAGAAGAAGCATTGTGGGTAGGAATATAAATTAAATCTGGCTTGCTCTTTGAAAATAGCAGGAGACAGCGTGCACATAAGTCATTACAAGGTAATGCCAACTACAGATTTATCAGTACTGTAAGGTCAGTAGCAATGACTTATTTTTGCAAGCATATAAATAATTAAAATTATAAAACTTTAGGTCAACTTTTATAAGCCAACAAAAACTTTAAGCGTGTAAAAATCTAGAAGTGGACTTTGAGCTGGCAAGGACGCAGCCTCCTAGGGCTGTTCTAGAAACAGCCCATCAGCTGCTCCCTCACTTCCTGAGTTGTAATGTGTCCCCAGTGTCATTGACAAGGGTCGGGAATGACATAGAAAATGCTTTTACCCTCCTGCAATTTCGACTCTGGCTACATCCAATCAGAAGAGTGGTTCTATTTTAAGGGAGCAGAAAGGGGAGAGTAAGTTTCATGAACGTGAGCTAAGAGTTGATGGAACAGACAAGATTACATGGGGAACACTTTTCAGACACAGATAACCATTTAGAGGCAGGCACATTTTAAAAACCAGAGAGCATAGAAAAATCTTCTTCTTTTCTTTTGTTTTTTGTTTGTTTATTTGTTTTTAGCTAAGACCAGAGTAACTGCTGTAGAAAAGAAAAATTCAAACTGCCATTTCAAAAAGTGCTCATGGAATTCCCAATTCTATTCGGTCAAACGCGGTGGGTGCACAACTCCACCCTGACCCTGACTGGGAGACGAGAGATCAGTGTCCTAATGTATCAATACATTTAAAAATAAAACTGGGATATGTGAAGGAAAACGGATGGATATGGAAGGAACGTCACTGAGAGGATCCAGATACAGAAGAACAGAAGTTATACTGTCTTTCTCATACACGGAGTCTTTTAGAGTTTTGATGGGTGTGATTGAGGGGGCACGAGAGTGAGTAAGGAATAAACACTAGATAGGAGACCATGGTGTGTGTGTGGGGGGGGGGGAGGATAGGAGATGACATGAAAGCCAGAGTGAAGGCAAAAATATACATGGGATGTGAAAATAGAGAGGAATCTACTGGGAAGGGGAAGGTACAAGGGGCAGAAAGAATGGACGGAGGAGCAGAAGGATGAAAAACAACAGAGGCAAATTTTGCTTGAGAAATGCCAAATAAAACCTAACATCAGTATATTTAAAATGTTAGTTGTGAGCATATGCCAAATTTACATTGAATATAACACTCTTCGAGGCATGGTCAATTAAAACTCACTCTGTCCACACACAAACAGCGGTGCTCCCTGCTCCAGATCTCCGTGACTATTTCTGCTGAAATCATCTAAGTTTTGATCAAGAATATCATTTATGCTTCCATCCATCAGTGTAGGGCAGGAACTGATGATCTAGCAAGATCCCCCATCCGGGTGTTTCAACCATTGATTGCTACAATGTGTCCATCTCTGTCAGCGGGCTAGAGATACTTGTGGATCAGGACTGGTTCCTCAACCTGCTCACTGGGAAAACTGACCTCAGACAAGCCCTCCAACCCTTAAGACCATTGCAAAAGATACACACACGGAGAACAGTGTTCATGCTAATGGGTGACTTAAGAAAGAGCTCACAGATCCAAAAATATCACACGCTCACTAATCCCTTTGGAAGGTTCCCTGACATTTGTCAGAGAATTTCCTTTTCTTTTTCACCTAGAAATAACTTGACAAATCATCATTTTGTCCCCACGGTCCAACATAGAAAGCATTTCTTGGCCGGTCCCCCTGACTTCCTCCTGCAATAGTCTGAACTTCGGGCGATTAAGGGTTTTCCCTCCAGCCTCTTTTTCCTTACATTCTTCACCTAGAGAGCAACCTCCTGACTGTTGACTCAGCTCGCATGTGATTTGATTCTTGCGAAATCTTTGCAGAGTTGAACTTGTCTAGCAACCTAGAGTTATGCTCCCTGGTGCCTGTGCCTGTGTTCTCACTGGCAGCATAGCAGTGCCCTTACTGGCAAGAAGGGGTTTCTTCCACTGTCTCTTCCCAGGTACGGAGCCATCAGAAAGTCCCCTCCTCGTGTCTGGATCCTTCCAGTATGCAGTGTTGCCTGGCTCCGTTCTTATTGAACTTTAGTTCCCAAGGGGCTTGAACACATTTGCAAATCCATTTTACTAACAAAATAAATCACATTTTCGTCTCACGGGTTCTATAACGTCGATGTTAGATATAATTAAAAGTAAAAACATCTAAAACACAAGGCTTGGGAGCTGTTAATTTTACAGTTTTATGCTGTAGGTCAGTAACTATAGCTGGTTTTATAAGACATTAAGAGATGATGAAACTGTAGCATAAATCATATGTGCACAAATGAGGCTAAATAAGAAGGCAATGCACTGGACATTCCAAGGTTTAGAAACTACTTGCATGAACACAGGCCACCATGGATGTTCAAGAGTGTTGCTCCCGGGCGAATGGGCTTCCTAACCCCATATTCTTTCCTATGGCTCCACTATTTCTCCGTTAGTTTTCCCTGCAGTGTCTTTGCCAGGAAGCATAATCTTTTGTCTGGGGTTCTTATCTATATGCAAGCTACTCTGCACTTTTCTTTTTACAAGCTGTGCCCCCTGTCTCCAATGTGAGCCCCTGCTGTGCTGAGCTTCTGTTCGGAGGCTTTCTGCTGATTATTCTTTCCCTGCTTGTTTTCCTTACTCATTATTTCCCACACCCTAACTACTTGGCATGAACAAAGTTTGCAGCATTAGTTTGTGTGTTCTTGGGGCCTGGCTCTTTGCCATCCTGTAGCATCTCAACAGCACAGAGAGCAGTGTGCATATGACGATTGGACAAATGTTTGACAAGTGATTCCTTTCTGTTCACTTCCGGAAGTGACGTTGAGCAGATGTGGATCTTTATGAAATGTTCTGACTCTATCGACACACATAGATACACACACATACACATACACACTCACACATACACACACACACATACACACTCACACATACACACACACACACACACACACACACACTTCTTTATGGGGAAGGAGAGCAAGTAAATCAACTTTGGAGACAAGACACTTTGAACCAAAGTATTTGAACGAAGGAGCATTGAGCTGACATGACATGACAGGAAAGTATCTAGAGTTCTTTAAGAAGGGAAAGAAGAAAGTACAAAAACGAAAAGAATGGCATATCACTGAAGAAGTTATAGATTAGGAGATCATTTCCAAAAGTAAAACAAAAGGCTTATTAAATAGGAAACACCGTCAACATAAGCTGAGGTGTGGATGCCTTTTACGCTAGCGCTTAGGTGGTGGAGGCAGGAGACTTCAGATTTCAAAACCGTCCTTTGCTACACAAATGTTAGCATAGGCTACATAAGACACAGTTTCAAGAAGCAAAAACAAGGAAAACATGGTGTACAATCTGCTAGTTCATGATATCAAAGATGCAGAGAGATTAATAGCAATATAGAAGGAAGTGGGAGAATTCTAACAGCCCACACTATATACATCTACCTAAAGTGTGACATAGAGAATATTTCTTCTACTCAAATTTTCCATTATAATAAATTGTCCTAAAATGTAAGAGTTAGATTCACTATATTTACCAGGTAAACACGATCAACTTTTATCTCCTAAATCGGCTTGTCAGCTTCTCTCACTAGTATGCCTGTAGCAGGAACTGTCAACAAATAAACCAGGCAACTAGCAGATACAGGATCTGCAGGTATCCTGAAGCTTGGGCTTTATTTTTGGATATCACACTTGGTTAGAGGGGCAGGTCACCAAATACCAGGTAAGACCGGGTGGGATTCAAAGTAAGGTGGGTAGTGGCCTCCTCAAAGGATGTAGTGACCTGCAGCTTTATAATTAGTCTCTCCCAATTATGGGACAGGGACAATCTGGCATGACTAAGGAGGGGGGGAGAGAGTGGTCTATTCAGTACCCCTTGGAGGATTGTTCATCAAGAGGTCACTCCCCCTAGCTGCTCTGCCAGTATTGAGTTGGTCACTCTGTTGATGAGGAATTTAACAGATTTGCCCCCTACTGTTGTTACCCTGGGCTCCTGGGGGCTCAGTGGAATGGGCCCCATCCATCCTTATCCAAATGACGACCACGACAGATCTCTTCCAATTTGGACATTCATCCTTCCAGTATCCCATTTGCTTGCAATAAGCACATTGGTCCTTTTTTAGCCTCTTCCTTTCGTAGAGTCTATGTTTTCCCTTCTGGGATCTCTTTTATCGGTCTTCCACCAATAAGTGTTGCCACTACTGCTCAGTTCATTCTTTTGTTTTGCTTCTCTTCTACAGTGTTGGTTGTTGCAAACATTTTGAGCAATCTCCAATAATTGGGACAGATTCATACTCTCTAACCCTTCTAATTTCTGGTGATTCTTTGTAATATCTGGCACCAACTCATAACAAAGGCGATATTGGTAACTTGCTGGTTTTCTGGTACATATGGGTCTATGGAACAAACACCAGAGAAATCTCTCAGAGTTGCTCCTGGCTATTTGGGTGTAGAAGTCACGCACCGTAGAATGATGAGTTTTCTAGCACTTGCGTCAATCCTCCTAAGAGTACCTGGCAAAAGTTGTTCAGAGACTCCATACCTTGGTCTATGTTGAGGTCCTAGTCAGGATAGGCAGAAGGGAAAATTGGACTGTATGGTCCTCAAGCTCTCCTCCACTTGGCCAAGGATGGCTCTCCTACTCTCAAGTATGATCCAGTCTCACTCCTCTCTTAGGGTGAAGGTGTCTGAAGTCTCTGGGGGCAGTAGGATAGGAAACAGGGGTCCTGGGACATCTCAGGGTGCTCATGCCTTAGGAATTGTCCATTTCCCAAGCTATCATCCCCAAAGAGGATCCAAGATCTCTGGTACCCATCATGTTAGTCTCCGAGGATCTCGCTGGCACCTCCAGAATGTTGCAAGAAAAGCCCACCAGAGACCACCACATGCACACCCTTAGAGCCACAAAAAGTCTTTATTGCCAGCTGGGCACAGGGAACCTGCCCAAATCATGCAGCTCAAATCTTATAGCCCTTTGCCTTTTATGAATAAATCCAATCTGAAGTTGTCAGACTTCAGTTAACAAGAAGCAGAACTGCAGAAGGCAAAAAGCAAGGTTGTAGATTTACAGGCCTTGCTGGACCTATCATTGAGGTCTTTGATGGGTTAGGTCGTTGTTTGCATTCTGGCAGGAGTTGGGCCTCTGTGCTGGGTTTTAAGGTCAGAATGGTGCCTGTGACATGGCGCCATTTGTGCCAAGCCCTGGGGGCCTTTATTTTTAAAAGAAGAACTTTATTTTTCTTATTTACAGCTTGTCATTTTTATTAGAAAAGTTTGCACACTAACTCCTGTGGACCTGTGATGGCGTATCAGTCAGAAATTCCAGATAAGATAACAAGTGCTTTTTCTCTCCACCACCTGATAGTGAGCAGGGAGTGGGAGAAACTCACCTTCTTCCAGCTACTCGAGAAACAGTCCTTCGACCCAGCTGATTCCGTTAACCTTCTCTGGGCTCTCATGGTCTCAGGAACTGCTCTAACTGCTGTTCCCTAAGCTATTAATGGCTGAGTCTCAAATAGTAGGGACTTCTACTTCATGGGAAGTTTGCAATCCTACCCAGATGCCATTCATTATTCCAGCAATGGGATTTGATCAGCTTCCTACAAAGGCAAACTCAAGGTGCCTTTTCTCAAACAGGGGATATATTTTCCATCTTCTTCTGGGGTTCCTTTCACATAAAAATGAAGTGCTAAGAATCTCATGGCAAATGAAGGCCCAATGGGACAATTCTCGGTCATTAGGAGGAAAGCCAATGTGTGTTTCCTCATATTTTGAGCAAATGATAATTATAAGTGTGCTATAAAATTCTGGTTATCAAGTGGATAACTTATTCTAGGTCATTGTCCTTCTTTGAACATATGTTTTTGCCTGTTCCTTAATCTGTTCCCATGATAGTACATTCCTAAATAAGATCCTCAAATGCCACACCCAGCCTCTGCCTTCAGGCAATACCAAATGGAGATGATGAAGGATCCTTCTCTGCTTACGCTACAGAGAGTCATCTTGGGAGGGAAAAAGTCACACTGCCAGGCACCCACATGTTTCTGTGAACAACACTGACATAATAGGGCAAGCATGTGACCTCTTACCAACTTTTGCCTTGCACCTTTCTTAAGGAAAACCTGTGCTGTGACACTTGTGTGATTTTCCAACTTTCCTGACACTGGTCACAATGAACGTGACAATTTCAATAAGTAACACGGCCTTTCCCAGGGTTTACTATTAAAGTGATCTAAATCTCCAGCAAAGTGTGCAAGCCAAGACGTAACAGGGAGTCCATATGGATACCAGGACACCTCTCTTGAAATCAATTGAAAAGGGCTTTGAATTCCCACAGTTTATAAGTACAACCAGCCAAATCACTTCAGGTGGCCTGCGCATCATTAAAGCCTCAGGTGACTGTAAACTGTATAACGTTGTCTGCTGCATGTCTGACACACTTCACATATATCACACACGTAAGAAATGAGGTCGTATTTGAAGCCCATAATGCAACGTAAAGCCTGTGATAAGCTTTGGTGACATTTCGGTTTCCTTCCTTGTGTGAGCACAGTAGTTCGTGCTTCCTATCTGCAGACCCATAGAAAAGAAGAGGAAAGAAATAGAGCTTTCTAAATATGACAAATGTTCAGAGGTTTGCAATTCGCTTTTGGCAAGGCTGTTAATGTCAGTGAGCTCCTCCAGAAACCTGTATTGATGTCATTTTAATATTTCAAATGGTTCATTTGGCAAACATAAACAGTACCAATAGATTTGATTCCCTGGCCTTTTGCTTGGATAATGGATGTAGAACTTGGTACTAACTGGATTTTCTTCCTCTGTTTTTAAAATTCAGATAGTATATCAGAAGGAAAAAGAAAGAGAGAAAAGAAAAAAAAAAGAAAGACAGAAAACTATTAAAGTCCTTATAGTGGTATCATCTTTAGGAGCCAAGAAAGCGCAGGGCCCCAAGCTCCTTAGAATCCCCTTGTCACACTCCATCCCACCAGTCTGTCACTCCACACCCAGGAATCCACTTCCTCTGCCAGCATCGGCCGAGAGCTAGAGGAAGAAATTCATTCTAAACCTTTGTGCGGTGCACAGACTCCTTTCCTCTTCTGCTCTTCCAGTCCATGACCGCGCGTGTTTGCCCGCCTCTGTCTGGACTATTTACATGGCTTCCTTGAGGAGATGTGTGGCATTTCTTTCTGTGCTTGTAATTATGTTGATCCCTTTCATCACTCCGAAACACAAGCAGTCATTGATTTACATTCTTCTTATCTTTTTTTTACTTTACAGTGGGGCCAAGGAGATATGTGTCCATAGTCTCTTACAATATCCTCTGACAGTGGTGGGCCTTCCAGTCAGCCGTGAGATCACGGACACTACCATGTGCTGAGTTGCAAAGCTAGGGGGTTTACATTTAGGCTTGTGGGATTTGCAGTGTTCCGTGGGTTTATTGGAGACTTGACCCCATCATAAGTCAAGAAGCAGAAGTCTTGCTGATCCTACTTAAACTGTCATTTTCAATCTAGGATAATATCTACTATTTTCATCTCACATTCTTTTATAATCAAATTTTCTGTTTTGAGAAACATTTAAGATTGAACGAATAGCTTTATAAGCTCATTGGTCCTCATCTCTGACCTGGGACAAGAAAGGGATTGTCTTTTCTGCTTCGCAGTGTTTTCATAAGACCAACATTTCCAAGTGGAAAAAGTGGAGTTATTATATGTATAGGTTTTTTACAATGTTATTTTTTTACTTGCATTACTGAGGCAGGAAGCTTTTGAATATGAGGTAGCCTGGACCCCTTAGAGAGACTCAAGTTCCAAAATCAACTGAGATTTTTTTTAATTATTTAGAATATGTTTAGGCTTAAACCTAGCCCTAAATATTGACAATGATCACTGAAGCACACTGCCAGAAATGTGGTATCGACATTGAGTTGACAGTCAAAGACATAACTTTCAGGAAGACTTTGGAACGTGATATTACATCTACAAAATCATTCCATTCTTTCTAGTGAGCATGAATATACATTTCTAATTATGTTCATTTTATGATACATTTTATAATCTGAGACATTTATTTACCCATGAGTGATGCTAAAAAAAAAAAAAGGAAATATACCTTAGATACTTGAAGCTTTCTGTGAGTGTCACAGTCTACCAAATGATGAATTTACATATCAAATTTTATTTTATTTGTAGCACAGGGCTGTGTTCAGGTTCAGCAAGCACTCTGTCACAGAGCTATACCCCCAGCTCCAAATGCATTACTGATATGATGAATTTGATTTGGATTCACTGACAAAACTTGTGACGTTCCTAAGAAAAAAAAAACAGTTGCTCAAGGCAAACTTTCAAATATAAATCCCCAAAGCTGGACATAATCAACAATCCAATTCGTTTCACAATTATAGCAACCATTCATCAGCAAGCCTTAGATAAAATGACTTGATATACCAAAAACACACGTTTTCTATCAAAATGAATGTTTCCTCAGCACGTGTCCTAGGAAAAGAATGCTTCAGGAGTGATTATGAAAAGAATCAATGCAGATTCCAAGCAGTCTGATCAGTGCATCTGTGGCGAGAACTGAAATCTGCATTTGAACAAGGTCCTTCCTGGCTGGCACCAAATTTTGAAGGCCATTCAATTGAAACAAACAAACAAGACTGACACAGAGTGTGATTGACACCTCAGTTAGGGGGCGGAGTTAGGAAGCAGTCTGCTTGTTCTCCATACTGAATACGGCACACAGTGTGTGTATGTGCGTGTGTGTGCATGTGTGTGTGCGTGTCTATGCTGTGTGTGTGTCTGCGTGTGTATGTGTGTGTGTGTGTCTGTGTGTGTGTGTGTGTATGTGCATGTGTGTCTGTCTGTCAGGGTAAGATCCCTTTATGTGCTCAAGTAAATAATAGCAAAATTAAGAATGAGCTCTATAAATTGTACTAAATGCTGATAACTTGAAATCTCTAAAATGGAATAAATTACTAACGATTGCACTTTAAATGGACATCGAGTGTTCCAAATTACCAAAGGTTTTGCCATTTTGATAAATTGGTTTTAATTTTTTATCAGCCTGTATTTAAGTACTCTCTAGCAATGTGTGCCAGACAGTTCCATTAGGCATCTGCAATTGCACTTATTTTCTTTAATGTATGAACTGGATAAACTAACTATAATTTGGATAGCATGGTGCCTAATTCCATTACACTGCTGGGAATGGCCCCTCTTGGGTTTGGGATAGCAATCACACAGTGAACTATAGGGGAAAAAATACCAAAATATAAAGTAGGATATCCTAATTTCTTGATTTGATTCTGAAAAATTGACTCCTGAACACAAAGGGAAAAGTCAAAACCGTACCAGGTTAAAATGAAACAATCCGATGGGGAAAACGAGGAGACATTTGGATTGCTCCGTGCAAAAGACGAGGAAAAAGTAATAAAGGCGCTGTCGTCCTGAGTCTTAAAAAGCATAATTAACTCCTTGGCACTGAGAAATAGACTCGCACTGCATGTGGTTTGCTGCCAGTAAAGGACATGCCTGGAGTCGCTGGCCAAGAAGAATTACAGGCATTCGCTAGTATTTTAAAATATTCATGTTTCAGCTACAACACTGCATATTTTCGATTGACAGATATGGAAAAGAAATTAACTTTTTCTTTTTGCCTTTCCTGGCATGAGCGCCATGCACAATTAACTGTTTCATTCACCAAATTTGATCGTTAGCATTGGAGAAATCACTCGCTTTGAGGTCAACTGATGAGTTTTCTGGGTTTTTCTCACCAATTTGAAGGTCACTGTTCACTGAAATCTGACTGATGCCTCTTCATAGGCCCTGAAACATGCTAAAAAGTGTAACAGAACAGGAGGAAGCAAACTTTCTGGGACTGCTTTCTCCCTAAAATGTAAGTAAACAAAACAATAATCAGAGGTTTGATGGCTTGGTAGACCCCAAACCACCTCCTACCCGATGATTTTTCATATTAGAGAAATCTGAACGTGAAATAAAGACAACAATGTCAACATTACATGCACAAAAGCAAACGTCACTGTCGTTTCTTTCTGTCATTTCTCTCAACTGAGAAGAATTCTCTTTAAAAACAAAATAAACAAAAACATTCACTAGACTTTGTTTCACAAGAGTCAGAATGAAGGAAGAAAAGATACCCATAAGTCTTCTCTATTGCTGAGGAATCATTAGTAATATGGCTGCTTTGAGTTTCAGGAATCACAGAGCTGGGGAATGAAGAGTATTAGTTGAAGATGAACATTTGTTTATGCTGTGGAACATTTGTTTTCATAATGCAAATATGTGCTGTATTCATTTCTGTTGCTTTTGTTTAACTCTGTGAAGCCGTGCTACGTTGCCTGCCTAAAACACCTGATTGGTCTAATAAAGAGCTGAACGGCGTATAGTGAGGCAAGAAAAAGAATAGGCAGGGCTGGCAGGCAGAGAGAATAAATTAAAGAAATCTGGGCAGAAGAGAGGAAGAAGCATGAAGAGAAGGGGCCAGCTACCCAGCAACACAGCCAGCCATAGAGTAAGGACGAAAGAAAAGATATAAAGAAATAGAGAAATGTAAAAGCTCAGGGGCAAAAGGTAGACAGGATGATGTAAGAAAAGCTGCCTAGAAATAAGCCAAGCGAAGACCGGGAAATTATAGAAAAGATTAAGCCCCAATGGGTATATTTATTTGGGAGCTGGTCTTTGATTGACAATGTAGTATTACTTTTAAACTGGGTATTTTTAAATAACACTATGTTTTTACTTGTTTGTTTCCCCACTGCTCAGACTCCTGAAATAATCACACAGAAACTATATTATTTACAATACTATTTGGCCAACCACTTAAGCATATTTCTAGATAGTTCTTACATCCTAAACTAACCCATCTCCATTAATCTGTGCATCACCGCAAGGTCAGAGACAAAGTTTCCATGGATCTAGCGGAGGCTACATTGCTCTCTTTTCATGCTAACAGCTCTTTGTCAGAACTGTAAAATCAGCCTTAATCCCTTGTGAAAGCCACACCCTCTATCCCCATTCTCCTGTCCTAGGCCTCATTTGAGAACTGTGCCCATCGCCTCTCAACATTGCCCATGAGGGCCAGGCTTCCAGCACAATAGTGTTTGAGTGCCACCTTCAAATAGTATCTGAGCAGGGCACAGCCCTGTTGCCCGAATCAGAACCAGCCCAATGACTTACACATGTTTGGTACTGGCTACTTCTGTAGGCTGAATGGAAATTGAATGCTGCTTTTCTTGGGAGTCTGTCTCATGATAGTGATCATGAACTCTGTAATTTTAAAGTCACCATTTTTCACATAGAATGGGTCCCCTGCCAGCCTGGTTTATGTTATTCTACTGGATTTAATATTTTTTTGATTCTACTTTATTTTAGTGTGGTGTGTGTGTGTGTGTGTGTGTGCATGTCTGTATGCACGCACACACAGACACACATGACCATGCATGTATGGAGGTCAGAGTTCTACATCAAGTGTCTTCCTCAGTTACTTCCTCTCTTGTTTTTGAGACCTTACCTCTCACTGACCCTGGAACTCCTTGATACCGCTAGCCTGGCTAGCCATGCAGCTCCACAGAGCCCCTGCCTCTGACCTGGAGCACTGGCATTCCATCCCTCTGCTGCCAGACTCAGCTCTTGGAAATTTCGCACAGTGAGTGCTAGCATTCAAAGCCCTCCTGCTTACTTAGCAGTTGCTTCACCTGCTAAGCCGTGTCTCTAATCCCCAAGCCCCATATTGATTATGGACATTTTGTCACTAACCAGTAATTAATAATGTGCCCCATGTCTGTTGAAAATAGTAGCCCTGATCACTCAGGAAGCTCTGAGCTTGTCTTCAAAGTTTACATGGCTATTGCTTCCTTTCAATAAAAGAGCATGTGATTTAAATTCAGAATGTGGTATTGGCCATTTAGGGAAAGCAGCTCAATAATAATGATCAACTTGGCGTTTCAATAGAACTCGACACTTTGCAAGGTTTCCTACGGATTACCTCCTTTGATTCCTACAATGGCCACTTGTCACATACGAAACACAAACATCATCTCCGTTTAAATACAAATTGAATACTCTAGTGAACCACACAGTAACTATACACCAACGCACCCGTTTAGAGGAAAAGGAGATGTATACCTTAAGAATTCTCTAGAAGAGATGCTTCTTCATATTTGCACTGAACGTGGCATGCCATTTTTTCCCTGAACTTTGCTCTGTTTCTTGTTTCCTTCAGGAAGGCAAGGAGCCGCAATCTCAAACATTCAGAGGTGATGGGAGTGGCCAATGGGTTTAGCTGTTATCTAGTTGCAAATAATTGGGCTAAATTCATTTTTTAACGGAGATATAATATATAATACAAAATCGTTACTGGCCAGATATCTAGCTCAGGTCTGCTCCTATAGAAGAATTGTACCAGATCTGAGGACTTTTTATGAGTGTGTGGTGGGGAGGGGTGAGCTTAGTAAAACGTTTTTAATTCCAGATGTTCACATCAGGGTCTATATTTGAAAAACATCTTTTTTGGTTATGAATACACACCTCATTGTTGAAGTAAGAATGTGTAATTTAACACCATGTCTCAATCAACTTAAGATCTCACAACAAACTATCCTAAGCAATGGGGCTGAAATATCAGCAGCGCATTTCCTCTGTGTTCCAGAGACTCCACTCAACATCCAGGATACAACATCAGGATACATCAGGATACATCCAGGATACATTCTAGCCACTGTGGTGTCTGGTGAGCGCCCTTCCTGCCTTACAGGTGGCTTCTCGCTGTGTCCTCCAATGGGACGCCCTCCTTCTTGGATGCATAAGTAGGGTAAGGACAGAAAGGCATGGAAAGATGGGCAGGAAAGGAAGAAGGAGAGAACCAGGGACGAGAAAGCTCTTTGGTGCCCCTAGTTATAAGAAGACTAACCAATCGGAGTAGGGCTCTACCCTTAAGGTTCACTTACCCCTAAGTACCCTGTAAGAAGTCCTGCATTTGGTTGTTTCTTACTCTTACAGCTCCCAAGTCAATCTACAAGGAGTCCTGTTCTTTCTCATAAGCGCCTGGCATTAGTTGCCTTGTTTCTTGATAGGTTTTTTTTTAACTTTTAAATTATCCCATCTATCGTTTGCCTCTGAGCTTTTATCTGTCTTTATTCCTGTTACTTTTCTTTACTTCTTACTCCATGGCTTGCTGGGTAGCTGAGTGGCTGACCCCTTGAGTCCTTCTTTTTCCTCCCAGATTTCTATTTCTATTTATTCTCCCCGCCTGCCTGTCTGTTCTTTCTCTTGCCTTGCTATTGGTGGTTCAGTTCTTTACTAGACCAATTGGATGTCTTAGACAGACAAAACAGCACAGTTTCACAGAGTTAAACAAAAGCAGCATTAAAAAGAATGCAACACATCTTTGCAGCACTAAGCACATGTTTTGCAGCATAAACGAATGTGACAGGTCTAAAAGTAATGTTTGACAACAAAGCCCATCTTCAAAGATGGCCACCCCGGGAATTAGTGAGCAGCACTTACATTTCTCAGCGACATGAGCATTCAGTCTACAGCAGACTTTTTGACAGAGCAGGATTTGGGTGAAAGTTATTTTTTCCTCAAAAGGGACCACTTGTACTGTTGCTTTCCTCTGTAAAAGCTTAACATGTTGTTTACACTTGAAAAAAAAGAGATGGATTCTAGTCCTGTTGGATCATAACAGTGATAAACAGGATAGATGCTTAGACTCTGCTGTGAGGTTCCAAGGGCAGCTTCTAACCATTGTCATCTTGTGGGGAATCAACAGTATTATCTTGCCTCAGATGACTTATTGGTGACGTGGAAATGCTAGTGGTTCCTATATGGAGCCTGCAATCATAAAGGGAACTAGTCCCTAAAAGGATTTTCCGTGTCTAGACAGAATATAATGCCCATCGCTGATGATAACTGTTACTGAAAAGAAACTAATGCTTCTCCGACAAACACATCACCACTCTGGCATTTCGTCAGCATGGTGGCTTCAGCTAACCAAATTTCAGTGTTCACTCTTTTTATAGTCCGCATGCTCGCTATAGAGAGAAAATGATCCTCAGCTGGTTCTCTCCAGTTGTCTTACTTGCTGGGTCCTCTTGATAAATGAATATATTCTGCCCTAAGTTATTCTTTTGATTTTGATATCTGGCTTGTCAGATAAATCCACTTCAAATGTGTCAAGCATGACTGAAGATTTTTCCAAAACCTTACGGAATAACTGAATTTTTTGTCTATGACAAAGGAACAAAAGTGGGTGAAAATTTTACATTTTTAAAAATCATCTCTAGACACATTATAAATAGGTAAAAATGAATTAATATTAACAGTGAAGATTTTTTTCTATATCAAGTAAAAATTACAGAAATGGAAATGTTATGTGAACATTCATAAAGAGTATGAATAGTCACGAGTAGTTTGAGGTTACGGCGGTTATCAGATGCACTCCTGGATCTTGTTGGCTGCTGTAAAGAAGTGCATATACCAGGGATGGGAAGATAGCCCAGCTGGTTACATCACAAAGACCTGAGTTAAATCTCCAGTGTTCCTATAAAAGGGGCTAAATATGGTAATGTGCTGGAGAGACTGAGACAGGGGCTTGCTGCCCAACCAGCCTGACCTGTTTGATGGGGTTCAGCCCAGCGAGAGACCCTGTCCCAAAATGAAGAACAGAACAATACCAAAGGCTGCCCTATGACTTTCACATGGCACAAGTGTACATGAATACCATGCTTATACACATATAAACACAAAAGAGGAATATGCTGATATATTGTGACAATTTTCACATTTAAAAATGTATTTCACTAGTTTTCTCTCTCTCTCTCTTTCTCTCTCTCTTTCTCTCTCTCTCTCTCTCTCTGTGTGTGTGTGTGTGTCTATGTGTGTGTACATATGCCTATGGAGGCCGATAAAGGACATTTGATCTGCTGGCGCTGGAGTTCAGGTAATTGTGATCCCCCTGACATGAGCGCTAGGAACCAAATTCCAGAATTTCCAGAAGCTCAGCAAGCACTCAGCTGCTTAGCCAACCCTCTGGCCCCATTAATAGAAACTTCTAATCCTGCAGGAAATACTTCATATGCTAAGGCATTTTCTAAGGAGGATTCCAGAAATTTCATGGAAGGGCCAAGGTGATTCTGAGAGGCACATTCCTAGAAACTTGTCCCCACTAGTTCAGAGAGAAGAAGAAAGAGCAAGATTTGACAAGGTAGGAGCTATTGTAGAAGTCTCAAGCATCTAGAACGACCACGCTGATAAATTTTTATATTCACATTCTCAGCACAGCTCCCAACTTACTTGTGCCGGGCTGAGTTGAATCCTAGGATGTGTTTCACAGTACTGTTAACAGATCACGTGATAATTAGTTGGGTTGGCTCACTGCTATCTAATGACCATGCTCATCAGGCAACAGCAGTGGATTCGTTGGGGTACGGCTGAGGTTTGTAAGCCATGATAACTCTGTCTGTACAAAATAGTTAATCATCTCTTCCCAGGAAACCAAGAGGAAAATAGTCCTTTTAGACTATTTTCTTGAGCCACTTAAACAATCCCCAGAAGAAAACAAATACAGCAGGGTAGCTGAAGGCCAAGAAACTTTATGCTTGCCCAATGCAAAGATTCCAAGAGTCTTTGTCTTCTTCCATGTGTAACAAGCGTGGAGAAGCTAACTGAACTGTATGGACCCACATATCGGCTTGATGCATATCATTTTCTTCTTTGCCGTATGCTGTACCCACTGACTTTTCCCAGCAGACCAATATGGGCCTCTTTCTTCTTGAACAAAATCTGCTTGCTGCAGTTTCCTACTCCTAAGGATGCACCCGCCACTGTATTTCTCACTGAAATATTCACTGAAGATGTAGTTCTCATTGTGGTGTAGGAGGGGTCTTCTGTATTTTGGGTTACTCTCATTGGTTGAATAAAGGATTGCCTGGCCTGTAGGATAGGACACAGCCCTTAGGTGCATGGAGGAGACAGAACGGAAGGTGGTGAGAGAGAAGGAAGTGGGCAGATGCCATGATCCTCCAGCCCGAGATGGATGTAGATTAGAAACCCCTACAGTAAGCTACCACCTCGTGGTGACACACAGATTTCTAAATATGGGTTAGACTAATATGTATAAGAGGTTAAAACTAATGGGCCAGGCAGTATTTGAATGAATACAGTTTGTGTGTAATTATTCCGGGTATAAGTTAACCAGGGCCAAAAGCAGGCCATTCGGCCATGCAACCAGGAAGCCAGGTGGGACGGAACAAAAGGGCCCGCGTTCCTCTCAGGTGCTGGGAACACAGCCCCGCTACCAAATACAACACATTGAAAATATCCAGTCAGGGCTAGGGATTTGGCTCAGTGGTGGAAAATTTGCCTAGCACTATAAGGCCCAGAGTTAAATTCTCAGCACCATAATAAGATGAAATAAACAACAACAAAAAATAACGCAATATCAGGCAAGCAAAGAAATGAAAGATAGTCATCACTTACCTACTAGCTGCAGCATAAATGCACGCAAATTCACAGATGAGTTCAGCTGACTGCCAGATACCCTACCGAAGGCTGTGCTTAGAAAACCAGGAGGAAAGGAAAAAGGATGGCACAACCTTTCATTTCGATGCATTTTACCATTGAATTCTGCCTTTCTCTCTTATTACACACTTCTCATAATGAGACGAGCTGACTTTGATTAGTTCATGCCGTACCTTCTGTTTGGGCTGCTGTCACCAGGTAGACTTTGAGTTGTCTGTCCTTTTCTGACAAACACCACTTCTTTTTCCTCTCTTCTTTCAGCAAACTGAGGAGATTACTGGGGGCCCTGCTGATTCCAAATTCAGGCTGGCTTCCCTTACCAAAGGGAGAAGGTGTGTTTGAGCCTTGCCAGCTTAGGCAGGGCTTGGAGACGCGTACCTCAGAGTTCCTACTTCTTCACAGGTGCAGGTAGCATCAGCGGTCAAGGATCCAAGGGGTTGGTGGAGAAGACAAGAAGCTTTCATTGGGCAGTGAGGAAGGGCTAAAGTATGAAGTACAGAGGAGAGAGAAAAAGGAAGACCATTAGTAAAAAGAATGAGGCAAATACCTTCCAAAGGTCATGGGTGGGAAAGGTCATAGGTGAGGCAAAGGTCACTGGTGGCGCAAAGGTAGGGTTCAAGAGAGTATTCAGAAGAAACACAAACTTAGTTTAACTGCAATTTTATCACAGTGTTTGTCGACAAAGCATGGGTCTAGTTCAAAAGGGAATTAATGTGGGTAGATTCAGTGATCACGGAGCTTGCAGCTCGTGCAGATGACCACAGTCCAGTTCCGAGATTCTATATCAGGTGCCACAGAGTAGCCTGTAACTCCAGATCCAGGTGCCCCAACACCTTCCTAGGACCTCCCCCAGTACCCACACACATGTTCACATAACAGAGACACACATGGGCACACACACGTATGCACACAGTGCACATATACACACACACAACAAAGAAAGAGATCTTTCTGTAAAAAAATTAATAAATTAATTCCTAAGCCATAATTTTGGCCTCTTTGTCCTGCCCTTTTGCTGCTAGGATATGAGAAAGCAGTATTCAACATAACCCAGGTCTAAGTTAGTCACTCCTAATGCTGAATTGTGACACACAGCCCAGGTGCATGATGGGGGTTGTGACATTGCCCTGCTAAACGAATTAAGACTGAAGTCAATTTTACCTTTCTGTTCTTCTAAAATTTGACACCAGAGCACAGTGTAATGAGGGCAACGGCCATATCACAGATCGTCAAACTCCACCTCTGGTCCAAATCCAGCCTGGCATCTGTTTTTGTAAATAAAGTTTTGTTGAAACCCAGCCATGCTCATTTGGTTATTTATTGCCTATGGCTGTTTTCACACTATAACTTGCATAGTTGAGTAGTTACAGCAGAGACCATCTGGCCTGCAGAGCTGAAAATATTTACTATCTGGCCCTTCACCAAAAAAAGTTTGCTGAATCTTGATCTATATTAAGGGATGGGGAGTTTTCTTTGAGGTTAAAATAATTTGGCAACCAGAAGAATTTGAGGCTATTTCAGGGCAGGGCTTGGATCAAGAAAAAGATAAAAGCTCTCGGTAAGAGTAAGGGTTCTTGAGAAGGGAGAGCAAGAGGACAGGGGTGGGGAAGACACAAACTGCAAGGCGAAGGATAGGGATAGCCAAGCAGGCCTTTTTCTCATGCTCTGTCCTGAGTCATCACCCGCAGGATTCGCACACTGGGAGCTTCCTTATTTAACGCGGCAGTGTTGGGAGGTGAGGTCTCCTGGGAAGCTTTGGCCATGGGGCAGGGCTCTTCTGAGTTGTTATCCTGGGACGATGTTCCTGACACAGCAGTGACATGAAGTGAGTCCTTTCCTGCACTTTCTCTTCTCACAGGTACTTACGAGCCTCCTGCATTCCCACCACGGATATCATCTCTCAGGAACCCTGCCAGACACGGTTACCATGACCTTCGCTTCCCAGTTTCAATAATAGCGAGCCAAATGGACTTCTTTTCTTTATACATTACTCAGGCTTTAACAGAAAATGGACGAGACACCTTGTAACAGCTGTAATTGAGTTGTTCTCCACAAACTCTGGACATCACTTCTCTAAAGAGTAGAAAGAAAAAAAAAACACTACAGAAATTAAAAGAAAAAAATCCCTAGTTCGTATATGAGTGATGGGGTTGGGGAATTACTCTCTGACTAAATCAGCCTTCCCTAAGAGAACACTCAATGCATGTTCGAGCCCAGGGACCACCTTTACAAGGTGCCTAGACCTTGCAGTAGGCTTTGATAGAAACGTAGAAAAATAAAATCTTGTAGCTTCAGCTTGCCAAAACCAGGCTGTGGATGACAGATCTACAAAGAAACTCCATCTTCTTCTCCCTCTGACCTAACCTAGCTTCCCTTCCTCCCATGAGCCTCTGTTTGAGACTCATGCTAATTCCAGCCATTTATGTGCTCTGCTTGTCTACGACAGCATTAGGATCATGGAGCACAGCTACAGTTATTAATATCATTAAAGACACATGCATTAACTTACCAATGATTTTATTGTCCACTTTCTGAATAGCTCAGGCAATAAGCAGAGGGGTAATTGCATTGCCTTTAAAGTCAAGGGCCTCCCCTGAAGTTTCAATTCTTTCCTAAGCGTGTGTTGTCTTGAATAAATCAATCTCATTTTAGTTTTAGCTTTTTCATCTATAAAGGAAAAGTCATTTACTATATTTGGTATTTAAAAGATACTATGGGATGAAAAGATATGAAGTCTGTGATATTTAGCTCTTGAAGCATGGCAGACCATCTCCCCAAGATGTAGAGAGAAGAGGGATTTCCCGTGAATGAGTAGATATAGTTGGAAGCCTCCTGCTTTTTCTCCTTCTCATACATTATTGTTCATTCCCCTGCCGTGGGAAAAAACCCTTGACGCAAGAGATGGGATAGTGATAGATGTATGCTGATCACTCTCTACTTAAATGATCACCCACTGCTTCAACCCAGTCGACCCCGCAGGACATATTGACTTAGGTTCTATAACAGTTAAATGTGTGAAAGATTCTCTGTGGCCATTGATGGTTAACACTGAAGATTCATCAATGTTAACATGTAAAAGAGATCGTTTTAGAAAATGCTATCATTTACCTGTGGGAGGAGGCTATAAAAAAGGCCTTCTTAAAAAAAAA
>JAQHUG010000155.1:3326127-3336860 GCA_028555095.1 Dicrostonyx torquatus | reverse complement strand
TACATCGACCAAGGACCTTGTTTTCTTTGTGTCCTCTATGGCTCTTATATTCTTCCCGACTCCTCTTCTCAGGGTTCCCAGGGCCCTGATGGGAAAGATTTAATGGAGATACTCTGTTTAAGGCTGAGTGTTCCAAGCTTTCTCATTATCTGCATAATGTCTAGCTGTGGGTTTCTGGATTTGTTCCTATCTTTTCTTTGATGATGACTGACCAGGGCACTGATCCATCAGTATAGTGGAATGCCATTAGGAATCATTTTATTGCCATATTTGTTTTTGAACAGTTGGATTTGGTTTTACCCTAAGTCCCAGGACTATCTAGGTTCAGGTTCTTGGTCACCCAAGCAGTGTTGGGTATGGGTTCAGTCTCACAAAGTGGGCTGTAGGAAGAGGGCCCACTTATTTGTCCCAGACACCCAAACCAAAATAATCACACAGAAACTGTATTAATTAAATCCCTGCTTGGCCCATTTGCTTTAGCTTTTTATTGGCTAATTCTTAAATCTTAATTTAACCCATTTCTTTTAATCTATATATCACCACAAGGCCATGGCCTACCAGCAAAGTTTCAGCACATCTATCTCCAGCGATGGGTCCATGGTGTCCCTCTGCCTCTACCCTTCTTTCTCCCAGCATTCAGTCCACTCCTCCCCTCCTACCTAAGCTCTGCCCTATCAACAAGCCAAGGCAGTTTCTTTGTTCATCAATGGTAATCACAGACACAGAGGGGACTCCCACATGAGTGGGCCTTAAGTCAAATCTGGTCTTAGTTAGTTATTCCTACAATCTTTGTGCCACCATTGCACTAGCAAATCTTACAGATGGAACACCCTTGTAGATCAAAGGCTTTGTGGCAGGGTTAGTGTTAACATTTCTCTTTTGATAGTGCACAGAGTTCCTTCCTGTACCAAAACACTAGCACATAAGGGTGAAGGCTCTCTGTGGGGACCCGCTTTGCCAAGTTCACTGAGTTGTGTAGTTGTTGTCTTCAGCAATAGGGCCTCACCATCAGTTTTTGGAGAACAATGTCTTGGCAACAGGCCTATTTGGCAGTTCCCTTGGGCCCAACCCTCAATTAGATATAACCTAATCCTAGTATTAAAAGCTTCACTTGGTGACAGGAGATATCCACTTGGGACTTTGTCCACATTATTTGGTGATTTCATTTAGAGACCTTTCATACTTGTGTGCATTTTGGAAAACTTCCACTGTATTAGGATTCCATACCACCCATCAAATGGTCTTTAATTGTATCTGCTCATATTCCCTCCCTTGTCCCCTTCTTCTACACAACCCCACTTGACTCTGCCATTTCAATCCCCCATCCATCTATAACTATTTCCCTTTATTAGCAAGATCTGTCTGTCCTCAACTAGTCCTATACTTGGTACCTAAATTCTTGGGGTTCTACAAATTGCAGCTTGGTTGTCACTGACTTAATATCTGACATCCACATATAAGTGAATACAGATCATATTTGTGTTTCTGGGTCTGAGTTACCTCACTCAGGATGACTTTTTCTAACTCTATCCATTTACCTGAAAATTTCATGATTTCTCTTGAATCATTTAATATGCATTTAACATTTGTGTATTTAGTGTTTTGATTTATGTGCTGAGGAGACTTTCCTTTTTAGTTCAATTTATTTGGTGCTCTGTATGCTTCTTGTACCTTTATAGGCATCTCTTTTTAAATTAGGAAAATTTTCTTCTATGATTCTGTGAACTATATTCTGGGCCTTTAATCTGGGTCTCTTCTCTTCTTCTATTCCTATAATTCTTACTTCTGGTCTTTTCATAGAGCCTCAGATTTCCAGGATGTTTTGTGCCAGTAGTATTTTTTAAATATATATTTAACATCTTCTTCAGCTGCTGTGCTTGTTTCTTCTATCATGTCTTCAATGCCTGAGACTCTCTCTTCCTTCTCTTGTATTCTGCTGGTGAGGCTTGCCTCTGAGGTTCCTGTAGAAATTCCTAAATTTTTTATATCCAAATTTCCCTTGGTTTGTTTGTTTTTTTTTGATTACACATCCATGTTCAGGTCTTGAACTGTTTTATTCATTTCTATCCACTGTTTGTTGGCTTTTGTAGATTTCCTTAAGGGATTTATTCATTTCCTCCTCAGGGACCTCCATCATATCCATATAGGTTATTTTAAGATCTATGTCTTGTGTTTCACTTTCATCGCAATTCTCAGAGCCTCCTGTGGTAGGGTTTCTGATATCTAGTGGATATGTATTGTTTTGGTTGATATAGATTGTATTTTCATTGCTGTGATCTAGGCATCTGAGTCTGGGAATGTGGAACGTTTAGGTGCTCATATCTGGTTTTGTCTTCCCTCTCTGAGGAGGTTGCTTAAGAGGTTGCTTCTTAAGAGGTTGCTGTTGCTGTGTGTTGCTTAAAGCCATGCATAATGCTGCTTTTGCTATGTCACTCCAGAAAACTGGATTTAATTTTCTGAACACTAAAATATATGTATATCTATATGTATGTATCTATGCGCACATATGTGTGTGGTATATAATATATGCGATATGTTATTATATATCTTTGAGGATGTTTTAAAATTCAAAATGAATCTTCTTAAACTAAAGAAAACCTTCTGTGCTTGTTAGTTCCATGTCAACTTGACCTACCTACACTAGTCATTTTAGACGAGAGAACGCCCATTGAGAAAATCTTCCTACAAGATTGTCCTGTAGGCAAACTTATTGTGCATATTCCTGACTGATGATTAATGTGGGGGGTCCATCTTATTGTGGGCAGTGAGTCCTCGGTTTTACAAGAAAACAGACTGAGTTGGCCAGTAAGCAGCACTTCTCCACGGTCTCTGCATCAGCTACTGCCTCCAGGTTCCTGCCTTGAATTCCTGCTCTAATTCCCCTGGATGATGGACCTGAGTCTTGTGGGCTGAAATAAATCCGATTTGTGCCACTTTGCTTCTGGTCATGGTGATTTATGACAGCAATAGAAACCCTAACAGACCCTCCATCACAGTGCCTGCAGAACGACTCAGTCATCATTTCAGGTGACTTCTAGAAAGGTTGAGCTGTGTCACTTTCAAATGGGAAATGAGTTATCTACATTGCTACAGTTTCTGAGAATTCAAGATGAATTTTAATGATAATTTGGGGATACAATACTGGCCTCCATCAACTGTTCAGACAAAATAAAGGAGTATATACTAAAAGGTAATTATTCTTATTCTCAAATTCCCTTTCTACATTCACTACATTCTCCACTTCTTTAAGAGACTTATGTCAAGATGATCTAACAAGAATAGATTGCTACACCTTATCCTTCAATCACTGTGTCCACAGTATGTAGAGACCAACACACACCATACACACACACACATACACACACACACACACACACACACACACACACACACACCTCTGCATCAGGTTTGAAGTTGTTCTTGGCTGTCCCTGTCTCATTCCAGATCCTGCTTCCTCCATTCCTGCACATAGCCCCTCATGCCCTGTATTTTCTGGCTCTGTATGCATCCTTACACTGGTGGTGGGAAACTCTGGAGTTCTCCGTTGTGGGCCTTCCTTTCTTCTCCATTTTCCAGACGTGATAGGGACCCAGTTCTGGCTCTGCTGGTGGTTTGGACCTGAGACACTGACCCCAGATGATGCTATGGAACCAGAGATAACAAACAGAATGGAATGGAAGAGCATGGCAGTAGGAGAGGTGAGCTCTGACTCACGGCCATCCTCTGTAGAGGGGTACAGCAATCTATAAGCAAACTAAGGGTGTTTGACTTTGTCTACTTCCTGCTGCTATGACTGAATACCACAGTATGGGTAACTTATAAAGAATAGGGATTTATTTAACTTTTGGTCATAGAGTTTGATATGAAACTATCACAGGCGGACACAAAACAAGCATTCCAGGCAGAGCTCCCTTCTATACCAAGGTTACCCCATCCATAACAAATGAATCCACTGATACATCAGAGAATCCAAACTATCTCTCAGATCTCAAACGCAAATACTTAAGAGTCCCATGAGATTCCGGAGACAGACTCGAGTCTTCTTACTGCTGTGACGAAGTACCAAGATGTGGTATCTTTTGATAATTGTGAGGGTACATTTTGATGACCAACTTCAAAAAGATCTAGACTCACCTAAGAGATAAGCCTCTGGAAAAGGCACCGGAGGAATTATCAGATTGGGCGGTACCACCCATGGTCTTCATTCCTGGATGGAATTAAAAGAAAATGACAAGAGCATCCATTACTGTCTGCTTCCTGACTTTTGGTGCAATGGGATCAGCCCCCTCAAACTCTTCTTGCAGTGGCTTCCCTGTCATGATGCACTGTACCCTTCACTAGTGATGCAGAATCACCCCTTCCTTCCCCAAGTTGGGCTTGTCAGCTATTTCGTTACAGAAACAAGAAGTGTAACTAATTCAATAACACACATTTGTTACCTGATTCTCTTCTGAAGGGAGACAGTCCCAAATGGGCCGCCCGTGGTGGGGCTCACAGCAAGATACTAGATCTGACACCTCCCACTGGGGCCCCGCTGTCCCTTCTGTGCTCTACCTGTCCAGAGTTGCACCCTGTGAGCTCATCCTCTTTTCGCCACTGAACTGAAACTCCTCTGGAGTTCACCTCAAAGATAATGAGCTAATCTAGGCTAATGAGCTCTTCAGGCAGGCTGCATCATCGCTAAGGATTCCTGGTGAAGACAATGCCCCACTTTTGCTGACCTTGGTAGTCAGCAAGTTAGCATTGAGAGCCAGTAGCCAGGTAGAAGGGGATGGAGACCCCACTGGGAACACGCTTTGCAGAGAGAGCCTTTCATGTCACTCCAGGCAAGAAACCACTTTAACCTACTTCCCCTTCTGTAGACCTGGCCCTGGAGAGCAGTGGGTCTTCCTACTGAGCCAAATAATTACTTCCCGGCCTTTTCTAACATTGGCTCTCTCACGTAGTCAAGAGGAAAATTATTCTCTTTGGTGTCAATTTGCGACTTATAGGTTATGAAAATCTTTAGCTATATCTCTTGATTCAGAAGATGGGAAGGCAGGCTGTATGCAGCGCTCTCTCACTTTTGCTAAATGATCTACTTAGAGCAAGTATTTATATTTCCCTAACAGCTCTGGCCTCACTGGTTCTTCTTAATAAAACGATCTTATGCACACTGGATTTTTAGATGTTTTTGTTTAAGATTCAGAAACATCCCCCAAAACAGAAAGCCTTTCTTGACTCCTGACCTGGCCTCTTTTTGTTGAATGACACTCACTTCTGTCCTGAAATCCTCATCATTACATTTGCTAACAGAATTTCATTTAACTGTGGAGTCCTTGGACACGGTGTGTCCTTCATTCTTATTGGGGTGTTGCTCTCATGGGTAAAAGAAAGAGATGAGAATGACGTAGACAGGGATCCACAGACCCTGCATTACTGAGAACCTAAAGAAGCAGAAAAGAAAAAACCCTCAAAGCATAAGGATTCTAAATACAGCAGGAAGGAAAACAAAGACCTGAGAACTAGACATTTGCATTGAGATATTTCAGTGTGATACTTCTTGCTTTGTATAACTTTCTATTTTTCTCCTCATATCCCGCCAAGCGCCTGCCATATAGGAGGACTTAATATGTACTCATTGATTGATGGATTGATTGCCCAAGAAGCAAAGCCTAAGTCAGGGTTTGTATTAATCTGCTTTTGTTAGCATTGTGTAATGCCTGAGGCTACCTAACTTATAAAGACAACAGTGTCGTCTTGGCTTACGGCTCAGGAAAGGGTTGGTATAGCAGCCACATTTACCATCTTGCCTGTACCAGGCTTCTCCTTTTGGGCCCCCAACCAGTTCCCAAATCATGGCATGGAGACTTATTGTTAGTTTTGAATGCTCGGCCTAGATTAGGCTCATTTCTGCCTAGCTCTTTTGACTAAAATTAACCTATTGATCTTTATCTACCTTTTACCTCATGGCTTCCAACCTTCATTTTTGCCTTCTGTATACCATTCTTTCACTGGTTCTCATGTCTTCTTTCCCCTACTTATTCTCTCTGCCCACCAGCCCCACCTATATTTTCTCTGCCTAGCTATTGGCCGTTCAGCTCTTTATTAGACAAATCAGGTGCCTTGGGCAGGCAAGGTCAAGCAAATGCATGATATCTTTAAATAATTAAACATACATCCTTACATCACTAAGCCAATGCGGCATAAACAAAGATAACACACCTTTCCACAGTTAAAGAAATATTCCACAGCATAAACAAATCTTTACATAGCTAAAATAATATTCCACAACACTTGCCAATGGAGTAGAGAACTTCAGACAAGAAGAATTAGGGATTGAACCTGCATCTCTCTCCTTCCCTCGCTCCTCCCCCTTATAAAGCCACCAGGATTCAGTCACAAGGACACTGCCCTAATGATCATGTCAAATGCTAACCTCTCTCCACTTACAACATTTTAAAATTTCAAACTGGGTGGTTATACTTCAGTGTGAGTTTTGGGTAATAACCATATTAAAAGTACATCATGGCTATATGATATATACCCATAATATGGATTTACTCCAAGTCTACATAATCAGTATAAACTACAGGTGACAGTCAACAGTCATTGACTTCCTCTAGTGAGGAATGTATGTCCCATAGTTTCTGGTGAATATCAGTAACAGGAACAAAAGGGGACTTGCCCTCATCTTGTCATTGATAACAAAGAGATAGGACAAACACAATAGTAAAATGACACAAGCTTATATATGTGAAGTAACTTTGACATTAAAGATATTGGAAAATGTACCTTGGTTGACCTGCTGGCAGATAGGGCAGGTCACAGAAGCCTTAGTGATAACCATGTAGAGATGTCAGGCTTTCTTCCCAGAAGTCATTCAAATCCTCCTGCCTGTGAGATATTCATGAAGGACAGCTCCGAAATATATTTTCTGTGATTTTAAGGCCAGCCTGGTCTACAGAGATAGTTCCAGGGTTGTTACATAGAGAAACCTTGTCTTGAAAAACAAAAAAGAGAAAAGAAAAAGAAAGAAAAGAAAGAGAAATATATTTTTACCTCTGAGAGACTCAACTAGAACGAAGCTGAGAGATGTTGTGCTATGTCTACAGCAAGCCAGAATGTGATTGACAGCTGTCGTGGTCTCCAGCCAAAGGATGAAGAAGCCAGTACCAATGAAGCAAGCCACGAAAACCACAGGAAAAAAAATAGTCAAGAAAATTCCTATCCCATTGTTTCCCAGGTCTGTGAAAAATTACAACCTCTTCGCTTGTCTGTTTATAATGTTTTGAAAAAGGGCTTCTCATCCTCCACAGCCCAGGTTGGCCTGGGCCACATTGTGTAACCCAGACTGCTCTTGACTTGTGGCAATCCTCTTGCTTTAACTTCCCAAATGCTGAGTAAGTGAGAATCACCCTGCCCAGCCCTCTTTCTTGTGTCAAGGTTGAGATGGGTGCCTGATGCCTACAGCGAAAGCATCCCGACAGGCACAGGGAGCAATGGCTTTTTCCTATACCCAGGGGCTACTGTGCTTATGGAAATAGTGAACCTTTCAGGGTGCCACTGCACAGAAAGCATTAAAATCACAAATGGGCATGGTTGCTTGCTCACACCTGTAATCCTAGCATTTTGGAGGTAGAAGCAGAAGGAGCAGGTGTTAGGATAATCCTTGGCTACATAGCACATTCAAAGTCACCCTTGGTTACAAGAGATACTGTCTCACAAACCAGCCAAATCAAACTCATAACTGTTCATAAGAGAGACCATATATAGAGGGGATAACTAACACTATTGGCATAAGATAACAGATATGAATACCACTGAAATACAAGAGGGTTTCTCCCATCTTGTGAGTATCACCTGACCCTACCAGGAAGAACACAAACGACCCAGATAAAACCCATAGCAGAAACCAGTCACTTGCAAGAACAATACAAAGGCTTACAGAGACACCTGCCAGGATAGAGGGGAGGAACTAAAAGGAGTCACGCATCATTGAGGAGACCAGGAACACTTAAGGATCAACAGAGGTTGGACGGCAGTTCTCTATCACTTGATGTTCATCCCCGACAGGATAAATGCGGCATTTTTTTTTTACTAAAGAACTGCTTTTCATTGAAAGCAAATATGATTCACCAGCATAAATACAAAAAAAGAAACAACAGGTGGCGAATACAACTCAAGACATTAGATTTCCATGAGTCACTGAAGCCAGATGGCGTGCATTTGAGAATTCGGCAGAAACTTAAGATGAACGCATTTTGGGTACTAGCAGTATAGGCGACTTACCACCGGCATTAGGGAGCCGCCAACTGTGCTAAGTGACACTGTTAGACAGAGGACAGATTGTTTAGGCAATTCAATTAATTCAGGGAAACGGAATAAATACACAGGCCAGCACCAGGTGTAAACCACTGTTCCACACACTGGACACTCCGAAGTGTGTACGGCAAGGCCATGCCCTCTGGGAGCTATGGCTGAGATGACTGGTGCATTGTCAGCTGCAGGCAAACACACATGTCGAGCATAAGCGAAGATTTTATGGAGATAGCAATGTGTAAACAATCCCGATATACGAATGGTTGCGAATGTGCAAGTGTGTATATGAGTGGATGTGTTTCTCTCTTTCGGAAGGTAAACTGGCTAAGGATGGCATGATAATAGCAGCCCTTCTAAGAGTGTGCAGAAGTGGAGGCTGCCAGCTCTGCTCCTGCTCTCCTACCCTCTCGCACCCTCTGCCCACAACGGAAGGTCTCTGATGCTGCCTTCGAGCTCCAGAAAGCCAAAGGTTGGACTTGGGGGAGTCTGCAGCAGCAGCAGCAGACATGCTATGCACATGCTTGCTGTTGGAGACATGAACGGAGTCCACCCCATCTACCAGGGTGTCCATATCCATCTACCAAGCCTCAAGGGCATGCAGGGATGCACAGCTACCAAGGAACGTGGGAACTGTGGATGTGTGCAGCTTCCTAGGACACAGTAGCAAATCAAGGCAGGCCAAGAGTGAGTGGAAGGGTGGCTGAGTGATGAGGACCTCTGGGCTCTATTTGCCAGGGTCGCCTAAGAATTTATATTTATGAGGATAACCCTCTGTCCCCACGATGGGATCTACTGCTATCATGGTATCAAGCTCGCTGTCATCACAAGAGTGCTTTTGTTCTTAAAGCAAGGTGTCTTGGCTGATACGCCAAACTCAACATGTGACACTTCTTGTGTAATCTTGTAGTAGAAGGCCAGCAGGATTACTTTATGAATGCAGGCTACTCCATTCATAAAGCGTTAGGTAACCTGCCTTTCTTCTCTATCATTTATCTGGTCTGTGGTGTTGACAGATAGCAAAAGAAAATAGACTTGGCATAATCTCTAGCATGGAAACCCACCTTCTTAATCATGGTAGAGGGCTTCCGTAGCTTCCATAGACACACCTCAAAGCAGTAGCTGTTCTTGTCTCTCTTCCATCACCTCTACTACATACCTCAGTAAGACAGAAATGCTGGAGTCAACCCTTGCCCCTCGCTCATTCACTCCATTACCAATGAAACTCTAAAGAAGCCAAACCAAACCGGTGAGTTCTATCACAGAGGTTCTGCCTTGGTTTATAGTCTCTTTACATTTAAAAAATGAAATAAAATAAAACTTTGTTTCCCTGTAGTTACCTACTAGGTTCTCCTTAACTGTTTTATTGTATTGTGTTTTTGCGCTCTCTCTCTCTCTCTCTCTCTCTCTCTCTCTCTCTCTCTCTCTCTCTCTCTCTCTCTCCCTCATCCTCTTCCCCACAGTGCGCATGTGCATTTTTCTCCTTTATCACTCTCCACCTTTATTCACTGAGGCAAGGTCACTCACTGGAACCTTGAGTCATTTCTGATAGATAAAAGGCCACCTTGCCCTGGGGAGCCTCTCTCCTCCCACGGGATGGCATTACAGGTGGGTTTTCCAACTCCCCTGACTTTTATGTAGGTCCTGAGTATCCAAACTCTAGTGCACAAGTTTGTACTGCAAGTACCTTGCAGGCTGAGCCACCTACCCAGCCCACAGGTTCCTCTATTAAAAGGAAATCTTCCATGTGCTCAATTCTTAAAGAATTGACTTTCTAAGATTAGAATCTCAAGATGTCACTCTTTTGTGAAAATTCTGCAAAGGCTTCCAATTTCCTATAAAATTAGGTCAGACGTCTTGGTAAGACAATAAGAAAACTCTTCCAATAAAGACTGCTAACTTTTCTAGTTTCTCTTTCTCCAGTTTGATCTTACCTCTGCATTGATCCAGATACACTCCTTAGACATACTATACTGTCTCGTCTATGTACTCTTTTGGCCTTTATTCTAAATCATGTTTTCTTAGTCAATGAACTTCTGTACATACTCAACGACTCAGTGTGAATATTTCTTTGTCAAAACTTTCCCAACTTTCTCTCTACCTTCCTGCTCTAACATACACTTCAAGTGTTTCATAACATACACTGTTCTAGAAACTGAAAACAGAACTCTCAATTCAATTAATACTGAGTCACCAAAAGAAAAAATATGCATTATAAAAAACTTTTTTTAATGAAAGAGAACTTGAAGACCTAAGAATATTTTAAACCACTGTGACAAGATAAAACAATGTTTTTGTCTGACTCAGATAGGTAGGTAGGTATGTCGATAGGTAGGTAGGTAGGTAGATAGGTAGGTAAGTAGGTAGGTAGATAGATAGGTAGGTAGGTAAATAGGTAGGTAGGTAGATAGGTAGGTAGGTAGGTAGATAGATAG
>JAQHUG010000155.1:3275978-3322275 GCA_028555095.1 Dicrostonyx torquatus | reverse complement strand
CAGCAAGCTGCCAGGGACCTGCGCAAAAGAACAACAATTTCTCTGATTGGCTTTGAATTTACTCTGTAGCCCAGGCAAGCCTGGAACTATTGATTCTCCTGCCTCAATCTCCCTAATTGCCTGGGCCACAAAGACCATCCCGCAAGCACACATTATGTCCAGTATTCATTGTATAAGCATATAACAAGAAAAAGTTCATATAAAGACTTAGAATTACTAAGTTTCAGTCAGAAACTACAAAGCAGAGCATAATAAAACATTGGTATTCCTTAAAACTTACTGAAGGAATCAGGGCATTTGCTCATGAGCTTGAAGGCTCACAAGAATAACCCAAGTGGTAAGTCAAAAGCAAAGGATCCTGGCCATTACCAGTTTTCTGGTTGGTTGGTAGTTGCATTTAATCTCTGGATGGCAGCAGGATGGTTTCCTGACAAATACTGTCTTTGAGTGTGTGTGTGTGTGTGTGTGTGTGTGTGTGTGTATACCCATGCTAAATTCCAGTGGTGTAACAGTCAGGCCCTCCCATCTTCCTATACATGCTGCAATTTAAATAGATGGAAGATGGGGGAGAGAGAAGTGTGTGTGTGTGTGTGTGTGTGTGTCTATGTGTGTGTGTGTTTCTGTGTGCATGCATGTATGTACTTACTACTTCTGTCATGATCTTAAATAAAAAATGTAAGAGACTTGTAAACTTCTGAATAGAACTATCTGCATAATATATGTATTGTATATTCTTTCTGTTTCTATATTCTTCTAGGTAGCATAAAAACAGAAATGTGTCAGCTGATTTGGAGTCTGGCTCACATTTTGCTTCATAGATGGCACCTCCTATATGACCCTACATGGTAGAGGAAAAAATAAATATCATTTGGGCATTTTTGTAGGGGTACACATTTCATCAATGAAAACTCTGCCCTTATGACTCAATTACTTAATGAAGTTCTACCTCTTAGGACCAGTATACTAAAAATTAAGTTTCATCATATGAACTTGGAAGGATACAAATACACACTCTAGAATAGATAGATGATAGAGGATAAGTTAGATATAAAAGATTCAAATATCTGTATCACTGCTCAGTTACTAAACAACTGAACACATTAATCTAACACTGTTTTCATGTTATACACACTCAAAAGACATCTCTTCTACAAATCATAATACTTTTTACTTACTGTGTGATTTGCACACAAACAGCGCGGCACGTGTGCAAAGGTCAGAGTATAACTTGTAAGAGTCAGTTCTCTTCGTCTATGGATCCTATGGATAGAACTCAGGTTGCCAGGTTTGGCAACTAGTGCCTTTACCCACTGAGCCATCCAGCCAGTCTCTTAAATCCTAACACTCTTTTCAAAAGATATGTACGGACACAAAGACAAAAGATGCAATTGTGAGCATTTAGTAAGAGTTCCTGTAACGTAGCACAGTGCCAAGTGCTTGACACATCCTAACATACTTGTTCTCAGATTGCCGTGAGGAGGATGTCACAAATGTCCATACCTTCTAGAGGAGGAAATGGAGGCCAGAATTTCCATCAAGTTCTCCAGCTCATACTGCTAGTCAGCTACATAGCAGGTATCTGAACCCATAGAAACTAAGCAATAGAACTCAGTGCATGGTTTGAACATTTTCATTATTCGTTGAATTTTGCTGAATTTTAAACTTCTGTAAGTATAATATATGCAGATTAACTGCTTTTTTTTTCATTTGTCTTAAGCAGCATCTTAGATGAATGAGCTTGAATTAAAGACAAGTTTCTTTTTTCTAATCTTCTAAGTTTGATGACCAAATATAACCAAGCTGAGCATCTAGACTACAAGCCAATTGCCACACACTACAGAGTTAAGCCTTCTAGAGCCCAGAACACCAAAGCCACCTCCAGCCCTTGTGAGGTTGATTGTACATTTTACAATGCTACAATTTCATCTTTCCCAGGCTCTTTGCTAATCACGAACCACAGAGGCCCAACCAATCTCTTTGAGCAATTAAAACAGCATGAGCCCCAATCTGCATGGTTATAAATATCTTTGAGACCACCCATCCTTTTCATGATCAAGAAGGGAGAGTTTCTCTATGACAACTGTAGAAACACGCCCACACTGTTTCTTGTGCAGAATTTCTAATGCAACTCCTGACTTTCCCCTTCCTTTGGTGTTTTCTTTATTTCTTTTTCCTTTCTCTCCCTTTTTCTTTCTTTTCTTTTTCTTTGTTTCTTTTTTCTTTTTCTTTTATTTTTATTTTTTATTTTTTTACAGCATTTCAAAGCTCAGCTCTCCTTCCTTAAGCCTTTCTTTCCACACGGGCCTTGTGCATAGAAAACTGTCTCGTTTTATTTCTCATAACAGCACAGCCCCTCCCCCCTCCCGTGCTCTGGCTGCTGTGACGGTGACTCTGCACACTCCTATTCTTCTCCCTATCAGGTGTCACTATTTCATCTCCTCCATTTTCTGTTTTAAAGCCATGATGGACTTCTCTGTTCTTTTGCATCTAGACAGCCACAGTAACGGTATTAATAACAGCAGATGTCTTCAACAATAGGTGCTGGACTGTTTTCAGAATGAGAACACGACATCCTAAGGGTCTGTCTGACATGTTTCATGATAGAGCTCTGTTTGTTCCTTTTGGTGCCAGGTTGACCCTAAGAAAAACAATAAGCAACAATTTCAAGGCCTCTAATTGGTAGCTAGTTCCTCTTTTGTGTAGAGGAGAATCTAAAGTTGATCTTCAAATGATTTTAATATTGTAACTTGGATTAAAAAAAAACAGTGATACAGTAAATTAATAGGACTTGGAATGAGTAGTTACTAATATTGTCATTAGTATTAAAGACTACCTCTAATACAATAGGGTGGAATTTCCCCCTGTTCCATGTAACACATGGCCACACTGAAGCAGAAGCTCTGGAGGAAGTGGGCTTTAACATATAGTTTGTAATGAAAATGAAACTCATAGCTGGGGGGGGGGAAGCACTTGATGCAAAAGTAACTGTACCCAGAATACTGAAATCTGATGGAAGAGGCGAGAAAATAATGACGCTGAGAGCTAATGGCGAGGCAGGTGGGTCACTATGGAAAGTAGCATCACTGGCGACACTTGTGGAATCCTTGAAGCCATAGAATGCACCGGGTTTAACCTTCAGTGAGTTCCTAGGTAGGGTCTTTTGAAGGCTAGAGGACAGGAAGGACGGCAGGAATCCAGGAGCTTCACGTGGACCCCTGGGAGAAGGTTCCTTACAGTTGCTAATGCGCAGATGGTAAATAGCTCTGCTTTGGCGGTTCTACGGGGTGCACGGACTCTTGATGAAAGGCCTCTTCCGAAATCAAAACAAGCAGGAACACTGCCTCTCTTGAAAATGCCCCCACCCCCACCCCGGTCAGTTAGAGGCCAGTCCCAACAGGGAAGAAGAGTAGGCAGTGTTCCAGCACTTTCTGCCTCCCAGACTTTGCATATCTGAGCTCCAGGCACATCAAGGGGGCCTCCCGCCGGCTTCGCTAACACCTTAAGTGAGTCTTCTAACCCGGAACAGCAGAAGCTCCAGCAGGGGGAGAATTTTGAAAAGCCAGAAATTGTATTCACATCAATTAGCTGGGTTTTTTTTTTTTTTTTTGTAATGGAAACTGACTCAGAGTGTTTTTAATTGCCAGAGGAGACTCCTCCACCTGGCGTTCAAAGAGACCACCTTCCAACCCCAGACTGTAGAGCAGGTCTCACCACTCAAATTTGAAGTGACCCAAGAGTATCCTGGAGGTCGAAAGTCCCCTCGCCCTAGGTCGGGTTACAAAGGTCACCATGCCCAGAACTGAGTCATAAGGGTCAGACTGCCACTAAGTGAGTAGGAGTCGGCAGGAAGAAAGATGTGCTATCACTGGAGCCGGAAGATAAGTTAGCCTACCCGACAGCGTGAAGGTAACAGAGATTGGAAGCTGGCATTTTACAGCGTTGTCTTAACAAGAGTTTACTGTGTTTCAGATGAAGAAAAACAAAAGAGCTTTTCTGCACGTGTGAAGTGTGAATGTTATTGTTCATTACGGAGGGAGGGTCTATCCCTCCGGTGCCATTTCTTTTTATGCCGTGATTAGAGGTTAAATCCTTTTGAAATTGACTCTGCAAACGGACGACGACGTCAAATCCCAAGTGCCAATGATGTCCTAGCTTTGTTCACCAACTAATACAGAAACCACAAGGAAGCATGTATTAGTTCATGGCATCGTCCTTACATATGGATATATTATTTTAAATAAGTTCTATTTTCGGCTTCTTTCAAAATTACTTAGATGAAAAAATCATTTTAATGTTGAGCCTGTTTACTTCATTTTATGTTTTTATTGCGAGAGTAATCACAAAATTACAGACACAATCACTTGAAATCATTTACTAACGAAAGAGCAAAGTTTTCAGTAAGAAGTGTTTAAGATAGCTTACATTATTTTCACTTGAAATACATCAGTTCAACATAACTATTTCAGGGCCAGCTAAACAGCATAGCTTTTTTTTTTTTTTTTTTTGGTTTGGTTTTTCGAGACAGGATTTCTCTGTAGCTTTGGAGCCTGTCCTGGAACTAGCTCTTGTAGACCAGGCTGGTCTCGAACTCACAGAGATCCGCCTGCCTCTGCCTCCCGAGTACTGGGATTACCACAGCCTGGCCAGCATAGCTTTCTTTATGAAACAAGGATTCATGGTGGAAGAAGAAAACTGAGCCCTGAAACTGTTCTCTTCCCCCTACATGTAAAATAACACATGTGCACCCACACTCAAACACACACATCACACACGTAATCATCATCATAATAAATAAAGTAATGGTAACTTTAACTTGTAAATACATTGTGAAAACTTAACATTTGATTTTTTACATTATAAAGCATTTTATTATGTACTAAAAACCAAAAAAATACAATATTCAGTGTATTAATAATGGAGATAATTGTGAAGTACTTTTGGTGTTTAATGGGACTTGGTCAAATAAAAAACATTGAACCCTATTTCCATTTTTGGCATGTGACTTCAATTATCTCTAATAAGATCGTGTATTTCATTCCATATACACTATGTCAAAAAATTCATACAACCTAATGTTATTAAAATGTTATTGTCTTTTGGCTTCTTCTTCCTTGGAGAATAGTAGGCATAGTGCAGAATACTGCAAGTTTGCAAAATAGAGAACAGCCATTTCATTACTAAGATGTGGTTCTGCTTCTTTTTCAAAGTAGATCTCAGCAGGACTACTGCCAAAACAGCTCTCCTTCTGCTGTATCCTGCTCTCTCCTCTTAAATAAAAGTCACTCCCAAGATTTAGACTTTTGTTTTAGAAGATTATTCCCTTCAGATCCACAACATATGCCAAGACTATTAAAATCCACAAATGAGGGTTTATGCATATAGCTGTTACCCTGTAAGCAAACAAATCTCCTTTACTGACTGTCCCAAACCCCAAAGATGGAGTTGACGTTGGGGAACTCCTGTACTGGTTCCTGTCTTTGGTTTTCTGTTGCTGTGAAAAGACACCATGACCACAGCAACTCCTATAAAGAAAACATTTCATTGGGTTGGCTTGACTACAGTTTCAGAAGTTCGGTCCATTATCAACATGATGGAGAACATGGCAGTGTGGAGGCAGACATGGTGCCGGAACTGAGTGCTACATCTTGTGGGCAACAGGAAGTCAACTGACAGTCACACTGAGAGAAGCTTGAGAAAAGAGACTTCAGAGCCCATTCCCACAGTGACACATTTCCTCCAACAAGGCCACACCCTTGTTGCCACTCACTTTGGGAGCCATCTTCTTTAAAACTACCACAGTTCCTTTTCACAATGTACACATGAACTAAGTCTCCTTTCTTTAAATGCCAACATTTAGAGTTGGTACTAATGAACAATACTAAGACTAAGGTTTTGGGACTTCTAGATCTGGGCCTTTGCGCCATAAGTGTGTACTGTGATATATATATATATATATATATATATATATATGTGGTGTGGGTGTGTAGGTGTGTCTGGGTGTGTGTCTGGGTGTGTGTGTCTGGGTGTGTGTATGTGTGACTTTCTAGATGGTATGTAGATCAGGAGAAGGAGCACAGAATGGTTAATTTGGTGTTGTCACAAAAAGGGAAGCCCTTACATTTACAAGGACATACTAATTGCTCATACAGTACCTCCATTCTCTGATAATCCAAAAACTGGATTGTCATCTCCAAATGACTTGGGAAAGCTAAAAGCTTGGTTGTCAACCTAAAATTCATGTTTAAACTATTTCTATTTAGCAAGGCTTTGAAGTTTTTCTGGTGTAAGATATTTATTTGATATATTCTTTTGTTGAATCTCCAAAGCTTCTGGGACGTGAAGTGTTCACTGAAAAACTTAATTTGCTTGGAATCATGCCACCAAAGAAGCCTTTCTCAATGTATTGTGTAATATATTTATATTGTTTATTTTATATAAATTTATGGATTGTTTAGTCCTAAAGACAAATTTTAATTCAGCCATATGAATTGATTCAATGTTCCCTTAAATTCATATTTAATCTGATACAAACTGAAATTATTTCATCTTTTTAAAATAAATTCTTTACTATTCTTAACTTGTAAAAATTCCACTTGGGACCAATTTACTTTGAGATGTCTTACCTACCTATACACTTCTTCTGAAAATCAAGCTGAACATGGGAATACAGACCTGAAATCCCAGCACTTGGGAAAAAGAAATGGGAGGATTAATGCATGTTCCATGCAAGCTCCTTATTTCAAAAATAATCAAAGAAGTAAAGAAAGGAGGGATAAAAGAAGGAAGGAAGAAAGGAAGGAAGGAAGGAAGGAAGGAAGGAAGGAAGGAAGGAAAAAAGAAAGGAAGAATGGAAGGAAGGAGGGAGGAAGAGATGGAAGGAAGGAAAGATGGGTGGGTGGATATGGGTCACCTATATGACAATAATTTCTCATGTATTTATGTCCCTCATGCTTCCCCAATTAGATCTAAAGCACATCAAGATGAGGGAAGGAAACTAACTGGCCTGCTGTGAGCAGTGTGATGTGTACTTTATCTAGGTTGTCTCAACCAACCGCCTAATATTCAAAGTCAATGATTGCAGGCAGGGCACAACCGCCATTCAAAAGTGTTGGAACTTACCAAGACAAAAATTACTCTCTCCTGTCAATGTTACTATTGCTAGTTGGGTTTGTTTGTTTTTTTTTTCTATCGAGAGGGCTCTTTCCCCCTAAGACTGTCCAGTAGGAACATTCATGAGAATTTACTGCCGTTTCTATGTGTTAGTAAATTCAGAGAAAGTGTATCTTGTGATAACACAGTAATTTTGCTGTACTGTGTAACATCAAGGCTTTCTCCAAGCTGACACTCATTTAAACTTTGTAAACATCATCTCTCTCATCCAGATATGGAGGTAGCATCCATCTCTAGGGTTAACTATGGTGAGGCATACACAATGGCTGGCTTGGGAGAACCATAAATCCTGGACAGGGCTGCACCTTCCACTGGACCACGTCCAAGGCCAATCCACTGATCAGAACTTCCATTCTGATGTAGACATGATGAAACCTTGTGAGTCCAGAACCAAATTATTTGGGCCATCTTTACCCACCCTAATGGTCAGCTATTGCCCTCCTCTATGAGTAAGCTAACAACTTTGTGACCATTAGGTAATCTTCCAGAATGTACAAAAAGAATCCTGGTTCCAACCATACGAAGAAGAAAAGCATCAGCTGATACCTGAGTTCTATAGCTGAGCCACAAAATTCTGTATTCTGCTTACCTAATGTTGACACCAATACATGTGAAAACTGTTTTAATTATAGTTTTCTTTTGTTGTTGTTGTTGTTGTTAGAATATTGTAACAACATTCAAACATGGAATTTGGGGTAACCCAGAAAAGCAGATTCATATCCCCTTGAGGTAAGAGATGTGTCTTTGCTTTTATCTTTATGGTACCTACCACAGAGTACCAAGAATGATCTATATTTCATCAAAAAAGTCACATGAACTGGGGGCCCTTGTGCTCCTATGGTCTGCTTTATTTCCTAGGGTGGATTTTTTGAGTGCTTGGGGCACTCGGATCTCCATTACTTTGTTCAGGAGGCCATTTGCTGTTTATTCTGTTTAGAACTGCTTTTCGTAAGTATCTTCTGGGTTTGGGGTTTGCTTTGAAAGCATCTTGCTTTCTGACCATTCTGTTCTGGGTTTTCTGCTGTTGTCATCTGTTTGCTTTCAGCCCTCTGAAGACATTTTAGTCTCTGACCATTTGGTTTGCTAATTTGCTAGCAGGTTTGTTTTTTTTTTTTTGCTCTAAGTTCCTCCCAAATCTTTTCTAAAGAATTAGAAAATGTTTGGAGAAAAACAAACAAATATTTGTTATTCCAGCTGACCTTATGTTTGATAAACATGTTCACTCAACTTACAAGTGTTGAAGCAAAAGGCAATAGCTGGAGAAATAGTTAGGGGCACTTGTCATTTCTTCAGAGGGCCAAGGTCCATCTTCCAGCTTCCACACAGTGGCTCACAAACATCCACAAACTCCAGTTCCAAGAGGTTGGATATCATCTCTGACCTCCATGGATACCAGGCATGCAGCTAATGCCCGGATATATATGTGCAGGCAAAACACTAGTACATATAAAATTGAATAAAATTATAAAGCTTTATAATAAATTGAATAAAAAGTTTTAAAATCTAAATAAAGATAACTTTACATTTCTGTCAATGGGGAACATTTAGTTTGTTTCATATGATTAACTGAAAGTCCTAGAAAAAATATTTAAGCAATATTTGTATTAGTTCTTTGAGAATACCATGCAATGAATTTTGAACATATTTATCCTTCCCCTCCCAACTCCTTCCATAACCGTCTCTCACCCTCCCTTTTCTTCCCATTCAACTTTGAGTTTTCTTCTATTCTTTTTAACCTCCATTGAGTTCAGTTGTTACTGAACACATACTCTTGGGAGTAGAAACTTCCCTTGTGTGTGGTCAGCCTTCCATGGGTCACACCATTAAAGAAAGTTGTCTACCCTTTTCCAAGCAGCAATCAAATGCCAAAAGCTCCTTCGCTAGTGGTGGGGATTTTATGCCCGCCTTCCCCATACACAGTGGCATTTTGTTTGGTTGAGCTAATGCAGGTCTTCTGCACGCTGTCAGTCGCTATGAGTTTATATGTGTAACTGCCTATAGCATCCATAAAGACTGCTTTCTTGATGTTATCCACTACTCTGGCTCTTGCAGTCTTTCTTCCCCCACTTCTGAGAATATACCAGAGCCTTGAGTCGAGGGATATGATGTATATCTCTCACTTTGTAAAAATTTCATAACTGAGTAGTCTATTGCAATTAAAAATTAAAATCACCCAAAATGATAAGGTTGGTAATTTTTAAACATTATTAATAGCTTTAAAGGCCAAATCTCAGTTGAAAGAGGTTAAAAATAAATAAAAAATTATTTATTTTAAGTTAGGGATTTTTTAAAAAAAATCAATAAAAATGATTGCTCATGATATTCTGTTACACTTATAGATTGGTGTTTAGCCTAACTGTCATTCAGAGAGGCTACCTCTAGCAGCTGATGGGAGCAAATTCAGAGACCCACAGCCAAACATTAGGCAGAGAGAGAGAGAGAGCGCCCACACTGGAGATCTCCATTGGGTCTTTTCCCTTGGAGCTTGGAAAACTCCTTGGAAGAAGGGTAGGAAGAACTGTAGGAGCCGAAAGGGTTGAGGACACCAGGAGAAGATGGTCCACAGAATCAGCTAAGCAGGGCTCACAGAGACTGGAGTGACAATCACGGAATCTGCATGGGTCTGTGCTAGGTCCTCTGCAAATGTGTTATAGGTGTTAGCTTAATGTTTTTATGGGAATCCTAACAGTGGGAGTAAGGGTGTCACTTACTCTTTTGCCTGCTCTTGGGACCCTTTTCTTCCTACAGGGCTGCCCTTTCCAGCCTTGCTATGAGGATTTGTGTCTAGTCTTATTGTAACTTGTTATGCTGCGTTTTGTTGGTATTCCTGGGACGCCTGCTCTTTTCTAAAGGGAAACAGAGGAGGAGTGGATCTGGAGGAGAAGGGACATGTACGGGAGGGGAACTGGAAGTGAATGGAGGTGGCTCTGTGGTTAGATGTATGAGAGAATTTTTTTAAATAGTTAGAGGTCCTAACTTTAACTTTAGCAGAGCCAAAGATAAGGGGGAGAGCAACTCTATGATCTATCTGTCTCTGAACTTTTCGTTTCCCTTCTTTCAGGACACAACTCTATACCAAAGAAAAAATATTTTAATGTCCTGTTTTAAGACCAAAACTAGATAAAAAAAATTAGATAACATATTCTATTAAAAATTCTGACTGAGAAAGACTACTGAAAGGGAAAGTTCCCCCTCGAGAAGCTGGTGGGTGCACAGGCATGTCTGAACGTCTCTTTAAATTGTATACTTGCTCTTAACCTTCATGCTTAATCCTGTATTAAAATATCTTTATTATGCTAGCAACTTCTACAGTTCTTTGCTGTGTTGAAGCCATGAATCCAGATTTGGCCCAAGCTGAGGTCCCTAAATGCTTGGGGGAAGCTCCTCAGGCTGCTGAGGATGACAGTGTCCAACCTCCATTTCTGTGGTTAACATCTCCATTTCTTGTGCTACCATCTACCTTAACACATGCTTGAAGCTTGTTTATCTGTCCCTTGATGTATCCACCCTGCTAAGCATGGCAGATGTTACTCTGGGTCCCTTTGCTTCTATTCTTGGGCGGGTCCAAATGCCACTTACTGTTTAATTAATGGTATCAGTTTTGAAGATAAAAATCACCTAGACTCATTCATACCCTATTCCTGAGTCAGATCAATCCAATGCATGGCTTTTCTGGGAGACATCATCACAAGTTCCAAGCTATACTTGCTCAGAGAGCAGCCCAAGAAACTGGAAAAACTATTCCCTGGAGTGACACATTAGTTACCAAAATACATTAGAATGCTTACTTGAGTTCTCACAACCTAAATTTTTTTCATCCTTCCTTCTTCCCTGCCACCCTCCCTCCCTCCCTCCCTTCATCCCTCCCTCCCTCCCTTACTTCCTTCCTTTTTCTTTTTGTTGTTGTTGCTGTTGTTTTGACTTTTTGTTTGTTTGTTTGTTTCTCTTTTTGTTTTTTGACACAGGACTTCTCAGTGTAGCTCTGACTGTCCTGAAACTGGCTGTGCAGATCAGACTAGCCTCAATTCAGGGATCCACCTGCCTCTGATTTCTTAGTGCAGAGATTAAAGGCCTGTGTCAGCATTCCTGATGTAACCTAAAATCTCCAAAGCACTCTAGGTTTTTTCCTGTCTATCTGTCTGTCTGTCTGTCTCCTCTGCTTCCTTGGAAGCCAGTAACTCAGCAAAAGAACTCTCCTGGCCTTTCCTCTTCTGTGCTACACAGATACAAAGTAGAGAGAATTCCAGAAACTTTCTCCTTTGCATGGTAAGCCAACTAGCCTTTCTCTTTGTGAGACTAAACTGTGTTTTAATTCTGGAACACCGCTAAGTGATGCCTGAGAAAGAGGCCTCCTATAGCTCTTAAGTTAAAATAAATCATTCAAACTCCATATGTTCTCATTTGATGAAAGGTTGAATACAAATCGCTGTTGTATGTCTATATCTTTCAACTCCATACTGGGAAATAGTAACTCTGATCCAGGGGACTCTGTGAAGGCTGAGAGAGAAAAATAGGCCCTAAACATCGTCACGATCAAACTTCTGGAAAAATGATTGTGTGGGAAAGGCTTCCAATTTTCTCATAGAAGCTAGATTTAGTAGTGTTTGCTTAGAAGCCTGGCACCTGTTTGAGGCCAGCCTGGACTACACAGCAAAACATTCATTTAAAAAATTAAAAATGTGGTCTGGGGACATAGCTCAGTCTAAGACTCTTTGCCTACTTAGTACCAACTGATGGATTTGACCTTCTGTATTGCCAAATAACCACAAACAAACAAATAAATGCAAAATGAAACCAATTTGGTAATAATTCACTCATCTATGAATATCACAGTCATTTCTCATTAAGAGAATTCTTCCAGGGATCCCTGTGATTTTTTTCCTGTCCCTATTAGCTGATGAGAATCTAAAGATGCCCAACTGATTCTTCTAATCTCTAGTGATGTGAACTGACCCTGAGTTGCAGGAAGGAAGCAGCAAGCAAAGAACAGTGCTTAGACGCAGGGTTTGGGAATAAGACTCAACCAACCATGTTGCACAAAACAAGAACAGACGGCTTTTGAGAAGCAGCACTCTGGATACGGGGCATCTCTGTGGTACTCCAGAAATGGAGGTAAGATGTTTTTAAGCATTTGAAATGACTTTCTGTTTTCTGAATTGTCTTTGCTAGGAGTTCTGAGACTGGGCCACGTGGATCACAGCCTTATCACCACTATCCAAGGGAGATTTATGACAAGAAACATTGTAAAGCATGGTAAGGAAAGTCAGGGACATACATACTTGTAGTAGTAGCGCAATGTGGACAATTCCTGTCGGCTGGCTAACTTCAAGTTTGTGCTCCCTTAAGCAGCAATCAGTGACGAGTCCCTTCAACCAGTCTTACACAGATGTACCCAGAAAGAAATACTCACATTTTTTCCTAGCAATTTAAAAAAATATATATATTCAAATCTTCTGTCCCATAATTTACGTTGCTGCCTCTGTATGTTTGTATCTCTTCCTTCAGGGGTAACCCAAACCTCTGCAAGCATTGTAGGTAAGATAGTATTTTTTCCACAGTAATCATTAGGTTAAAACATAAAGTAATGATTATGAACACCCATCTGATTTACCATACATTGTACTAGATTCTACTGGGATCATTCACAAATTCTTCATGAGTTTTATAATGCCCTCTGAGCTTTTTAATTTTGTATTTATTACTGTGAGGGGTATATGTGGGAACAGTGGGAGAAAGGGTGGGAGGAAGGGTGTGTGGAGATCAGAGAGCAACCTTGTGAAGTTGGGTCTCCCCTTCCATGTTTACATAAGCTCTTACCATTGCTCTCAGGCTGCCAGGCCAGTGTAGCAAACACCATCATCCACTGAGTAACCTCTGAGTGCTCCTGGAATTCGCATAAACTATAATACCATAACAAAACAGAATAAATCTCAAGGTTTAGAAGTTAGATTTTTGCTGAAGGCTCACTGCAGAAATTGTTGAAGATCTCTTTCTCACATATTAATGAGAAAATATTTTTTAAAAAAAAAAAACAGGAAACAAACCACTGAAATCGTCCTGAAGTCAAGGAATTTATTCAATTTACAGAGACATAAGCCTGGACATACATGAATTTTTTTATTTATGGACTTGGGGAGAAAGAGTTGGTCTGTTTTTTTGTTGTTGTTTGTGATTTTTTTTTGGGGGGGGGGTTTAATCCTAGTTACTGTTATGGGTATAAAGAGACTCCATGACCAAGGCCACTTACAGACGTAAGTGGTAACTGAGAGGTAAGAAGTAACTGAGGATGTGCTTATAGTGGAGAGGGTTAGTCTGTGACACCTTGGCAGAGAGCACGATAGCAGGTAGGCATGGACCTGGATCAGCAGCTGAGAGCTTACATCTGATCCACAAGATGGAAGCAGAGAGAGAAAAACTGGAATTTTTCAAAGCTCAAAGCCCACCCTCAGTGACGTCACACTTCCTTATTCTTCCTAAACTGTCCTCCACCTGGGAACCAAGCATTAAACATACGAGCGTATGAGGATCATTCTCAATCAAACCACCACAGTTTTGTCCAGCTTGGGTAGCGGTAGCAAAGTACTTCAACACCGCCTAAGCAAAGAAAGATTCCAAGATTCCATTGAAGACAAACCCTAGGCCATCAATGGAGTAGGAATTAACAGCAAAACCCCTATGATGCACTCCTATGGTTTCTTGCCTCTCTGGTTCTCTATGCCTGTCACGGTTATTTCTGTTTCTCTTTCTACATTGTGTGATATGGATGGGTGGCTATCCAACTGCATGGACATTTTAGTTTTCACTCACTTGTAGCTTTAAAAAAAACAAAACCAAAAACTAGCCAGGTGACTTGAGTGTCAGTTCCCTAGATACAGACTCTCATAATTTTGGATGAATAAAGTTCTTTGTTGACCAATCCATGGCAACAATGAAGAAGAACAGACAGAGGTCCCTGGGATGAATTTTCCAGAGACAGAATTAATGTTAATGGAACAGATATCACAATTTTTTTATACTTCATACATGTTTGTATCAATTTTTTTTCTCACATGGAAGCAGAGTTATCTTAGTGTTTCCATTCTATCAAATATTGAAAGTACTCAAGATTGAGGAGTCTATTTCCCAGTGAGATTTTAGTAGTCTCGGTAAAAATTAAGACTATCCTACCTAGCCATCATAAAATTATTGAGGCTGACTAAACCTGTATGCTACCTGATCCTTATGTAATTTCCTCCATTTCCCAAATAGATTGATGTTTTCAGTTTAAATGCAATTAGAACTGAAGAAAATCCGCAGAGGAAATGTGTTTTCTTATTTCATTATAATCATGCTTGTGTCATAGCAGACTGACTAAATGAAAGGGACATACTCAAACCACTGCAGGAACAGATGAGCAAATTGAATAGCTTTGGTGTGTTCACAGAATAACTGATTAAGGCAGGCAGGCTGCGTTACCCAAGAATGTCACATAGCAAGATCCTCTGCTCTATTGCCAGAACCAGACAGGGATGAAGATAGCATTTCTATCCTAAACTTTCCATTGTTCCAAAGAATCTGCCAAGTCTTAGTGATAGAAACGACTATTACATTGAACTTTGTGAGGGTTTTTTTTTCATAATGTTTTGTGTTTGGGTGATGTATACGTACATAAAATATATTCAGCGCTATAGAATTTACATGAAGTTTCACAGCTTCTGTTTTGAAGGCTAAGCCGAACCATATTTAAGTTTATTAAGTTGTACAGATTTGGGGTCTGGGTAATTTTGGTGTGTGATGTTCTTATTTCTTTACAGTGTTTTTTTTATAATAAAGCTTATTTAAATATAATATATATAAATAAAGAAAAGGGTTTATAGGAATAAAATTACTCTAAAAAATACAGTTTCCAGTTTTCTTAAGGTAAACAATCCCTCAGAATGAGCTCAACAAAGCCTGTATGATTTGCTATCAAAGGGCATGCATCTGTCGGCTTCTTCTGTGTACTTGGAGGCAGCAGAAAACGCTCCCTCTATTATCATATATCAATAGCATCTTAATTCACATAAATAAACTGATTTTATTAAATTTTTATTGAAATTTGGTTGAAATGGACAATCAAATACCACCTGAGGAAAATCAGGGACGGGAAGGAAGAACTGAGTTGTGGTACAGGAGAGTGCTGGTCTAGCATTGTCTAAGGCCTTGGGGAGTCAATCCTCAGCAAGGAGAAAAGGAGGAAGAATGACCAGGAGGAGGAGAAAAAGGAAAAGAAATAAGTAAGGGGAAGACAGGAGAGGGGAAAGGGGGAGAGGAGGACACGGCAAGGGAGAGGAGGGGAAAAACAGGGCAAGGGAGGCAAAGGAAGTAAAACAAGACAGAAGCTAATAAAAAAAAAAATAGGAGTGACCAGAACAAATGATCTCACAGACACAATCCACTGAGTAGAATTGCAATTTCAAATTCAAGAATGTGTTGCCCACACAAACAAAAAGCAAAAGGTACTCAAGAAACTACTATGGAAAAATAAAAACTATACAACCAGACTTCTTAGATATTCAACTGGAAAATTTCTAAAAATGTGTTTAACTGCTTGGAACATAACAAGAAACCCCTTGTTTATATAGAGCCCAAGACCCAGAAATTTAAAAAAAAATCTGTCTATGAAAGAAAAAATTAAGAGAAATGGAGAATTATATCATAAGATCCAAGAGCTTTAATAAATGCATCAGTTCTAGAGAAATATACAGTGTTAATTGGATACAAGTTGGAAAAGCTATGTCTAGTCATTAAGAAAATAAATACGTGATAAACTGTAATAAAGACAAGTCCAGACACACGATGGCTGTCTACACATCTGTGTACTTGGAAAACATTCTCTTGATCCTTCATAAATATTTGTTTCCCCAGTCAGGTGGGGTGGACCCAGAGCCGCACACATAATAGGCTATAGATGTAGTTTAAAATGTAAACATAGAATGGAGAAAATGAAGCCACAGGAGCTAGGAAATAATATACACATTTAAAACTATGATGAAAAGAATCCCTTCAGGTTCGGCTCCGTGGCATGTGAGAAGAAAAGCCGTCAGAACCAGGACGTGAGTGTGGCAGGCTCTGAAAACAAACTGGCAAACTTCAGCATACAGCATCCTAAGAGGCACGATCAACACGATGCTGAAACAGAGGACAGAGATTCTGCTGGCAAGGAATGAAAATGGGAAACCCATGGGAGGACCAAGATTTGTGTGTGGAAATCGTGGGTTCACTATGAAGAAAATCACGATGCAGACAGATTCTGAGCAATGAATCCTTTGTAAGGAAAAAAAATCCACTTGTCCTTCATTCATGAAATGTTGACAATCAGCAAAATAGGAGGGCATCGTTGTTCACAGTTCTGGGGTAATTATAATATCAAAAATGTTGCTTGCTTCTGCATTGTTATATAAAGTCTATAACTTAAGTTGGAAATTAATTGCACTGGTACAAAATTTAAATAATATAAACTTGGTGAAAGCAAATAGTGCTACAACTAGCAGATCTAAAGAGGCGTGAAGGAGAAGGGAAAAGAAAGGGTTGTTAATTTTCTTATCTTCCTAAGAGAAACAGAGATAATATTAATTATGTTGAACAACAACAAAAATGTTTAATAGTAATGCAATCAAAATTGGAGGGAATAAAGACAAAAATAAGAATTTTCAACCAATCGATAAGCTTCTCTATGAAAAACTAAGGGGCTATTTCAGGTTATAAATTGGAAATTTGTAACCGTGAATTATTTTGAAGTTGTAAGCGTGAAGGGGAAGTGTGGATAGACATCCAACCCAACTGTAAGGCCAATAGCCCTGGAGATCATTCGGCAAGAGACCTTTTCGTTGCAGTGTGTGTTTTATTTCTTGTGTGACGTCTGTGAAAAGTAAATCCAAGACCAGATTTCTGGCTTCCTGGGTGGAGGATGGGGTGAGGGGGTGTGGAAGAGAGGAGCAACTGATGGCAGCTGCCACACTGTCCTTTTGTCCTTGTCTCCTTGTCCCTCCGTCCAGGCATTCTGGTCCTGCTTTGTTTGTTGACCTTGCTTCTGCCTGGCTTCAGAGAGACCAGGAGCAGATAGATGACTTCCCATGTGGGGAGCTAAAGAGTTAAAAGGCAGAAGTTCTCCTTCTGCTTCAAGGTTGTTACCCCTGGGGAAATGGGAGCAAGGGTGGGAAGGATGTGGTTTGAGAGATTAGAATCTGGTATTCTACCTGTCAGCGAGGTGGAAACTGACGCTGTATGTCATGGCCTGTCTAGGTCAACGTCTTTCCAGCCCCAGTCACACACTGCTATGGACCGAATGAAGAGATCCCCTATGCTAGATGAAGGGCTAAAATCAAGCGGAAAGGTGGCTTCAAGGCGACAAGTCAGTACCAGAGTTCTATGTCTCCCAGAGCTCTATGGCTATTACGAAAATATTAACAAAAGGAAAATGTTGACCTTTTTGTTTAAAGAAAAGATCTTATTTTGTAGCCCAGGCTGGCCTCCCACTCAATACATGCTAAGTACTGACATTCTACTTGTGTGTCACCATATTCAGCGATAGGTTACTGCATTTCAATTGATTCCAGCTGGATCTAATTACTCAGTCCTAGTGGCCTGTCAATCCTGGCCCCACACTCTTCACAAGTCATCCTTCCGATCTTGCTGTCCCTTTCTTGGTAACCTAAACTCAATATTCTCAATAGATGGGGCCTGTCTTACCCGTGTTAGACCGACATGCACCGAGGAAAGAAGGCATATGGGGAGTCACAAAGATGTAGGGAATGCCTATCACAGTAGCCTCTGTCAATCACCTAACCTAATGGTTTTCAAATGCGGCAGACGCAAAGGCCCATTCTGCTCGGCTCTCTAGCAGGTAATTTACTAAAAAGAACCCCCTCAAGACAGCACGGAGGCAGTACGTGTCTAATTGCAACGGGACTTCACTGAAATGAAGAGTCGGGAAGAGCGGGTGATGGCAGCAGGCTTTCAAGAGGCTGATGCGTGCATCTGAACCAAGATGAATGTGGGCTGATGCGTGCATCTGAACCGAGATGAATGTGGGCTGTCTGGAAAATGATGACTTCAGGTTACCTGAAGCGCAGCTGCAGCTGCAGCAGCGATCCCGATCTTCTGGGAAACCAGAGGGCAGACAGGTCGGCCTGCCGTGAAGTCACCCTGTTGAGTCAAAGCCTGTATGGGTCAGAACGCACGAGGAAGTGTTGCAGAGACGACATCATGAGACTATTCAGACAGTGGATGACTGCGGAGGTTGGAAGGGAGCCACACGTTGGGCTACAGTCCTCCTCAGACGCGCCTTTAATTCCCAACAGACACACTAAGAAGTGGGCCGCCATAAAGGAACCCACCACTTCTGCTGCAATCTCACTATCTTCTGGCAGGAAAACTAAGAGAAAACAGATGCATTCCTAATGAGGTGAGAGGGACAGTCTCTATCCTGAAGGTTAAAGTGGCCATTAGATCCCACTCAGCTAACCTCTCTTTTACAGATAAGAAAAATGAGTACTTAAGACAGGGGTGGGGCCTCCGTGGTGAGTTTGATCATATTGCCCAATGGATTACAGTTCTGTTTTCCAAAAGGTAGTTTCTCAACTTCTTTGAAGACAGTCCAGCAATGCCAGTGTTTCCCTGGTATGCAGTTCACCAAGGGACCAGTCTTTGGCTCAGAGTGTTGCAGGGTTCGCTGCAGGACCAAGGCTTTTAGTTCCAGAGGTACAAACGTGTGACATGGCACTGAGGTTCTGCCTCCAGCAGTACCATTGTAGGGAGCAGCATTGCCTGGAGATCCCAGTGTTCCCAAAGAGAAAGATTTGCACCCCAGCCTTCCCACAGTCCCGGGACTTTGACCAGGTGTCCTGGGATAACGCCAGATCACCGTTTCCACCACAGGGATTGTAGAGTTCACTGGAATAGGTCCTTTGGATCCTGGGATCTCAGAATACACTATGGGACCCCAGCTTTCACTCAAGGGGCCCACAGTTCTCCTGAAACCCAAAGGTTTCAGAGTTCACAGTAGAACCTAGGCTTCAATCCCTGCTCAGGACAGGGAATTGGGCCCCATGACTCTAGAATGCCACGAGATGGCTGGCCCTGACCTCAGTGGTTACAGAGTTGATTCTGAAAATGGTATTTTGAACTTGTAAGTGGCAGAATTCCTACTACACCAGACTCCAGCAATCACAGAGTGACCAAGGGACAACATTTTCACTACAGTGGTCACAGAGTTCATTTCTCAAACAGGGTTTTGACTCCAGAGTCCCTGGGCAACGAGAGCTTGTGCTCCAATGCTTCCAGGTGTAGAAAATTAGGCTACGTACTACTGTAAGTTGCACCATATTTTATTTTTAAAAACTGGTTTTCCAGGCTGTGCATTGCCATAGGAGCCCCCATCTTCTGAACAGATTCTCACTCCATTTTGAGGGAGAACGTCTGGATTGTCTATTTGTACACTGTGGGAAAATGGAATGCTGTAATTGGTATAATAAAGAGCTCAACAGTTAGTAGCTAGGAATGGGAGGATAGATGGATTTAAAGGAGGAGGGAGGGAGGGAGAGGAAGGGAGCCAGGGTCAAAGGGGTGCTTGGGGAGATGCCAACAGGACACCGAGCAAGTCGAACACATGGGACAGAAGAAAGGGAGGTGAGTCATGTGATGAAACGGAGAGTAATAGAAACAGAATAATTAAGTTATAAGAGCTAGTTTTTTTTAAAAAAAAAATCCTAAGCTAAGGCCAAGGTTTCATGATTAATAATAAGTCTCCGTGTCGTTTTCTGGAGGCTAGTGATCCAAAGGTAGCCTGACAGGAAAGCTTGCTACACTGGATGGGCCCAGAAGCTATATTATCTATCACGTACCACCCAGCATCACAGGCTTATAAATATAAATGACTTATTCCTGGAAGTAGAAACAGCCACCCTATAAATTTTCTGGGGGTGAATTGAAACTATTGGAGCACCTGGGTGTATTAAAATCATATCAGTGAAACCAGGACCAAGTGCTTATCATACATACCAGACAAAGGATAGGGTGTAACTTCAGCACCTGGATCCCTTAAAGTGATAGGCACCCAAGCCTGTGATGCCATGGTCCTAAGCCAGCCTATCATCTGATACCTAAGCAGCAAAGGGCCAAAAGCATCAGGCCCCTCACTTCCTGCTACTCTTGGGCTTGGGTTCAGCTTAGTCTCATTGTTGACCTGGCCTACATGACTGCCTGCCCATCCACTTGCTGGCCATTTGGACCTGGACCTAAACCCACTGTTTCCTGCTCTTGAATCCCTACATGGTTTTTCATCTCTCTGCTGATTGATGTTATCAACACTGACACCTTTTCAGCTCATTTCTGAAACCTCCTGGATTCCACTGCAGCCTCTTTAACTTCATTCATATAGTAAACAACCACGTATGAAGATAGATATCATTACTGTGTGTTTGTGTGATATAAGAGTTAATATTAACAATATAATTGGAATAAAAGAACCCGTACTGACCACAACTAAATTGCCAAGGCAGGTGGCATTACACCACTAATTGCTGTTATTAAAACTGTTGGACCTTGTGGATTTATTATTATTTTAAATATTTTGAAACTGTGCAAATGCACAAACATATTCATTGGAAACAGTGTTCACCATGGGGAGCAAATTTTTGGCACTAGTTTTTCCAAAGTTTGCTGCAGGACGGGGGACTTGGCTCCAGCACTACCAGAGTTTGTTATGGGACAGGATTTGGTGCCACCAGCTCCATAATCTCACGAGTGATCAAGTCTTTGATCTCGAGGGTCCTTGAGTTCACCCTAGTGTTATGGTTTTGATCCCAGCCATCCCGGAGTTCAATAAATTGAGACCTAGCCTTTGACTCTGGGAGTCCCATAGTTTCCTGAAGAACTGGATCTTTGGTTCCGGGGTGACCAAGTTCACCCCAGAACTGGCAAGGTACCAGAGTTTGCCACAGATAAGCTACAATAAGCTAGACATGGATCAAACTGAAAGCCTAAATTCCAGAAAGCAATGGCAGACAAAAGATAGGATATACTTTACCCAACAAGTTTAGGAAAGAGCTCGAGAATTCCAATAGCACAGGAACTAGACCCCTCCAAGAGTCAACGACATAGAGTACAAGACATTAAAAGATCTGCACGGCAAAGGAAGCTATCAGCGGGGCATACGGGCAGCCACATTTATTATCTATATTTCAGACAGAAGGCTATTATCCAAAATTGTAAGAGAGCTGCAAAAATTAAATACAAAATTGGGGCTAGAGAGATGGCTCAGCAGATCAGAGTACATGCTGTTCTGGTGGAGGACCAAATTTTGTTCCCAAAACCCATGCTGAGCAGCTCACAACTGCCTATGATCCATCTCCAGGGGGGCCTAACACAACTTTGACCTTCACAGGCACAAGACCTCGAATGTACACACCCATACAGAGATACACACATGCACACGTGTGCACGCACACACACCATTAAATATAAAATAAATGTTTTTTAAACTGCCAATTAAGAAATAGGCAAATGAAATGAACAGACAGTTCTCAAAAGAGGAAACACAAGTAGCTAGCCAGTGTTTTAAAGAACCCAGCATCCGTAGTCTCTGGCAAAATGCAAATGACAACTGCTTTGAGATACCACCTAATCTTAGTCCAAACAGCCTCCATCACAAAATCTGACAGCAAAGTTGGGCTTCTATTTCCTTTCATTGTTGTCACAGACATATTTGTATTCACATATATGTTCCTAAATACATAAGTACAACGTGCTGTGCTGAATAATGAATTTGAAAGAGAGTAAGGGGAGATTATATGGGGAAGGTAGGGGAGGAAGGAAGGAGGGAGACGGTGTAATTATATTATAATCTCAAGACATTAAATATGTCACTTAAAAAATAAAAAAATAAATCTGACAAAACTGGTGGTGGGAATGTGGGGACACATAAAAACTTGTTTACCACTAGTAGGACTGCAAGCTAGTACAGCCATTTTGGAAATTAGTATGGAGATTTCTCAAAAAATTAAAAGCAGAACTGGGCAGTGGTGATGCACAATTTTAATCCCAACATTTGGGAGGCAGAGGCAGGTGGATCTCTGTGAGTTCAAGGCCAGTCTGGTTTACACAGCTAATTCCAGGACAATCAGAGTTACTAAGAGAAACCCTGTCTCAAAACACCAAGTGAAAAAAGAAAGAAGGAAAGGAAGGAAGGAAGGAAGGAAGGAAGGAAGGAAGGAAGGAAGGAAGAAAGAAAGAAAGAAAGAAAGAAAGAAAGAAAGAAAGAAAGAAAGAAAGAAAGAAAGAAAGAAAGAAAGAAAAGTTAAAAGTAAAACTAACTACAATATGATCCACCAGACCACTCCTGGGCATCTGTGCAAAAAACTCCATACTCTGCCACACAGAGTTATTTTTTTACACCCATATTTATTGTTGCTCTTTATTCTCAACAGCAAGGGAATGGAACCAGCCTATATGACATAAACAAATAGATAATGTGAATGTAGTATTGTACACAACAGAATTGTATTCAGATATAAAAAAGGTGAAATCAAAAGATAGTGGAAATTGATAGATTTGGAAATCATAATATTAAATCAGGTGAAGTGGACTCAGAAACACAAAAGCACTGTGTTCTTCCTCATACGTGGGTGATAACCTGCAATGTATACGTGTACACACACATGCAAACACACATACAGTTGAGAGAAGAAAGAGGAAAAGACACTGGTGGGGTGCAGGTGGGGTTAAGAAAAGCAAAGGGTGGGGCAGATGAAGAAGGAAGAAAATCTACTAAAGTACGCCTTGAAAATATCACAATATCTAATATTGTGTATCCTCATTTTTTTAATTTGTATACAAAAGATACTCCAAAAAAAAAAAAGATACTCCATAATACTGATGGGGCTCTGAAGAGGACCTACCAGGGTACAGGGTCTCCTGAATACTTTCAGCAGAAGGAAAGGAGCTCAGAGACAACACTGAACCTTCCCCATGCACAACCCAGACTCCCTGTTCTCCCTCCCCACATAGATGATCTGAGCTAACTTGCTCTTTTTCTAAAGACATGCATCAAGCTAGAACTAAGATCCTAACCTCCTCTGGCCATTCTATGGGAGGCGGCTATAAACAAGTCTTAGGCTTCCCTTATCTGGTAGTAGGCCACAAGACCCTCATTAAAGGACCATGTTCTTCATCTGGGAGGAATGAACACGGTGCAAAGAGGCCGATTAACACCTGATTCAATGGGGCTTGCTGCTTCCCCTCTCAGCCTGCTGCCCTTAGCTCCACTCTTTTGTCCAATCACAGGACTTCTATAGCGACAGAAGCTTACTCATCATTGAATGTAAGCAAAAAAATGGGTCAGGTTTCCTTGACTCCTTGTGACTTCATTTCTGTACGCTCCCGCATCACATGTAAACACTGACCAAAGAAATGTGTTAGGCTGTTCTCCTACTGCTCTGTTTTGGTCAGCTTTTATTTCAAACCTGGATGTGCATCCTACAGAGGCCAAGCAAACCCTCCCTCTCGTGAAATGCACCTCTCTTAAAACCCAATGCAATAAGCCACGGGAACACATCGTTTAGTACCTAAAGGCATGGCACTCATTTTTCCTCAAGATCTGATTTTCTAATATTTAATTTGGTAGCTGTATTATGCTAACTTGACACTAAATTATCTCTGTTTCCCAGAAACCTCTTCTCCATTCTGTATTCTTCTCTTGGCTTCCTGGATGGATCTGACCATGAAAGCAGCCCTGCCTGGACATCACTTTGAATATTCCCGAGGAAACCTTTATTCCTGCAACTTTCTAATTGAAAGTCTAATGAGAATAAATTGATTTCACTGTTTGATTTTTCCATTCTATCTACAATCCGATGGGATTTTCACTCTTGATGTTATTAACTCTCACTTAAATTGTAATCTTCATCTAGTAGTCTTAGTTGTTCATGAGGGTTCTTGTTTGTTTGTTTCTTTGTTTTTAATTTGGATTTCTCTTGTTCACTTCTTAGAAAATTCGAGTAGAGGAACTGATGGGTGAAATGGATTTCACCAAAGTTTGACATCGTAAAATCTGAAATATTTTTAAGATATTCTATTTCATTTACATACTTTTAATAAATAATACTTAATGATCTACTGTAATAAATTACCATAAGACATAGCAGAAAGGATCCAGTCTCCACAAGAAAGCAATCTCCTCTATCTTCATAGGCCTTTAGAAATAATTGGAATACAGGCAGCTATGGTGCTGATGGTTGATGCTGTTGCGTTAAGTCCATCTTAAAAGCTCCAGATCCCATGAAAGACTACCTGTACAATTGATCAGTGGCAGCTGCAGGTACCCATGAACTCAGTCTTGAAGACACCTAGAATATCAACTGGAGACAAACAAATGCCGATGGCAGGGGGCATCCACACGTAGAATATATGACTCTGCAGAGGCGGAGGGAAACTTAGGCTCTAGGAAACAGCAGAAGTTCCCAGTCGGAGGAGAATAAAAAGTAAACTCGAGTCAGAGTATTGTAGTTAAAATGAAATCTCCTTGAACTCAAAATTTAACCAGTGATCGCTGAGCCTGTCACAGAGAAGTGAGAAAAATCGCGGGACTGGCTCAAACAGACCAAAGTTAAGAAGATGATGGTAAAGGAAGGCACAGGCTGGACACTGAGTTGATGAGAGGCAGCTGGGAGAGAAAACTGTGCAGGTCAAAGGAAAGCAGGAAGTCAAAGACGACTTGGCAGCTGGGAGCCTGTGAATGGAGTAAACGACCAATCTATCCATGGCCCAAAGAAAGTCAGAAAGGAGTGTTTGGAGGAGGCTGGTCATGTGAGCACGGTGACGTAAATACCCCAGAGGAGAGTTAAAGATGGCAAGGAGGGGCTGATTGGAGTTGAAATGAGGAAACATGGTCACACAAGGCGAAAATTGAGTCTCAGCTAGCATTACCCACCGCACTGCAGACAGTCATCCAAGAGCTAATAAAGAGAATGGCCAGTCATGCCCAACCAGGTAGACGGAGGCTTTCTGTTTGTCTTTGGGATCAAAGTCACAAATGCGAAGCTATAGGAGTCATCTTCGGTGTTGGCAGTTAACTTAGTCATCTGACAAAGCCAGAAATGAAACCGAGCAACAACTCCAAAGTCCAAGATGGCTCTAAGTTACACATTTGGATTTTCAGAACTGCCCATATTGTACATAACTTCTGGGAAAACTCTAAGCTCCTTTATGGGTGAGGCTTTTGTCTTACATGTCCTCAGCCCTTAAAAGAAAGTTAATACTTTAAAAAAAGAAATCATAGTAGGTAAAGAGAAATTGGCCAGACTTCGGAATAGTTCACCGCCCATTCTATTAGAGATGTCAGGCACAAAGGAACCAAGGGTTCAGCATAACATGAATTCTGGGCCAGTTGAATATAAACAAGGGCAGTTTTGCAATTGCAGTCACACTGTAGTGGTCCTTAGCTTTAACAGTGAGTCAGTCCACTAGTTGTTACCATAGCAACGTGCTTTGTGGCTTCATCAAATGTTATTCTCAATTTACAAATAATTTTATGGAGTCAGACAAGTTAAGTCACTTCTAGAAGATGATACTATGCCAGCAGGAGATCAAAGCCTGAACCAACAGGCTTGCTACAGAGATACCCGTGTCTGTGACCTACGCTGGGGACTGTGCTGCCCTGAGACTGGACTTCACGTAGCTAATGAACTCAGGGCAAACACACACCTCTGAGAGACGATGAATGGCAACAATTACTATTTTTTAAACATATATATGTAAACTTTATATATATAATTAATATATATTAACTTTATATATATATATATATATAATTTTATATATAGTAACTTTATTTATTCAGGACTAAGTAGGACTTGCTTTGTTTTCACTGGAACACTAAACATCTTCCTGTACTTTCACTTCAGAAGTAAACTCAGACTGTAGCATGGGTAAACATGAAACAAATATATCTGTCTACCCCTGTTTTATCTAGTGTTTTTTTTGAAATGATTGTGTGTGCTGCCGATGCCACTTGTAAAAGGTGGATCCAGTTCTTGAATAATAATCACAAATAACTTGAGTTCCGGTTTCTGGTTCTGGCTTCACAGAAATCTTGAAACAGGATGGAGAAGAGTTAATCCGAAGCCCAGACAGTTCCCTGCTGCTCTGGTAATGAGAGAGAGCTGCAGCTGAATGTCAACAGCTCCTTGTGAACTTGGGTAACCCAGCTGAGCCCTGAGCTTGCCAGAGCTGGAGGAGGTAATCAGCTTGACCCCTGTGACCTTCCTGAGGCTCTGCTCCGTGCAGCCTGGAGAAGCCTCTTTGCATATGATTCCCACACGCTGCTCAGTCGAAACCCTTTAAGGAGAACTGGACCTGAGTCAGCCGCAGGACGCAACCTAATATAAATTCGTCAATGCTGGCTATAGATTGCACAATACAGTAGGTACTTTTAAAAAAAATGGATGGAGACACATCCTGGAAACCTTAGAAAGATTCCCAGCAACTGCTATGACATCTGCCCTTGCAGATTTATTAAATCGAAGGTTACGTAAGAGTTCTGTAGGCCCTTCACGTCTCCTTGTGGAGTTATATTCTATTGCTTGTGCCTGCCTCTCTGATTTGAGTACATTGACTCTCTTCTGTTGTATTCTTTATGTATCATTATTCCCAGTACAAACCAAGGATGCCATATATGCGATGTTCAGGTGTGCATATTAGAGATGAAGAGGTTATTTCACGCCATTTTTAGTGCATTGCTAAACACACTGTTCCTTACTGAGTTCAAAATCAGAAACTTGAGCGATCCCTTCAGCTCCTGTCAGCCTCTCTGTGTTTAAATGTGTTGTTAGTCAAGAGCACGATATTATTCAGAAACTGAGAAAGAGCATGTGAATTCTTAACTGCACCCCTTACATAACCATGTGGACTACACCACAGGAGTCTTCCCATAAAAGTAAGGAAGAGTGACTTGTATAAGAAACACTCACCATCATCAACTGCAAACCTATAAATAACTCCCTTAAGAAAAAACAGAGTTCTCTCACACATTACAAAACGATGCAGTTGGCTCAAGCACATGGGGGCGGGGAGGGGCGTTACCAGGCTCAACTCAACAATTCCTTATTCCATCATGCTGCTAGAATCTTTATTTTTTTACTCCAAGGCAAATTTACTATCTTGGCCATTCCCGAAACATGCACAATCCTTTAGTGCAGGGTGGTCCTTGACGGCGACTAACGAAGCTTTCCTGGAAAAGGTTACACGCTGTATTTGCTTATTAGAAAAAAAAAAATGTTGCATCAGTAATTTCTCCAGACAAGCTGCATTCTTTACCTAATGCCACCAGTGCCATTCTCACTTTAAAGTGGGTTAAAGGGCAAAGAAGGTTCCACTTTTGGGTGGGCTAGGGAAGCAAGCAGGACTGGAAAGTCCGTGTGGTCACGTACTGCAAACATGGTGGTCTTTGTTCTCGGAAAAAGCACGCACGGCTGGATAAATGCAGAAAAAGATAAGCATCTTCCTCGCAATTCTCGGTAACTCTAGCAGCATACCCAACAGTTTGGTCCAAGGAAGACAGGTACAAAGCCTCCAATGAGCTGAGGGCTGACCGACAGTCAAGATTACTTGAGGGAAAGGATTGCCTATCTTTGATCGCAAACATGGAAAGTCTCCCTGTCGACTGTACGTTAGCCGGATTTGGCTGTTTCTGAGTCAAGCATCTTGTAACTGAAGGCTCAAACACCTCTGAACAAATATCTTAAGGATCTGAACCCCAAAGCAGGCCGGTGCCCAAGTAACTACTACCTATTGAGATTCTGACCTGTCAAAGACGCTAATGAAACATGTTTCCCTGGCTGACTTTAAAAGCACACCAAGATCAGATCACACGATAACTGATTATTTTAGTAAAAGCCTAAATTTGTACACAGAGTTTGTTTCTTAGAAAGCATCACATGTTTCTTTTGCCCTTAAGACCCTCCTCTTTGCAAAGAGCTGGAGAATTCCACAAACGGAAACATAAAGACAGGGTCTGCTTTGCCTTGCCAGACTGAGCGGGGACAGCCAAGAAGGACTCAATGCTTGGGTTGACCTCTTTTTTCCTGGCTTTTTTGGTCCTGTAGCAGCACCAGCACCATCCACACTTTCCCGAAGGGAGAAGATCTTTATCAGAAATGTCCCCATAAATCAAAAGTACTTTGTGAGGAAGGAAGAGAGCGCCTTACCCCACAGCGAGACACAGTTATGTGGTACTCAACAAAACGAGCTCCTGCTACCTATGACCTGAAATAAATGAGGAAGTCTCAGAAGTTGCTATGGTAACGAGTCTAAGTTAAACACACACATGTAACTTTTTGCCTATTTCGATAGTCTTACAGTCAAAACATAATTTTCACTCGTTAGCTGCCCGGAGAAACCTACCTGAGGATTCAAAATGATCTTGGAACTAGGTGTGGTGTCCCACACCTATAATCCCAGTACCTGGGAACGACAATACTAAACTTCGGACCAACCTGGGCTACAAAGCAAAAAAATAAAATGAGATGAAATAAAAAGTAAAATAAAACCCATTTATTTCCTCTTCCTTTTTATTTTGGAAGGTTTAACCCAAACTTCTCTTTCGATTTGAAAATCTACCTCCAAAATGATGGGCTTAACTTTAACTAAACGCCGGTGAGTTACAATGGACAGAGTTTTGTGACTCTCAACTCTCCAGCTTTAACGTTAGGGACGGCTATGGTATGGAGGTCGGAAGGCCTGTTTTACCATGTACACCACTTATATAGTGTGGAACACAATGAACACTACAGTGTCAGAAGGACCATGTGCTGTAATTTTTAAAATGCCACAAAGAGAAGTCACAGCATGCGACAAGGCCAATAGCAGGTTTATTGGAAGAAAAGAGAAAAGGGCCAGGAAGAGGACCGGGAAGGGGGGGGGGACGACACAGAGAACAGTCCCTGGGGGCAAGAGCGAAGGAGGACAAAGAGAGACAGGGAGAGAGAGAAAGAGAGAGGTCGGTAAGGCTCACCTTTTAAAGGGGAACTCAGTGAATGTGCCCTGGGGCTTGCTCTTAGTGGCTGCAGCTGAGGACGGTCCTGTTAGGACCCCAAGGGCAGGCCAGCGCAGATGCCTGAATACTAACCTCGTGGATCACCAACTAAAAAACTTCACAGAGCAGAGTTCTCACTGTGTATATTGCTGCAATTGCAGCTTTGAGTTTTATAGAGTGAAAGACGGGGAGGCTCTGACCCTTATCTGAGTAGATTAATATGCAAATAGACTAATGGAATGATAGCTCTTTCCAACTGGATAAAACGGCTCCTCTGCTGACTAAAGGATTTGTTAAAATATTTACTTCTAAACTGTTCCAGGTGACTTTATTTCTGTAGGGGACAAACCTGTGCATTTTCAGATCTGAAGTCGGGGCTTGGGGGTCACTAGAGGAGAAACTGTGCTCAGGAAGAATAGTATCTGGCACCATGGCAAGAGTTGGGGTCTTTGCCACTTCAGCGCTTTAGTCCATTGTTTCCCATTGTTCTGTTTCAAAGACGATGAACCCGAGACCTGGATTATGAGGCTACTTGTAGTCGAGTCAGCAGAGGCGAGGTTCAGACATCTTCTGAGTACAGAGTCCGACAGTGGGGGGGTTGTTGTGTCTGCTTTTATACTGTCCCTGCATTTCTGTGACAGAGCTTTCTGGCCCGTTCCATTTGTTCCGTGAAACTACATCTCCCATGCAGAAGCAGCTGGAAGGTGATGAAGGCTCCCTACCTTGTAGCTGTGCAAAGTAAATTAACTTTCAAGGAGGCTGAAGCTGTCCAGAAAGCCGAGAGCCTCCTCTTTGTGCTTTTAGTTTTATGTTTGCTGGGGTCCGTATTAATTTTGAAGATTTCGTCTGAGAAATAATCAGAATGACTTTCATTCCCCCAAATAAATCTACTTTTTTACTTGTTTGTTAGTTTTGAGATAGAATTTCACCATGTAAACGTGTCTGGCCTCAAGACTGTAGAGATCAGCCTGCCCCTGCCTCTACCTCGGGTATGCTGAGGTTAAATACACCACCACACCGGTCTGCATAGGACAGATGTGTACCAGTAATTGATGAGCCAAAATCATTTAAATTATCTGTTTCATTATTAGTGTATATATACCATAATCAAAGGCAAAGGAGTTAAGAAGGTTTTTAAAGGTATTGTGTCCGAACACGGCATCCATTTATTTCCCTTGCACACAGAGGAGGAACACAGACACTAGGCTCTATTAAATTCTGACAGCATAACTTTAGGTATGAAAACGGATAATATTAAAATAAAGTGCATAGAACAACAATTAGTTCTGGCTCAATTACACCAGGGCAAATTATCTTCAGCCAATTATTATGAATAAATGTATAGAGGTCCTGCATTATTAATGTATATGAGTCGCAAATTGTGTGATGTCCATTTTGTTCAGTTTATGTCTTCTTATGTCTATGCCTTATGTCTAGAGCTACATAAATTTCTTTTTCTAATTCCTTTTCTACTTTTTTAAGTTTCAAATTTTTTTGCTGTAAAAGTTTCCCTAATTCTTTGAAAATGGCTTTTTTTTTTCTTTTTTCTTTTTTTCTTTTTTACATATGTGTTCTTGAGAAAAACTGCACCACAGTCAAGTGTCGTAATTCCTGAAACCTAGAGGAATTGATGCAAGGTATGAATGGAGATTGTTTGGGATTCTCTTTTATATGAAAGTCCAGAGAACCTAACTGTAGATTTGACTGTCTCCACTTCAGATCCGGCTCCATCTTGGAGGCTATATTTGGGTCTGAAATCTCATTGCGGTGGCTCCTGATTGAGGTCACACCCGTCTTCTCACATGGTGGTGTCTCAGGACTCTCTGTTGAGATAGGTGCTAATTTCTATCCTCCTTTATTTTCTACAAGTAGAATTAAGGTGAGACTGTTCAACCAGCTTTTTTTTCTTTCAAATTAACTTTCAGTGCTTTCAACATTCTTAAAATGAAGACAATATATCCACATAGGCCAGGGAATGGTGCAGATTTAAAAGGGTAAAAAATATTTCTCTTGACTTGGCTATACATTTTCCTAATTACCAGGGCAGATGTTAGTGACCTTGAAATGTGTGTGTGTGTGTATGTGTGTGTGTGTGTGTATAAGTGTGTGTGTGAGTGAATGTACGTATCTGTACATATGTGGCACGTGTGTTTATATGTATGAGTGTGCATATGTGCTCACTCATGTGCACTGTGTGAGAGTGACTGTGCGTGTGTGCACACATTTGCACTGCATGTGTATGAATGTGCGTGTATGTGTGAGTGAGAGAGTGAATGTGTGGATGTTGAGGGTATCGTTGACATTGAGTGTCTTCCTCCATCGCTCACCACCTGATTTGCTGAGGCAAGCTCTGTCACTGAGCTAGGAGCTGTTGCAGGAGGAGGAGCGGGCTGTGTCCCGCCGTCCAGCTCCTGGTGCCTCGATAGCTTATACCCGAAATAACCACACAGAAGTTGTATTAATTTAAACACTGCCTGGCCTATTAGCTCTAGCCTCTTATTGGCTAACTCTTACATCTTGCTTTAACCCATATCTAGTAATCTATGTATCACTATGGAAATGTGGCTTACCGGCATGAGTCTAACCTACGTCCATCTTGGGCCAGAGAATCATGGCGTCTGCCATACTTCCCTTCTTCCCAGCATTCCATCCTCTCTACTCTGCTCACCTAAGGGCTGCCCTATCAAAAGGCCAAGGCAGTCTCTTTATTTAACTAATGAAAGCAACAGAAATACAGAAGCATCTCCTACACCAAGGAGCTCACCAACTTTGCTACTGTATCTAGCCAACTTGTGTGTGGGATCCCGGTTCTAGTTTCTGAGCTGATAGGCAGGTCTCAAAGCCTACCCTGCTTTTCACAAGGAATCCAGGGTCCTGAAACACTTGCCCTGCAAGAGCTCTAGCTCTTGAGCCATCTTTTTGCCCCTTGCAATTATTCTTTAAAAACTGTAAGAATGGTTAACACTAATTTATTGAAGCTTTTATTTTTTAAAAAAATAAAACAGTTTTGAAATAGTAGAGTTATGTTTGAGGTTCAGGAAATCACACCTATGTTATGGAAAACTGGTTTACCTAGAATCTTATGAGTGACTGTCTCATCCTGCCTTCTCAGCATAGGGCAGAGCAAGGCTTCTAGCATGGTGAGGCCCAAAAATGTGACCCAAAGGTCAGAGAGTTGGAACTTACCTCTATTCCTTCAAGGTTATTGTCTGTTTCTACTGCAAACAAAGATCCTACCTAGATTTAGATCAGAGAGTTCTGTTCTCTCAAGGTTATCCAGACCTTGTATTTCAGGAATAGAGAAGTAGATATGTTTCTACTCTAAACAAAAGTCTAAGAATCCAACTAAGTTCCTACTCCCTTAAGGAGATAACAATGGATTCCACCTAGGGAATGGTTTACCTACAGAATCTTTTGTTCCAGCAATAGAATGTATAATTATGAATGTAGCCTTCAACCTTCAACTGGTCTGTTTATTTCCTTGAATCACGTTAATGCAGTTTTTTTTTTTTTAAAAAATCTTGCTCCTACCTTTTGAGGACAGTGGCATTTTAAGCAATTGTAAATTAAATGTGGGTGATTCCATTTTCCCTGGAACTCCCTCCCAGTACTATTCTATCATTTCTGTTTATTATTTTCGCACCCTTGTACTCTTTACTTATATTTCTGATCCCCACATCCCTACCCTGGCAAGAGGTATTTTTGTCAAGGATGGTCTCCAATAGTTACATAAAAACTACAGGCTTGAGGTAAAAAGAATGCACAGGCCTGAGTTTATTTAGTAGGAAAATCATCATCATCATTTATACCCTGACAATACTTAAGTATGCATGAGCAGCCCATTTATGGCGGTTCTCCAGTTGTTCCTTTACTGGGCCATTCTAGATGCTTTTGTTTATTGTCACACCCAAGGTTCCACAGTCTTCCTCTATGCTGTCTAACCAGAGTTTTGTAGGCCTTCCTCTTCACCTTACCCATGCACTCCTCCAAGCAGCGCTATCTTCAGGTATCTGCCATCATTCATATTCATAACATGGCCAAAGCATCTCAAGTGCCGTTGCCTTATCCTGTAGTCTACTTCCTTCCGGAGATGGAGATGTTTCTTAATGTCATCGTTGTGTAGCCTGTCTCTTCACATGATGCCTAGAAACGGCTCCCTATTTTAACCTCCTTTGGATTTCTAGAACATGGAAGGGTGTTCTTTAAAATTCTTATTATGTCGTCCTTGTAACTAAGCAGGTTCAGTGGCCTCCATTTCTCCAAAGGAATCAGCTGAAATTCTATAGCAGGACATGGGAAACTCTTGTCCTGCTGCAGAATGTCACCTCCTGCTCCCCCTCTGTCCTTGTCCCTCATCACACACACACACACACACACACACACACACACACACACACACATGCAGTATCTACATTCTACCTGGGTCATTATATATCTTAGATGCTCTATGTCTTGTGTTTTTACCCTTTGTGTACTTGGGAAATGGTCGCTTTTCTTTTAGTATTGACCAGTTCGAAACTGAAGGACTCCAGGGCTTTCCTCCTGCAGCCGGATACTCTCTCGCCAGGTCTTGAAGGTTCTCAGAACCTTCTGGTAGTGTATGTGGTGGATTTGTCTTCCCTTTCCTGTAGTGCAAATTCTAATTCTAATAATAAAAACTCGGAGTCAGATTTTAGGGGGTGAAAGCTGAAAGATCAGAGAAGCAGAGCAGCCAGCCACAAGGTGTTCCCTGTTTGAAACCTCAGAAGGAAAGGGATAGCCTGTCTTTACAAGTTCTCATACTGAATGCCTTCTCTATGAAACCTCATATTGAATCCTGAGCACCTGTCTCCTCCTGCTCTGTATTTCTCTCTCAGCCCAGCCATCCAGCTCCTGTCTCCGCCTCCCTAGTTCTGGGATTAAGGATGTGAGCTTTGTTTCTCTTTTAGACTGACTCAATCTTGTGTAGTCCAGGATGGTCTTGAACTCACAGAGATCTTCAGCATCTGTCTCCCAAGTGTTGGGATTAAAGGTGTGTGCCACCACGGCCTGGCCTCTATGGCTAACTAGTGTGGCTAGCTCTGCACTCTGATCTTCAGGCAAGCTGTATTTGTTACAGCACAAACAAAAGAATTCCCTCAAAATACTGCGAAGACTGGGTTTTTTGGCTTGTTTGTTTTATTTTCTTCAGGTTGAATTCTGATGCACTCAGCACGACATTCCTGAGTACACAGTAGGTCCACAGATATACTAGAGGAGACAGAGAGATAGCATGGCAAAGTCAGGAGAGGGAAGGAGACAAAGTTGGGGACAAAGCAAGAGACGCCACTACTGATCAGGCCATTTTCTACACTAAGCCAGAGTTTAGAATCAATTTCATTTCTTCAGTTGGGTGTAAGTGTGAAGAGGGGCAAGCTTGAGCTATTTTTCTGCTTTCTTTCTTTCTTTTTTTTTTTTAATCCTCCTTCCTCCTTACCCAGATGAACAGTGCACAAGTTACTATTGAGGCCAATGACCTCTAAAGAGAAAAATAGTACTGATGATTTTTTTCAATGTACTAAAAATATTATTTAAATTTTAAACAATTAACTCTCCTGTTTTGTACCCGGCTCTTAAGGCTAAATAGTAATAACTCTGCTACAGCTCCTCATGAGTGCTGACGTGATTTAAGAAGTCAAAGCAATCATTTTCTTGTTCAGAGTTGGCCTTTGAAATCTAAACGAGCACAATTCCTCTCAAGTTTATTTGCTTCCAATGTTGAGTTGGAAATTCAAACCAGAAATAACCAAAACTTCTTACTGAATAAAGGTCTGTTTAAATACCAGGTAAACGTTAATTAATTTGCAGCTTTATGTGTGTTTTTAGGTCATGAGATTCGTCTGTTTTTACTTCCTCTTTAGTGGGGAGGGGTGGTTGCTGGAGATTCTTAACTATTTATGGAGTTCACTCCTCAGCAAGCTCGGCTGAATTAAAGGTTTCTGTGTAGTCGGGTCTTAGCAGAAACGGAGAGTATTCTTCAAACAGTTCTGTTTGCAGAGAGGTGTGAAGGCTTGTCTTCTGATGGTTAGGGCTGACACCGGCTTCAGAAAAAGGCAAAGAGCTGCTTTTGTTTTTTGGGAAGTGTGGAATACAGGTCTCATTGCAGTGACGGGTGGCCACTGGATGCCTTAAAACAGGAAGACACTGCCAACTGTCGCTGAGAGATTCCCTTTGCTATTCACACCTCCTCTCGTTGCTTTGCAAATCTCCCAGATTACCAGAGTGCTCAACAAAATACACACAGGAATAAATAAGTAAACAAACAGCCAGAGGCCTGCGGGGAGCTGGGAGGATGGGCCTTGGCTGCTAACTTTGGGAGCACCCACCTTCTTGTCTTGGCTACTCGTTCTGATAGCCTTGCTTCTGTCCCGATACTGCCCTTCACCCTTTGCAACCTTTCCTCTTTGAAACACAGAGGCTAGCAGGCAGGAAACCCGCCTATCAGCCTGATCAGGAAACCCGGTCCAAGGCCGTTCAGTCCAGGGCCTTTCAATCCAAGGCCAGTTGGTGAGTCTGCAGCAAAACTTAAAAGGCAGTTAGTTTCTGGATTCCCAGCAGATCTGAGCCCCGGCTGCTCTGCACCACCGCAGTAAGGACAACCTCCATTCGCTTACCCATTGCCTGCAGCCGGGCAGAGGCCCCGTTGTCCTAATTTCATTTTCCTGTTTATAGATCGTGAGCAGTTCTTTCTTCCTTTCCCCTTACCTAGCCTGTGTTTGAAATAGATCCTATGGGCACCTGAAAAGCACAAGGTAAGAGAGTCAGGGGCTAAGAGGTATATGGAATCGCCTTTCCATCATCCTATACACACCATGAAGGAAGCCGATCAGCAGAGACTGGTCCAGAAAGCAAATCAAGAACACCTTTAGCCTAGAACAGCAGCTGGTTATTCTCATGCGTTTTTGAATGAAAGAATTTTGAGAGAATATTCAGGTGACGCAAGCTAGACAAATCAATCAAGTCCAGTTCCTCAGTCCAAGAGCAGTGGTAACTTGGCCCAGACCTACAATGTTGAAAACACTTACCTCTTCAAAGGAACACGGGGAGTAAGTTTAAATATCGTGTAAGATGGAGACCCCAAACCAATTTTTATGAGAGGGAATAGAAAATTGAAAATTAGGGAAACTGGTTCGGAAACAAATAGAAACCATCACAACTGATAACATTTTAGGGGGATTTAGAAGAAATCAAATAGGCAGGGAAACTGCTCTTGCGTGTCTACAGTGAACCCCAAAACATCTTAAAAGGCTTTCAGTTAAAGATGCTGGTTAGATTTATATCAAATTTTCATTTTACATTATTTCTTTATATAGGTCTATTCTAACACTATTATCAAGTTATGGTCAATTCAATATTTGCATTACTGATGTAATCAATACCCCATATTTAAAATAAATTCTTTTATTTTTATTTTCTTCGTAGAACCTAAATTGCTCCCTCAAAGCTGTAAACCCTAAAGTATTTTTCTTCCATCCTCCCGTGGTTTCTAGGATTTTTATCTCCTGGTTATAAATTCCTGTATTCCAGACTTGAACCTGGAAGTGTGTGAGGGGTCTCCTCAGCCATCAGAATGTCCCCTTGGTCACATACTATGCTAATCCCATGGCTAATAAAAAGTACCAGAGCCTGGGTCTGACTAGTGGTTTCAGCCAGGGCAGAATGGCAGCAGACAACCATGGTGACCTCTGTGTGAGTAACCTGGCCTTGAGCCCTGACCCATGGGTGGGGCTGGCTTATTGCAGTCCACACCCACTGCCTAATCCCTCTGACTCCAGCAAAACTACAGAGGAAGGAATAGGCTGACTCTTACCTCTGAAGGGTGTAGAAGGAGGAAGAAGGACAATGGCCAAACAACCCTGAGGTGAGGGAAGTTCCTGGCCTCCACTGATCCCCCCACTTGGGAGAGTTGAGGTATTTTGGCTTTAACAGATGGCTAAAAAGATCACTGCAATCAGAAACCAGTGTTCAGCCTAAGCAAAAATAATGTATTGAGGAGCTAAATCACACTGGATAAGAGATGCAATGGGGGTCTCTTCGGAATCCTCAGAATAGAATGGCAAATGAAACCCCACTGTTTGGAAGGCACTTGTTATCATACAACCTTGCTGTCGCTGGTGTTAAGTCAGATTGCCATTCTGTGTAACACAACAGGGCGATTCTATCAAGGAGCTGGGAAGTTTAAAAAAAGAAAAAGAAAAAGAGCAGTGACTGCTTCATATTTTACATGAAAGTTTGCTTTTCCAGTTGTCCCTTAGACATTTGTGTTTGGCTCATTATATTCTCTGCTAAGTAAAGGGTCCAGTAACCGACTACACAGGGAAGAAATCATACGAAGCTTTGCAGGTCTGGACGAGGATAAGAAATTCATGTCCTGGTTGTGGGGGTCCCAAAGACTGGGAAACTGCACAATCAGAAGCTGAGACATTCTCAACCAAATCATCTAGGCCTTCAGTACCTTTGAGAACCCACACTTAGGAAAGACAGGCAGTTGGTGAAATTTTGAGTCAACAAGTGAAGCAAAACAAAATAAAGCAAGCGAACGAACCAAAGAGTGGGGGAGACTCCTGCTTTCTTGACTGTTTTCCCCAAAGAGACTTTTGAATAGCTCCCAACAGTCCTGGATAAATTGTTAGCTATAGGCATCAGCAAGATTCCTTCACTCACGGCTAGGGGCCCGGGTAGTTAGTGGACACAAATACAAGAAGATACACTCATCCACTCATCCTTTTTCAACCAAAAGGCTAAGGTAGAGGAAGTCTTTGTGTGTGAACTCCCTGCCTTTAGTTTCATTTGCGCGCACACACACACACACACACACCACACACACACACACACACACTCACTAGCTCAGAGGATCTGCGGCTCTCTCCATGTCCTTCTCCCACTAAATGAAAAGCCCTTAGAGGCTGGTTGACTCCTTGACTGATTGACTCATTCTTCATTCATCCACTTAGCAGACATTTGTTTAGGAACTGCTTTGGAAAACACACAAGGCAAGCAGAAAGAATGCAAAGACAGAAGGACGTTGGTTTTTGCCCTGGAGAAGCTCATGGTCCAGTGAAGAAGACAGACATGAAAACAAACACTTTGGTTATGAATCGTGGCTTATATGTTGAAGTGGATGTGCAAAGAATGCTATGTGCTTTCATCTTCTTTAAAAGAGAATGAGGAAAAAAAAATAAAAAAAATAAAAGAGAATGAGGGTTTCTCTGAGCTCTTGTTCTTTTAAGCATCTTGGAAATTCCATCATAATCAGTCTTGCGACTCACCAATGCGACTTGCATTGTGCCTCTACCATCAGAAGTTCTGAGTTCTCTCACAGCCTGCAACACACAAGGAGACATGTCCAATTCTGGGCTAAATGTTCATGGTCCAAGATGAGATGATTATTTAATGCCTAGAAGCCCCACTGCCTCCATGATACATCTAGGCCACCGGATCCTTAAGTAACTGGGAGCGTGGTGTCCAAGGCCACCTTTTAGATACCTAAGTTGCCAGTCCTTTCCTTTGCTTCTGCTTCTTTGCATGACTCTGGGAAGGAGTAGAACATGCCTGGATCTTCACATTCATAGCATTCATTTAGACTCTGTTTCCCTGATTGCTTCATTTTTTTTAAATGTGTATAAGCTAGCATAATAGGGTACTATCAAACATTTAGCAAACAAATACATATTTGAATTATTAAATTATTATGACCATTGACCCTATAGAAGTGTCTTCATGATGGTCATGTCTTGAGCCACATACCTCACCCCAGGGAGATCCACTGTACTTCATACCGTAGCCAGTCCCTGGTTAGCAGACATCCAGCCTTAAACCTCTACCATCCCAAAAGGGTAGGGATATTCCTTTTCTCTTTTCCAAAGTTTAGTCTTCTTCTATTTCCTGTCCATGCCAGGTACTTTTCGATGACTGCCAGCACCCCATTACACTACATGCTCAGAATTTAAGAGTTTTGTATTGGTTTGATTTTTCCTGAGCCAGCATGTCTCCAAATAGCCCTGGCTCTCCTGGAACTCACTATGTAGACCAGGCTGTCCTGGAACTCACAGTGATCCACCTGCCTCTGCTTCTCAAGTGCTAGACCTAAAGGCATGTGTTACTATGCCTATCAAAGAGTTCTTAACTAAGCAGATTGGTGGACAGAAGATTTGGTGTGACAATATGAACAATAACAGCTCCAAGGTTAATGACTCCATCAGAACCAATCTAAAGGACAAGGGCTGGGACAGTCACCAAGTGGAAAAGCAGTCTGGTACCCAATGCAATGTGAGTGATGTTTCAAGATTTCTGAAAGCAACAGGATAAAAATAAAAATTAGCAATCAGAAAAGGTATAATAGTGTATTTATCTTCTACAATTTTCTGTAGTAGTTATTGTGTAGATTTTTCTGTAACTCGGTACTACAAGCTGGATGAAGTAAAACAAGAATTTATTCTGGTTTCCTTCTGGAGGATAAGCATCCAAACTCGACTGTCAAGGGCCACATGCCCATTGAGACTCTGAATCCATCTGTCTTTGCTTCTTTCTGCTCTCTAGTAGGAGCCATCAGTGTTTGTGCTGTTTGACCTTTGTCTGTTGTCATAGGGAGTTCACTGTCTGTGTCTCTGAGTCTCTGTCTTCTTTTAAGAGCCCAGTCAGACTGAATTAAGAGTCTACACAACTCCAGAATGACCTCATTGCAAAGCATTTCTTCATTATGTCTGCAAAGGCCCCGTCTCCATGTAAGGTCACATTAACAGATCCTAGGAGTCAAGACTTAACATATCTTCTGAGGCAGCATGATTCAATCTCTATGTGGGGCTATGGAAAGAGCACAGGCCTCAGAGCTGTGGTTAAGTTGTCTCTCAGGGGTCAGATGTGTTATTTGTGCAAACAGGAGCAGCTCCAAAGTGCTGTGATTATCTGAGCTTCCCTTGATTCTAAAAAAGAAATACACCTCAAGGCAAAAGAAAACTGAAGTAACTAATTGAAACTGTGTGTTCAGATCAAAACTGCAGTTTGAGGAACCAGGGATTACATAACTAATAACCTAAGCCCTTACTGGCTCTGGCTGCATTAGGAAGCATTGCTTATGAAACAATGCCCTGGGTTTAAACAATTTCTTCATTCGGGCAGAGGATAGCTGGTCTTGTGTAAGCGCTGTTCCCCACCCCTCTCTCAAAAATGCACTTTGAGAAATATATTTGGGAGAAACAACATGAAGGATAAAAAAAATTTAGTTCTCACTCCCTAAATCTCATCTTCCCTCACAATCGTTTCAATTTTGAGGGCTACAGCAATTATTCAAGGTCTTGTTTTAGGTTAATTGCAAAATTGCAAAATAAAGATCACCACTAAAGATTTTCAATTCACCATCTCTCTCTCTACATCCCCCTCCATTAGTTCTTGTCCATAATTGTACTGTAACTGATGCATGAGTCATATTTATAGCTTGACTCTGTCCTCAGAACATGTCACAATGTAGGGCAGCCTTGCCCGTTGATAACTGGCCAATCATCCTCATCCTTTATCCTCGCAGCTTTACTGGCTTCTGTGGTTTGACTGTGCAGGTGGATGAAGAGCATCTTGCTGGGCTTCCGCACTGCATTGGTCCTAGCAACCCTGAGTGTTGACTTCTACTCTACATCCTTGAGAGGGACAATTTAGAAGGAGCTTCACAGGTAGTCCAAATGTAAAGTTCCGGGGATCGGGAAGAGCAGAAGGAAAAATGGACTTAGAGGTTTAATGCACGGAGCACATCTAAACAAGACAGATCTGGTTCATCACCCATTATCGTAATTAAGGCACCTATGGCAAAATGTATGAGCTGAGTAGTTTATACGCAGGGGAAATCATCATAGTTCGAGAGGGTGGGAAACCAAACATCAAGGAAAGGGGAAATTTACTGTCTAATGAATGCCCTCTGCTTCCCCGACTTGCTCTGAACCCATTGTAGAAAGAGCGATGGAACTAGTTTGTTGAGGTCTCTAACCCCATTAGTGAGGTCAGAGCACTCTTGTCTTAAGGACTTCCCAGTACCACAGCTCTAAATATTATCCTACTGGACACTGGATTCCAATATAGAGATTTGCATTCAGGCCACTCACAGCAATGCTCTAGGTTCAGACAAGCCTGACAAAGGAACACGTACCACAGTTATGCAAAGACTTTGCTTCAAATGTTGGCATTTTCCCCCTTTGGGGAACAAGGAATGACTGAAGGCTTGTTTGGGGTCCCCCAAACAACGGGTAAACCTGAGCAGGCATTTTTAATAAACGATCCCTTTAGCAACACAGAAGATGGCCAGTGAGAGAGAAGATGCACTTCCAGAGCACTGGGGAAGCTACTAGAAGGGCTAACTATACAACTGTGAAATCATGCATGTAAGATGTCAACTGTTCAGAACCAAAACCTGCTTGACATTGGCATCAAAATGAAATTCCCGGCCCTGGAATATAGGAGAATGACGTGACCCTCTGAGTGTGTGAGGAGGACTCTTTTCTATTTTGGATGTGTTGAGCTTGAGGTGACTTCAGGACAACTGAGTGAAGACGGTCCCTGGGAAGCATGAGGTCACTATCTCTGCTCTGGCTTGTTTATAGCGAAGACTCCCAAGGGCACAGACGGATGCTCTGTCCTTTGCTGAATTCAAATGCTCTGTCCTGTGTTTATTGAACCCACAGTGGTTACTCAGTAAATTCCAGTTAAGATCTTCACATGGCACCTTTGATGGAAGATCCAGCAAAGATATCTGCAACCCTACTTAGCTGTTCAGCCTTGAGTGTTGAGAAAACCACAAACTTAACATGTTTAATGTAGCAACTTCTAATCAGTATAGTCATCTGAAATCAGCTTTCCACTGCAGAATGCTAAACAGTGTTGGGATAGCTATGAAATGGGAGGAGATTTCAGAAATTTTCTAGAATTTTCCAGAAGCTTCAAGGGCCCTCAGTAAAGAAGAATGATCAGGAAACATCCCTTACTCTGTGAAATGCGAGAGGGGAAGGGAGTCGGGAAGCTCTAATGCCGAAAGCAATCGTGTGTTTTAGTTGTGCCCCTGGTTGACCTGCTCATAAAAATCTGTTTACAGGGGAACGTTGAGCTAGAGCCACGGTGTGCCCTTACCACCAGAAGTCTCAATTTCTGGTCGGCAGGGAGAAAAATATGAATAGGGCAGAGGTGAAGGAGCAGCATGCCATATTAACCAGCGGCTATGCCGGCCGGACCAGAAGCAGCTGTTCAACCCCAGAGAGGAAGAACACGGGCTCTTACAGCCTGAGGATGCAGGGGCAGGGTGCGACAGTGGCTTCCAGTTCTGGCTGTGTAGAGAACAGAAGTTCTGCTGCTGACCTTGGGTAAATCACTTTACCTTGTACACGGTAGCGGTTTCATCTATGTTATTTTCACTCGTTCGCACGTTATCTTGTCTTTTGATTGTCTCCCCTGCAGCCTTTACAGAACAATCACACTCCAGATGTATAAAATAAACCTGTATTTCTTTTATTTTTTATTTTTTGGGATGATGTGTCTTTCCTACTGAGAGGCACTCCTTTTCTTGTAGCTAATAATGAGAATTACCAGTGTAGCTCTTGACTCACTGGTGTCAAGATGATGTGAGCTAACCGAAGGTCACTTTGAACACACTTTACCCTGCCTCCCAGGCACTGCTGATAAAGGAAAAGACAAAAGAGCAAAGACGAAATTAACTTTTAATTTCCCATGGAAGCCACAGAGAGAAACATAGCGATGGGAGAATCTCTTCAAATACACAATGGAGAATCCCACATTAAGCAACTTATCTGATTTGACTTATCAGATAAAGCCAAGTGTGTAGCTATTTTATATCTATAGATAAAGCCCCAGCTCTCAGAACTGATAAATGTCAGTGATACTTTTTTATATCTAATATCAGTCAAAACAGCTTTCATTCCTATATTAGATGAATAAGCAAACAATAAGCTATATAAAGTTTCTACCTGAAATAGTTTTCTTTCTACGCAATTGTGTGCACCTACATGATTTAACACAATGAGTACCATTCTCCCTCTCCCTCCAATGAGTTAGCTACCATGTTTTCAATATTTATTTCCAACTTCTATAGTGTCAACAAGATATTAGTTAAGAATTTGATTATTTTTACACTGACTTATTCCATGAAAGTACAATAATTACATTGCTAAAGCATTAGCTACACGAACCAAGAGATAATATATAATAGATGATAATCTATAGATACAATATATAGATGATATATAATAACTAAAGACGGCAAATTTACTAAACATCCCACCGATGAATGACCTGTGACATTAGAGGTCAACTGATTGGTACTCTCAGACAACAGATTTCGGAAGCACTTTCAAGTATTCTTTTTTTTTAAATGTAGGTTTTTCATCTTTTCAATTTTATTAGGCAGATGCAGATCCGAATCTCAGTAAGGTTAACATTACAAGGAAGACAAACTCTTGGCTTCAGGAAAATTCAATTCGGGAATGAAGGTTAGACAACTGTAAGAATCATCACTTTGTTCATCAACGTGCTTGATCCTTATTTTACAGATGTAAATAAAGTCTACACTACTATGCTTCAGTGGAATCTGTTTCATACTGTTATTATTGAGTATGCAGAAATATGCTTCACCTGTGATGATATAGTTTCTTAATCCCAAAGACTCCTACTTAAATGTGATACAGTGTTCAAAACACATACAAACAATTATGTAGCATTGACTTCAGACTTGACATGCTCAGAAACTGCCCAGACACTTAGCATCCCTCCACAATGAGAGTTTTTGAAAACTATGTAACCATTCTGTCTTACTGGAAAGAGATTTACAAAGAAAAACATTTCAAATTCTATTGTCTTCTCATGTGTGCGTGTGTGTGTGTGTGTGTGTGTGTGTGGTGTGCATTTGTGTGTGTATATGTGGGTGTGGTGTGTGCATATTTGGTGTGTGTTTGTGTGTGTATGTGCATTGTGTGGTATGTATAGTGTGTGGTATATGTGGTGTCTCTGTATGTGTGTGGTGTGTATCTATATGTGGGTATATGTAGTATGTGTTTATGTGTGTATACGCATGGTGTGTGTGTGTGAGATGTGTGTATATGTGGTGTGTGTTTATGTGTGTCTATATGTATATGGTGTGTGTATATGTGATATGTGTTTATGCATGCATATGTGTAGTGTGTATATGTGTGTGGTGTGCGTATATGTGGGTATAGTGTATGTATTTATGTATGTGTGCTTTGTGTGTGTGTATACTGAATATCCAGGGTTTCGGGCTTCAAAGTTCCCTTTTGCACAGAGTATTAAATGAAAATCCTGTGCTTACTCTTAAATAGGACAACTGGAAGTAATATTAAAAGTGGTCAGAAAAAGCTGACCACGGCAATGTATGCCTCTAATCTCAGCAACTGGGAGGGATGGGCCAGAGGATCAGAGATTCAAGGTCATCCTCAGCTATATAGCAAGTTTGAGGTCAACCTGGGCTACATAAGACCCTGTTTCAGCAAAACAAAATAAAGCAAAACACAAACAACAAAAAAGGAGGCCAGAAAGACACCAATGAAAATAGAAATAATTTCATTTAAAATTTCTGAAATGTGGAGCTAAGACATAGCATTTTAAAATAACATTAGTACTCACAGAAAATAACAGATAGGCAATAAATCAATGTACCAAATCAATTACAAATTCATGAACTTTCCACTGTGGGTTGAATTGTGCTATCCCCAAATTCAGATATTGAAGTCTTTTTAGTACTTCAAGATGTGGTTTGATTTGGAAAATAAAACTCTTAAAAGGACAATGACTTAAAGAGAGGCCGTTAGAGTAAGCCTTGATCTAACGTAGCTGGTATCCTTATAATGTACATGGGGGTACTTACAGAGGAATGCTGAGAAGACAGATCTTTCAGCCAAGGACACTGCCTGGGACAAGACCCTTCCCTTGTGGCTTTCAGAGGAATCCGTCCTACTGAGATTGCAGTCTTGAACTTCAAGAACTGCAAGACAGTTTTCTTATTTAAACCACACAACCTGCAGTGCTGCTACAGTAGCCAGAAATTGATACAATCCCTACGTGTAGCTAAGCTTGCACACACAAACGCAGGCACACACACGCACCACACGTGCATGCACGCACACACATGCACACACACACACAGTAACATAATTTACATACTGCTTTGTAGACTTTATTTCTCATTCACAAAAGAGCATCTTTCTATACTCACCCTGAATGTTAGCAATAACACTGGAGATGCACACTGAGCAGTCATTTGATAGCAGGCTCTGTTCTTATTTCCACCACTGCTGTCCTTGTTTTCCTTAAATACACACTAACTTAACAGCTAGACAGGACTCCCTTATACGGAGATGAATTATCCAAATTGATTATGATACATCTGAAGCAGGACCTGCTATAAAATCTGTTTGTTCCGTTTTTTTTTTAATGTATTGTGTGCATGTGTGTAAGTGTTATGGCTTCTAGGTAGAGAACAGAAGACAACTTGCAAGAGCCACTTCGCTCTCTCTACCACGTGGGTCCAAGGGACTACATTCTGCTCACCAGGCTTGGCGGCAGTAACCTTTACCTGTTAAGCCATCTCACTGGCCCCCATTTTGTATTTAAACCAATAACTCTGCCATGAACATGTTTGTATCATAATCTAAGTACATACATACTGCCTTCTAAAGATGAAGATCTGTGGCCCTCTAAATTGAAAATTATTTTTATATTACTTATAAAATAAGTTAATACACTTAGAGAGAACAAGTATTTATAATCTATATGATTTATTATGCAATATTATCTTATGCATGCCTAACACATCCACCCACCTACTCTCTCCACATATATATACATACACAATATACACATATATACATATATATAACACACACATATATACATATATAATACACACATATACATACACATATATACATATATGTAATACACACATATATACATACACACACATATATACATATATATGTATACACACACACACACCAAAGACAGAGAGAAAAGAAGAAATTACTTCCAAGACAGTCATATAGTTTCCGTTTGTACCAT
>JAQHUG010000155.1:3255448-3275696 GCA_028555095.1 Dicrostonyx torquatus | reverse complement strand
ACACACACACCAAAGACAGAGAGAAAAGAAGAAATTACTTCCAAGACAGTCATATAGTTTCCGTTTGTACCATCAGTCTATTAAAGTGTCCATTTCCCCTCCACCTCTTCCTTTTCTAAAGCCAATCAGTTTTTAGACAGCCATTATGTGTCGTAACATGAATGACATTGACTTCTCATAAATCTGAACTCTGAAAGTATATATCCTTCATTCCTTCTTGTATTTCAGAGGAATATCAGACTTACGTTTGAGGCTGAGATGTTGCTGACATGCCTTCCACGGGGGAGATGTGAACATTTCCTCCCTCCCCTTTGCCCATGATAAATTGAAGTTCTCTCTGGACAACCACTGAGTTCGTTAGGTTTACTCACAGAGTAATTGGTGAGCGGTTACTGGCGAGAATATGGCCAGCCTTAAAGCAGCCACCATGGAGAGTCATCATTCGGCATGAATGATGATTCCCCATGGATGTACAGATGGGGTTCCCAGCCCTAGTCCTATGCAGCCTAGTTACTCTAGGCCTTTGCCAAAGGCCAAGTTCATGGTTACTAATGGCAGAATTGTATACAACTGGTCGGGAGAGGTGGCTGGGTACTCAGAAGAGGGCCCTCTGACCCACTCCATACTCTCCTTCTGAGAGACATCAGTAGTCCACAGCCCAACTATGCAGAGATTTTGCAGTCAGGCCCAGATGAATGCCTAAAGATGGTGGCAGTGTGGCTCATGGGGTAGACCTGTGCAGAGCGATCACAGTGAAAGCCTTATCTTTGAGTTAGCCTTAGGATTTTCTGTTCTCCCAACGTCTCCCTCCCCCATGTCAGAACTGCCACCAACAATCCCATTTGTTCACCCAGAATGCCTCTCTTCTGCGCTAGGGTCTTATTTGTGGCCATCTCCATCAAAGAGAACCCAAATGAGTGAGAGCACAGGCCGGAGAGCGCCTGGGAAGGAGGGAAAAGGTAAGCCCACGCAGCCGGCTCCAAGGGAGACTTGCGGACCACAGAACTTGTTTGTAAGTATTCTACTTACAGTAGAAAATAGACGAGACGCCGGGCGGTGGTGGCGCACGCCTTTAATCCCAGCACTCGGGAGGCAGAGGCAGGCGGATCTTTGGGAGTTCGAGACCAGCCTGGTCTACAAGAGTTAGTTCCAGGGCAGGCTCCAAAGCCACAGAGAAACCCTGTCTCGAAAAAACCAAAAAAAAAAAAAAAATAGACGAGACGATTCGGAAATGAAAAAGGGCTGCCTGCTCTCAGAAGCCAGTTCTCAGTAAATCAAGCCGTGCTCCTTCCTGCCTGAAACAGTCCATGGGCACGCTCTCCTTCCTTTCGCCATCCATCTTTTTCGAGCCTTCTGCAGGGCGCAAATGCTACTACGGAGATCTACCTTCAATATGTGTTTTCTGAACTCTCTCTCTCTCTCTCTTCATCCCCTAAGTGGCTCCCTTTTCATATACCAATACTCCACTTTACATAAATCTCCCATATGACACTTGTAATATCTCTTAATTATTTGTGCATGTATCTGTTTCCCACACCGGCTGTGGGAATCATTTGTCTCTGTAGTTTCGGTGCCTGGGCGCAGACAAAGGCTGGCATACAATAACCACAGGGTTGTAGCTGCCCCACATGCTGAGGGCACATTTGAATTGAAGGTATTTATTTTGTCCTTGTATCTAAGGGCACATCTTGAGAAACCTTGGGGTGGTTCACAGTCAGCTATGTGGAAAGAAACTAATGTACTAGTTTAAGCATAACAGAGCAGGGCGTGCATGTGTGAGATCTCCAGTGGGCTCAGCTATAAACACATACATGCAAATGTGACGATTATAAATATCGCAGATCTCCACAGCTCCGCCAGCCTCAGGTTTTCCCTCTAATCTGAACAGGCGGTGGGGGAAGGGCAGTTACGGGGTGATCTCTACGGGCGCTTTAGATTCGGATTTGACTCAGGCAAGGCTGGATGCACAGCGTCTTTCTTGCTATTTCGGGGGACAGGTTGAGCCCGGTGCTGCTGCTCATGTCACCCGCGCCAGTGTCTCAGAGATAGCCTGCTGTTTACACACAAAAGCGCTGCCCCGCCTCTGCTCGCTGATCCTATCAGACGTGGTTATTTCCAGCTGTCTTCAGGAGCAGACAGCTGCTGTGTCCAAATTTGCCTGCTTCCCCACTGGAGAGGGAACTGATGAGAGTCAAACGCTCTGTACAGCTCGGGGAATCCTGAGCAAATGCTTGGGAGTGTGCAGCCTCCCGGGGTCAGAGAGCTACATGTATGTGCTAACTTGGAACCACGGCCTTTTCACCTTTCCATTATTAGGTTTGCAAATTCCTCCCTAGTTAGCTCCAGCCACAATGAGGGGAGATGGTCCAAGACAGTTAGGAAAAAGTTCATAGTGTAGAGGAACTTAGAAAAATAAAGGAAGTGCACAAATTTATAATCTGATAATATTTTTGTGGGTACATGCATGTATCCCCAGAGATCAATAGCTAACCTTATAAGAGGGTAGGGTATAGATAGCAATCAAGATGAATGCCACGAGGAGCTAAAGCCACCCAACAATTTAAGAAGGGTGCAGTAGCAATGTCCCGTGCAGTGTTAGGTATGGTTTGTAATGCCAAGTTTGTGGGCAGAAAGTTGAGAACTTAGAAATGATTCGATGAGAGCAATGGTGACATCTGTGTGTGGTCAGTGGGACTTGGTCCTATCATCCAAGGAGATCTGGTGACCCAGGAGCTCTAGGAAGCTTTCTAAAATGGTGATGAAAAGGAAATAGACAAAGACGCATATCACACCGCTTTAGGGCCAAGAGCGCTTTAACCAGGTCCCGAGTGCCAAGGACCAGAGGAGCCTATCACCCATTTCTTCTCCCACACACACTGCCAGAGCAGCTTGTAGCTCATGCCACACTGGAGGAAACCTTCCTTGCAAAGGGGTGACCTCGTTTCCAGTGAGGTATCAGGAGCAACTCAAGATTTATGTTGAATTTTAAAAGTTCCAGAGTAAAATATTTATTTAACCTCTTCTACTTGGCTTTTCTTGTCTGTCTATCTGTCTATCTACCTACCTATCTATATATGGTCTCATGTATTTCAGGGTGGCCTATTTCTGTCTGTCTGTCTGTCTATATACAAATCTATGGTCTCAGCTATTTCAGGATGGCCTTGAACTCTAGTCTAGACAATGATGAAGATGAACTTGAACTGATGATCTCAAGTTTCTACTCTTCCTGCCCCTCCCCCCTGCTTACTAGGATGGCAGTCACACACCAACAAGCCCATTTCCGTGTTCTGGAGAGAGAATCCAGGACTTTACACACACTAAGTAAGTACTCTCCCAATGAACTGCACCCCTTTTGGCTTCCCCTCCATGAAAGGATCTCAAGGAGTGGTTTAGATACTGGCTTCCTGCAATTGCTTAAATTGCACTAAAGGGTTTCTGCTTTCAGTCTTAGCAACACAAGAATTACTTTTCTCCAAAAGTTTGAAATGGCTCTTTGAGATGTACAAAGGATTGTGTTTGGCCTGACAGAGAATGTTCCTTACCCTAAGGAACTTTTAGCCAAACAGAAGAAATTTTGGGCCCCATGTACGTCAAAAGAGAAGTCATTCACTGGTTCTTTTAATAATGAAAAGATTACCAGGTATAGTGCTGCACGCCTTTAACCCCAGCATTCGGGAGGCAGAGGCAGGTGGATTTCTGAGTTCGAGACCAATATTGTCGAAATAATGAATTCCAGGACAGCCAGAGTTACATAGTTATAACTTGTCTCAAGACAAATAAACAAAAGAATGGAAAGGTTTATGTGAGCTGATATGCAGGCAGGAACCATTATTAATAAAGAAAGGTAGCAAAGATAAAACTGGAGTCTCAAGCAGAGTTCCTCTAAAGTGTTTATTTCTAAAATAATTTTTTAATGATTTTAGTTTTTGTGGTAATTCAGATTAAATCAAAAACCTCACACGTTTTAAACAAGTAGTCTACCACTCAGCTACATTCTCAGCTGGTGTGGGACAATGGTCTGCATTCTGTCAATTATATTTTAATAAATGCTGATTGGCCAGTAGCCAGGCAGGAAATAGAGGCAGGACAACCAGATAGGAAGTAGAGGTGGGTCAATGAGAACAGGAGAATTCTGGGAAGAGGAAAGCTTGGTGCACAGTCCTGGCCCAGCCACAGAAGAAGCAAGATGGGACTGCCTGGCTGAATAAGGTACAGAGCCACGTGACTAACATAGACAAGAATAATAGGCTAATATAAATTATGAGTTAATAAGAAGCCTGAGCTAATGGGCCAATCAGTTTATCGTTAATGTAAACCTCTGTGTGAGTTCTTTTTGACTTAATGACTGCGGGAACTGTGCAGAACAGAAACCCCAACAACACCCAGCACATTTAAAGATAAGTTCAACTTCCAGGAGGATCTATATATACATTTTTCTTTGGGTTCATCATGCTATTTGGTTTCTCTAGGCTTGTGAGCTATAAGCTTAATGTCCTATGTTAATGGCTAGGGTCCACTAATGAGTGAGTACATACCATACTCATCTTTTTGGGTTTGGGATATCTCACTAAGGATCGCATGATGGATGGAGATAGAGCCAGAGACCCACATTCACATCAGAGCAAGGGATTGAGCTACCAAGGTCCAGTGGAAGAGCAGGAGGGAGAAGAGGAGCAAGGAAGTCAGGACTGTGAGGGACTGGCCCACCAACTGAAACAGTGTGCTTGATCTATTGGGAGCTCATCAAATCCAGCTGGACCAGGACTGAATGAGCATATGACCTAACTGGACTCTCTGAATGTGGCTGCCAATAGGGACTGACTGAGAAGCCAATGATAATGGCACAGGGACCTATCTATCTCTTCTGCATGTATTAGCTTTTTGGGAACCTATTCTATATGGATGCACACCTTTTTAGACCGAGATGGAGGGGGAGGGCCTTGGGCTTTCCACAGGGCAGGGTACCCTGCCCCATCTTAAGGAAGCAGGGGGAGGGCAGTGGGGTAGTGGGGGAGCGGGGGGGCCTGGGACAAGGGAAGTAAATGTAAATTTTTCTGTTAACAATAAAAAAAAGAAAGAAAAAATAAAGATAAGTTCAAACATTGTCAAATTTTCATAAAAAGATCCAGTAATGATAAACAATAGTTGCATAACTTCATTCAAAATTATTCCTGCTTTCATGTGTGTTCATTGTTACAAATTCATAAGTGCCAGGAAACCTACATATCATAAAGACATCCAGCCCTTCGAATTCAGTCAACATTTACAATAGGTTCACAAGCTGGTGAATTATTCTTACTTGGCTATAAACGATTGCAGAGCATTTTGAAATAACAACCACACCATTTTAATATGCCAGCCAAGTGCAATGAAATATCTACCAAATAGATTTTCTGCCTGAATTTGTTGAGAAAAATGTAGTTATTTTTGGAGAGTCTTGAGAAATTTATTTTCCAGACACTAGTTTTCTAGCATTTTGAGAGACCTGAGCAAAGTCGCGTGGTAAGGAAATCACTGCACGGAAAGAGATTCCACAGGGCCGTGCTCCCTCTGTAGATTCTCTTGGCCTCCGGGCTCTCCCACTAAGGCAAATACTCCTCTGTAAGCCAATTTCATCATCTGAAACACAGAAATAGTCAGCCCCTGACCAGTGGCTCTAACTATATCAGGCTTTCCTTCAGGAAAATACATAAATAGTAACTAACACCAAGTGTTAGAAGCTACGCTAAGTGCAAGACTCCTGATCCACAAAAGGCCTCATCTTGTGTGTGGCATCGTCTCTCCCCATTTTGTAGCTAAGAAAACTGAAAGACAGAGTGTATCTTGCTCAAGTTCACAACATTTGAGTATGAGAGTAAGGAGGGTCCAAACCCACTAATAAACCTGAGACTGGGACCGCAGAATCGCTGTCACTCAGTCTCGCCTGGCTTCCGAAAAAGAGCAAAAGCTGCAAAGGACTCGGGAACATCAGAGGCGATGGCCTGAGAGCCACGCTTCGTATCAAGGATTGCAATCAAGGTCATTTCGAAATAGGCTGTCATTCCACTGCTTTATAAAGCTTATATCTAAAATTGTAATCCAGACGCTGTATTTTAAGGGACGTAAAGACTGTTGAAGTGCTGTTTCACTTAGGGAAACTAAAACCTGGGGCTTCGTTTGAAATAAAGATATAAGGGAGGGACAACCAGAAACTGGACAGGATGAGTTTTCTCCAAGTTTTGGTTGTGAAAGGCGTGCCGCAGAAGAGCTGAGATGTAGCTTATGTAGTAGTAGCGGAATGCCAGTGAGGCCATTCTAAATTGATAGATTATTGCGTTTTACTCACATATTGAAAAGTGAATTACACTGTGTTATATGATCCTGAATATTTAAATTGCATACCTAAAAACATAAAAAGAAAATCCTTCCATCCCTTCCTATGTCCTATAGTGCTGTACCTTACTGTAGTCACACCCAAGGAGACCATTAAGATCATTAACCTGAGATTCCAGTAGCCATGCAGAATGTGTAGTTGATGATTATTTTTGTCCCCAAATATTATCTCCTGTGCCTCTGTTTCTATTTTATTTTTAAGTTGCTTTGTTGAACTTCCACAAAACCCTCTCTCACGAATTCTCTAAACTTAAATGTAAGTTTTTAAAAATTCAAAAGGAAAGGATGGAGCCTCTGAGTTGACTTGGTGGGTAAAAGCTCTGGGGACCAAGCCTGAAGACCTGAGTTCAATGCCCCACGTGGTGGAAAGCAAGATGCTACTGCCACGTGTTGTCCTCTGGCCACCGTATATGTGAGTCTAGTCCCTTCCCAGCCGTAGTACAGGGACTGGCTTTCCCCTCCCTCTTATCATGGTCTCATCCTTCTAGTCCACGTCTCAGATGAAATTCATGGTCAGTCAGAGACACTGGAGCTAATTGTTCCAACTGCCTCATATAACACAGGCCAAAGCCAAGCCCAAAGGCTCTGACTGACAACTAGGGGATGGTAGAGACGAGAACCTGAATCCGACCTCCTATCCCAGTAATGCCACAGGAGAACATCGCCTGTTCTTCCAGAAGATTTCAGAATACAGGGCCCCACATCCTCTGCTTTGACACAAAAACCAACACAGCTATTTCTCAAATTGCAACATACATCTGTAACAGCGTGTTTAACCAGCCTCATCTGCAGGTAAGTCCCATATTCCAGTGTGTGGACATAAGGTCAGAGGGTTGTTGGAAACCCGTTCCCTTATCTGATAAGGCTGTGTGCAGGACTGGACCTACTTCCTAAACTCAGCCACTGATCAATTTAAAGAGATGCCATGCAAGCCTCTTCCCGGTCTCTTGTTTTATGGGTATTTGGTTTGTTTGTTTGTTTATTTTTTGAGACGAAGTTTCACTGTGTAACTCAGGATAATCTCAAACTCACTGCACAGCTCAAGTTGAGCTCATGTTCATGGCAATTCTCCTGCCTCAATCTCCTGTGTACTGAGATTCTGGTATGCACCACTATGGCAGGGTCTTAATATGTCCTTAAATCTAGTTTTCTTCTTGTCATGGGGAAAACCTGGTAAGACTGCCAGTCAGTCATGAAAAGTTCTTGCACCCCAATAAGCCTCTCTGCCAAATCAATAATCCAAATCAGACCAAAATAAACCAAACTAGAAAAAATCCAGGTTTAATAGATACCAACACCCCAGCTGGCTTTCCAGACCCCAGAGAGGAGATGGGGAAAGAAGACCAGAAAAACACATGTTTGTTCTCTTGGGGACAATTTAAATACCCTGTGGGAGTGGTCTTGAGCATCTCTGGGGAGGGGTCATCATTTGGCAGCTTTGTCAGGGGTGGAGTCTGGACTGAGGCAACTCCCAGGGGAGGGGGCTTGGGATCGAAATTCTACTCAAGCATTCCAGACTCTTTGGGTATATGGATGCCAGGGGCTGGGGTGAAGCCTTAATCCAAACATCCCAGACTCTTTGGGTTATATGGATGTCAGGGGCTGGGGTGAGGCTTCCAACCGAACAAGGCTGTCCACCCTGAAGGGAATCCTGAGAGTGAGTTTACCTACTGAAATGGCTTACAGCACATATGTGCAACACTTTTAGAAACAATGGAGTCACCTTAAGGGACTGAGGGTTGTTCCCTGAGAAGTGTGAGTGCAGGGGACATCTGAGTGATCAATACTCCTACTGGGGAGAGGTCACCGGACGGCAAGGCTTGCGGTCTAGAACTTGGGAGTTCATATACACTAGGATCAGACCTCCCGTTCCTGTGTGCCAGCTTGCAGCTCATAGACTGCCTATATTTAACAGTAATCATCAGGACTCCAAACCTGAACTGCCTTAGGGTAAGTGGACTGGCTGCAGAATTCTGTAACAGCAATCACCACTTGCATAGGAGGCACCGTGGTGCAGCCCACATCAATCTGCCTTCATTTCTCTTTGGGAAATGGTACTTAGTTGATGTGGGGTTTCCCCTCTGTATGCTGTGAATATGTTTTATTACTATTGGTTATTAAAGAAGCTGTTTTGGCCAATGGCTTAGTGGGAAATCCGAACAGAAATATAGAGAAAAAGTAGGTGGAGTCAAGGAGACGCCACATAGCTACCAAAGGAAAAAGATGCCTACTGGTAAACCACAGCCTTGTGGTGATACATAGAGTAATATAAATGGGTTAATTTAAGATAGGAGTTAGCCAGGAATATGTCAAATCATTGGCCAAGCAGTGCTGTAATTAATGTAGTTTCTGGGTGATTATTCATGTCCGGGAGGCCAGGAAATAAGCAAGAAGTCTCTGTCTACACTTGGTGAAAGACAGGGTTTCTTCTCTTTGGGTCTGAGAAACCAGCGACAAGAAGAGAGCTGCTGAGTAGAAAAGCACTTATGAGTCTTGAGCAGTTAACTGAAGGGAAAGAAAAGTGTCTCCATCCCAAGATTCCTCGTCTGTCATCTAGGCCACAGACACCCCCTAACTATGGCTACATCAGGAAAACTATGACTGCCATAAAATCCCTAAGATTATATCATTTCTTCCATATTTATGTGAAGAGAGGGTAGAACATTCCCCAAATGATCTCATTCTCTTTCTGTCTTGTGTCTTCTCTGATATTTCATGAGTCAAAGGTGACATCTTCAAGGGTATATGGACTTAGTTAACAAAACTGGGCTCTCCTTTGCCTAATTTCGGCCAGGGCACCTGTAAGATGTTTAATGTAGGTATTGACGTATACACAGTGATACTCCCAAGGAAGGCAATAAATTTGTTCAGTTGTTTATTTATTTGTTTGAGACAGTATCTCACTATGTGGCTGTAGCTGTCCTGGAGGTCATTATGTAGACCGGACTGACTCTGTCTCTCCTCTCCCTCTCCCACTGCAGGACACAATGTAATTTTTAAGTCAAAAACAAAAAAAATTGTGAATTGCTATAATGAACCCAGAAACATCTATAAGGAAAAGACAGCAACCCTTTGTAGTATTCTGGCTTCAGGGGTTGTTTTTATTTAGGGACCACAGTGTAAATCTCTCTTGGTAATTACTTTACATTTGCCTTTCTGTTTTACTTAAGTCACTGCCTGGTAACCTATTCTGTGATTTCTTGGGTGGCTTTTCCAGTCTATACCAAATGTCCAGTGTCCGGTCTTACTCTTCTGCCGTCTACCTGCTAGGAATACTTACCTCTCTTTCCGGTCAGCTCCAGCTTTCTCCAGCCACCACTGTCAACTTCCCAACAAAGATTTCTCCTCACAGTCACTAGGGTCTTGCCTCACTCTCTCTTCTGAATGTTCTGGAAACACTTTTGTTTTTGGTTTGTTTCAACATAAGCAATTAATCATGCACATTTATGACCTGCAATCTCCAAGAACATTTCAGGATGTACTCATTGGGAGAGTTCATGGACTAGAGGGCAAAATGCCAGCACAGAGTTAGGAATACGGGACACTTCAATACTCATGGAGCTCGCAAACACTGCCTGAGTCTCTCTCCACAGATACACTTAAATGTCCTGATTTGGGGGCAAGGTACAAAGTGGACAGGTTCCTTTTAGGGGCTTCTACTTTCTTTCCAATCTGCCTTTCCCTCAAATACATTTTTTTTTTGTTTTTGGATTTCTATCCTAACCCAGTTTTTACTACCTGCTACAACTTCAAAGTTGACTTAGGCCAGAAATATTATTGGGCAGAAAAAACTTAGGGTTCCTAATCCTGACTGGCAATGTGGCTGTAACTTGTTTTGGGCATGAATGGGCATAGGAGTTGAAACTTGAGAGGAATCCCATTAGTGTGCTAACAGAAATGCAAAGTGAGAGAACATAGAGCCATCGTTCACTGCAAATTCACATTCTAACGGTGCAAATCCAACATGTATGACACGGCTGCTTATGAACAACCAGAAATCTGATACTTAGTGACTCTACAAATTATTCACAAGTGACAATAACTTCCTCAATGAGCAGTCAATGAAAACAGTTATAAGTGTTCCTACAGACCTTAAATCCAAGCAGCAAAACCAACTAAATATGCAAATAAGAGAAAGACCAGAGGAGAACTGCTGATCAAATAATGAAAGCCCTTTTGAATGGCCGTGTTAGATCTTTATGGCATCCTTTTAACGTCTAACCTACCAGAAAAACATGGGTTTTACTTCATAGTTTCTGTACAGCTAAATTTTCAGGATTCAAAAACATCTTGCAAATATTGACAAATGGGGCTGTAAACTGTGTAGCCGGCTTCAGGCAAGAATATCTCATGAGGTTTTTAAATCTGGCACTATGGGTCTGTTGACTTTGGCAGCATTACAGGGTCATATTTTTATGTGGTTTTATGTGGTTGGACTATTCTTGAGTAATTTCGACAATAGACGTTCTTCCATCCCAAAGCATGTATGCACCCGAAGGTCTACTCTCCTATCCTCATTATTTAGCCAGGTCTCTCTCTCTCTCTCTCTCTCTCTCTCTCTCTCTCTCTCTCTCTCTCTCTCTCTCTCTGTGTGTGTGTGTGTGTGTGTGTGTGTGTGTATGTGTGTGTACTCAAGCTTAGCACGCATGAAGGTGTGATTACAGCAGACTGGGGGTGGATTTCATTCTCTCCTTTAACCATATGGGGCCTGGAAAATCTTAGGTCATTGGGGACAGCAAGCAAACACCCTTTCCCACTGAGCCCCTGACTGTCTCTTCTTTCCGTTTGGCATTTCTTCATGCTATATTCCAGTTGAGGCTCTCCACCAAGTCTCCTGGCCCATTCTTGAGATGGATTTTATCTCTGAGCTTATCTGACTGGTTTGTAGCTCTAATATCACAAAGAATAACCTGTTTTCATTTTCACCAGAGGACAAGAGCTGGGGAAAAGATGTATTTCTCTTCGCAATTCCACTAGGAAAAAATGACAACATTTTTCCTGAATCCTTCTACAAAGAAATTGCAATGTCCTCACCAAAGACACTGAGATTTACAATCAATTCTTTACTATCAAAATATTTCCAAGAAAGAGTAATTTTTGAGTAATAGAGTGCAGCCTATTTCCATAAAAGCAATCCTTCCTTCCTGGCCATTCCAACCCAGCATTATAGGAGAACCGACACTTAGCTCCAAGGGTGTAGCCACAGCAACGTCCCAGGTGACACATTCAACCAGGATGACCAAGAGAAGCTTTGTGCTGAGGTAATTGATAAAGGTCTAGATGGAACAAAAGTGGTATTCATCCTGGGCTGATGGGACAATGCCACGGGCTACATAATTTACAAACAACTGAACTTTATTGGACTCACAGGTATATGGGTGGGGAATTCAAGATGGAAGGGACTGCCAAGTGGCCCTGGCCTTCATACTGAATCACAGTATGGCAGAAGGCACCACACTGTGCTTGAGGCAAGAGCAGGGGAGTGTGAAGTTCATCCTTTCATCAAGGACTTGCTCTTTAGCTAGCCATCTCTCAAGATAACAGCCTTAATCCATTCATAGCATCTCTGCTTAGCCGTCTCTCATTAAGGCCCCACCTCCGCAAACTGTTGAATTGAATACTAAATGTCATACACATGAGTAGCTCAGAGTAAAATAACGCCAGCCAGGGACGGTGGAATACCAGGGTGGGGAGCTTCTGACACTTTTGGGGTTGGAAGGCCGGAGAAAGGAGCGCTGTTAAAGATTCAGATACAGGAGGTGAGTGAAGTACACGCCCTGTGGGGCTCTCCTGTTATCTTACAGCTTAGCAGAGCAGGGGTTGGAGGAATGGAGATCCCAAATCCACTGTCCACAAGTTGGCATCTCCCCTTTGAGTTTTTAGAAAGTAGTAGAACACCAGAGAGTGAGAAACACCACCCGTTGGTGTTGGGCGGGTGAGCCCAGGTTCCCTCGCTGAGGTAAGTAGCCACGAAGAGGAAAAGGAACACTCCACCAATGAAAATCCTAGGGTCCTGGCCCTTGCCTTCTTTGGAGGGACAGCTGGGTGGGGGGGAGTCGTCAGAAGCCTCCCAGTTCCTGTAGCTCCTCCCTTAATTCCAAACTTCCAGTCTTAACAGAAAAATTGAAAAACAGGCCCCCCCGCCCAAATTTTTTTTTTTAATTTTCACATCTTCCTTTCCTTTCTTTCTTGATAAGTTCCTTGGGTGGTTAATTTTCGAATAGTGTTTTTTTTTGTTTTGTTTTGTTTTTTTTGTAAAGATTTGTGGCTGAAGATTCAGCTCAGGTGGTGGACTGGGTTCCATCCACACCCAGCACTGCATGGGATAGCTGAGGTAGCACAGCCCTGTAATCCCAGCTCTTGGGAGGGGAAGGCAGGAAGGTCAAAAGTTCAGAGTCATCCTAAACTATATGGGAAGTTTAAGACTAGCTGGGGCTACATAAAACCCATCTCAGAAAACAAAAGAAATAAACAAAAAACACCAAGTTTTCTAGTTAATCAAAATGTTCTGCAGCCTGGAGGTGAACTCAGTGATACGGCCCTTCCCTGGAAGTCACAAGTTCCCATGATCAAAACGTAACTTTTAAAGATGAAAACAGTAATGCACTAGAATGGATATAATCCAGATGTGCCAGATTAGAGAACTATTTCGCTGTTATATGGTGCTATATACAATATCAATACGAAAGTGAAATGCTTGTTCTGTTCACTTTCCGTTCTTTTCCTAGGTATGGTAGTACCATTCATCACCATTAAATAGCACTGACAGACTCCCCGAGGGGGCTCCACATGTATGTTTATGTCCCTCTAGCATCTGCGTCTTGGATTGAGCACTGATTTCTGTGAGACCGTTTGCATTCTGATTTTATGTTAAGCACTACGTGTGGTATTTAGCGGTTTTTAAATACTAATCTCCCCCCAGTCATCTGAAGAGCTCTAGAGTTTAAAGATGAGAAAACGTAAGTTCCGAGAAGTCAAAGCTGCCTCGAGTTATCCAGATAACATACAACACTCAGGAGTTAGCCTGGTACCTAAAGCCTTTACACACTGAATGCTACATCGAAGTCCATAAACCTGTAAAGGGCTTTCTATGAGATCTGCGTTAAAAAGCATCAAAGACGTTCACTGTGCTGTCATCATCAGTATCAGCATGATGCTGGAGAAGGTAAAGTCTCTACCTTGACCTACATTATACTATAATGCAAGATACCAAAGAAAAGGATCTTTAGACAAGTGTAAAAATACCTAGGGAGGCGGTGGCCCACTAAACAATGGACAGGGTTACAGTGTCAGGCGATGAAAGGCTGTCACTCCAGGTGGGGAGAGGGCCACGGATGGAAGCAGCGTGGTTAGAGCACACGGGGTGTGGACAAGGATCAACAAGGAATTTTATGAATGGAGCACAGGGAGAAGCAGTGCGGGAGCAAGAGAAGAAAAGACTGGTAAGAAGCTGAAACCTAGTGATTCATCTACATACTGATACCACCATGCCGGACATATTTCCAGAACTTGTTGACGGGAGAGCTCACCAAGGGTCACGATGAAATTAAAAACACTGTCTGCCGGATCTCCCTGATCTAGCAGTCTCGTAACTTCACAGAAAAGAAATCAGAGTCAAAGCTACTAGCTGGCCCAGGCCTGTTTGTGCTGGAACGTTTTCTACAATAGTGTCAGTGTTAGCCCCTCAAGTTCAAATCTGCCTGGGCTACGTTTTCCTCAAAGTGCTTCAGCCACAATCCAAAGTCAGCACGTTGATCCCTTTAGACATCAGAATCCATTCCTCAGCCTCCTCCTTCAGAATCCGTTCACAATACACACTCTTCCTTTACACATTTACTACTGGCTGTGCCGTCTCCCAGGTCCTTCTCCGTGGCCCTCCTGTGAAAACATTCTTATAGCCTTCTCATAGATTGCCCCGAGGGCCCTGAACTCCCCAAGTGCCATTTGTTTCATTACTCTTTGGGTGTACTTGCCATAGATGTCTATAACATTAATTTGAATCCCACAGAATTTTTTTTTTATTTGCTCCCATATTCCCAATTCCTGTAACAGAGCGGGTAATCAATGATGGGTCAGTAAGTGAAAGAAAGAGCGGACTCCTGGCTTATTATTTCCTGGGGGAAACTTAACTTGCTGAACGACAGCCCTGAAAGGTTCACGCTGCTCTGTTCTTAGATGAGGATACTTTCATCGCCAGTGTGGGCAGTTCAGACTACACTGGTTCCTCTCTCCAACCAGTGAGACATTTGCAGAGACCACTTCCATCTTCTTAGTCTGCCCATGGGTTTGCAGTGGGATCTCACAGGTACAGCATCTGTGTTCTGTTCTGCTTCAATATTTTCCAAATGTGCTTCACCTCAGCTTGTAGATTTATTTTATAGGATTGTTTTAAGAATGTGAACTCCCTATTTCCTTACTACAATCTTGTGTCCTAGCTAGTAGATGTTAAGTTTACCACCCTTGCTTTTTTATACCCCAAGAATTAATAATAACTGCCCCAGCCACTCAAATTCTGAAGAAGGTTCTCTTTACAAATAACAATGATATTTTCCCTTGAAATCGCTGTGTAGGCAAGGATGGCTTTGAACTTCAGTTTTTCTGGCTTTCACATCCCGGGTACCGAGATTGCAGGTGCATAGCATCATACCCATATATCAAACCCAGGGCATTGCCTATCCAGAGCACTCTACCATCTGAGCTACATCCCCAGGCCGAGAGTTGGCATTTCTTTCAGTCATTTCTTCCACCCTGTTGCTTTCAGAACTCACTGTTAAACCATTTTTTGCTAAGGCCCCAAGCCCATCTTCATCAATGCTTGTCAAGCTGTACATTGATCGTATTGTTCATGTTACTGTCTACAGATTCCACATAAGACTTTAATTAATTAGGAAGTGAACTTTATAACATCTCTTTTCAATGATAATTTCCCAGACAGTCAAAATCTTACATAAAGACAATTTATCCTCCCATGACATTTCTCATTGGCATCCAATGAGTTCACTTGTACTTGAGGTCATATTGCTGGATATCATCTAAAGTGAGACAAAAGCCACAGGTCCATGCTCCTCCTAGGAACCAGGAACAGGAGTGGTCAGGGAATCAGCTGAGTGATCAGCAAATCACTTTTGCAAATTAACAGCATGTTTACCCTTGCGGGGCTACCCAGTCGCCTAGATCTTATTTTACATCATTTCAATCACAAAGTCTACTGATATCTGAGATTAAAGCTCTGAAAAATTTATGACAACCAGTTGGAACACAGGGTTCATAAGGCAACTAGTAAACAGGTCATTTCAAGGAGCAGGGGTGGTTTTGAGAGGAGTGTCCTATGACACAGACAGAGGTCTCTGTGTCCAAACTGTCTTCTTCTAACGTTAGGGTCATGTGAAAGCACAGGAAGGAGGGAGAGTGAGAGCCAAAGTCAAACAGCCTAGTGTCAGATACCGGACCTGGTTGCTATAACAACCTGTGAATTGTTCAGAGTGAGTCATCAAGGCATCATCCTCTCGGGTCACTTGCTTGTTCGCATCGCCAGGTTTTACTCCTCTGAAGAGAGGAAAGAATAGGATCTTAAAAAGATAGTGCTGGGACACACAAGGTAGACACACAATTCAGACAGTTCTGTAGTCATAGAAGACTCAATGTGAGTGGAATATCGAAATATTATCGTCAAATTCACAGCAGCCATGCACTCCTTCTTACGTTGAATACACACAGGTATCTTTATTATTTGAGAACACTGTAAGGAAATATTGACTAGGTGGCCTATAAATAACATAAATGCATTTCTCTAAGTTCTGGAGGCCAAACATAGGAGAGCAAGGTATTAACGTGTATTGTGTTCATTTATCCCACAGTGCTTTCCTCAAATTCATGAGCCTGGGTAATTTTTGAAGAAAAATGATTTGGTTTTGCCCAGTTCTAAAAGTACTGAACAGAGGCAGGTCTGAGCTGGACTCAGGTGAAGACATTCTGATAGACAATCAAGGTGGCCCAAGGATGTGCACAGAAGAGATTACACGAGCAACAAAAAGTCAGAGATGGGGCACAGTCTAGGTCTTTTACAACCACCCACTTTCACAGAAAATCACCCAAATCCCAAGAGTCTCACATTACCCCTTCTGATGGCAATTCCCACAGTGATCGACTTACCTCCCCCTAGACAACAGCCCATGACTGTTGTACGACCTCTTAATGTTTCTGCCTTGTGGATTAAGCTTTCAATGCATAAATACTTTGGAGCGATAACACAACATTCAAAGCATGAACATTTTGTTTGGTTGATGCTCTCTATAGTCTGTGACAGCCATCTTATCTGGGATCTCCTCCTGTTAGAATGAGAACAGCAATAATCCTATCATGTGGCTTTAACCACACAGTTTTACCCAAAAGGCTCAACCTCCCAAAAGGCCCAACCTTTTACCATCATCACATCAGTTAAAATTTCAGCACGTACATTTGGAAGGGACATAGATAGCATCATGGGTTAAGTGCCTCTTTCTACTGTCTATCTAGGGCAGCCTTTTCTCTGCAACCTGTATGGGTAAGAAACTTCCATGGCCATTCCATTGTATTTGGCATTTTTCAAAGAATATATGGGCCATCTTCACACAGCATTTTGTTTATGAGTAGACACCAAATTCTTATTTGACTTATTTAAACAGAACTTCATTTCCTTTTCCATTAGGAAGTTTGAATGGACCAAAAAAAGAAGAGTACCAAGTAATATTAATGTTAAATTTAATAAAATAAGATGTAATTACTTAGCTAAAAGTATTATTATAAGCAAGATCATTATAAATAAAAATATGTTTTACCATCTGCCTAAATCAGGCACTATACATCAGCATTTTAGAGTTTTTTACAGCTTAACCACTGCAAGGTATGATGTCACAATTTTTCAAAATTAACTCATGTAGAGTGAGGTAGTCTGTGAAACTAAGCAACGTGCCCAAAATCATAGTTAACTAGAATTAGCTGAACTATAGTTGGTTTCCCAATGTGTCCAATTTCAAAGATTCTTTTCTGTGCCATCATTATTTACACACACACAGCAGAGTTCTGGAGTAATGATATCCCCCCTTCTCCTCATTCAAGGAGGGCAGCTGGTCTCCTGGATCCCAGGTTAAAAGGGAGGGTGCTGTTTCCTTTATTCTTACAGCTGCCAAGCAAGAAGCGAGGATGTCAAATAATTGTCATTCAACATGATTTCCCTCCTCTTTTCCCCCTCAAATTGATTCAACCGTGGGAACAAGTGGATGAATTTGTTCTAGCTCAGGAGCACCAGATCGAGTCAAACAAAATAGCCTATATCAAACTTTACTTACTTTCTCCATTTATTTACCCATCCAATCATCCACGAATGTTTAACCAACAGATGTTTTTGCCAGACACTGAGAAATGTGTTAGGGATTCAAGGAAGTAGAGCTTGCTTTCAGAGAGACCAAGTTGGGTAGGGAAAGAAAAAGGAAACTATCACATCCATAGGGGGCGTACAAAAGGGCCAGTGACATGGCATGAGAAGACAAGATCAACTCTTCTTGAAGGTTGGGAGGAGGTGTCAAAGAAGACTGGCTGCCACTACAGGCTTGAAGACTCAGGAAATTTCAGATAGCCAAGCTAGCTTGGCACAAAGCATGCTGTTTTTATGGGAATTGGTGAACTGAAGTATAGTTGTGCTTCTTTGTCAGCCCGTCATGGGACTAAGGATTGATGGGTGGCACTTTTCTTCTCGGCGATACTGTGGAGCTTCTTGGCTATGTGGTAGTGTGCTTCTTCCTAGGATTTATCATCGTTCTGAGACACGGTGTTAGCTCTTCCAAGTCATCTATAATCTTTCGCATGACATCCCCCATGTGTGCTCCAAGAACACAGTCATCACGTTTCAGAAGATTTCAGACGACTCGCCCACAAACGTGTGATGACATGCCTAAGCTCAAATTAAAATCTGCCTGTAGAATGATGGCCTGCCAGGACAGAGTGGAGACAGGCAAGCATCTGATGCTTTTTAAAGCTTCAGAGCAGAGAAGAATGTGAATCTAAGTGGAGGGGTTGAAAATAGCAGTGTGTTGCCATTAGCAGCTGTGGCTGCAAATCAAGGGTCAATCTCATCTAGGCAGTGTGGACAGGTCTCTCTGACATGCATCATCATTTTTATCGGCACTGAATGCACGCATGGTGATAGAATAATTAGCACTACTTTCAAACAGAAACTTAAGTCCTGTATGTGAACTTAGAGAAAATATCCATACAATGTCTGGAAAAGCTGTCTACGATGAAACCTACCCAGCCCTTTGAGTATTTTGTTTTTCACAGTATATATGCTGTGTATGATGTAAGAAAGGTTAAGCATTTTAGAATTATATTTCACACATTATGTTGATAAGTCAATGTAACACAGCTCTTATGGTCACTATTTTATAACCACATTCCCATGACTGATCAATATTTAGGAATTGAAAATAAATGAAACTTACAAAACCATTATATTATACTATTTAGTTTATTTGAATTATTAGAACCTGTAACAATGTAACATGTTAAGGATGTACTTAATCGTGGGACAATTATGAAATTTGGTGTTTCTGTAGTATAGAAAATCACTGTAGAAAATACGTTTGCTAATTGGAGTTGAAAATATTTGTGTTAAAAACTTTTCAGAGAAAAAGTAAAATATGAGATCAGTGTTGAGTTTTCCAAGTCACATTCAGGAGGATCTGATTTTATCAAATTTTCAGGAGCTCATTGGGCATGAGGACTCACTGGGAGCTAGGGCCCATTCATTGATTTAGTGGTGCACATTCAACTCTCAGGCTGAAGTCTGTTCCAAAGAATAGGTGTGATGTGCATTTGTGGAAGGGGTCAGAAGCAAACAGACCAGATGAAAATTAACCAATAGCTAGAGGAAGCAGATCAACCTGTCTGACAGAACAGAGCAGGTCTACCCAGACTTTGAGGTCATGATGACCTTGACCCTTCTAAACTTCAGTTTCTTTATCATAAACTAAACAAGACACATTGTAAAATACACACATGAAAATATCTAGAACAATATCTGATATTTATCAAAAGGCTCTTTGAATGCTTGTAGCCTCCCTCCCTGTCTACTCCTATAAATTATTTTAAAATTAACTCATGTAGAGTGAGGTAGTCTGTGAAACTAAGCAAACGTGCCCAAAATCATAGTTTAGTCACTATTAGTGACTTTAGTCAACACAGGGTTTGCTTGTTTTAAAGGCTCTCTCTAAGAAGCATATTGGAAAAAAAAATCAGAATTAGGCCCTGGACACAAGTTGATCATCTAACCTCTTGGCTTCAGTCTTTATATCTGTCAAAGAAGAGGACCAGTGACATTCTCCAAATCACAACTATCTCTAAACCTTAACTTTGACGTCTCCTCATTTCATACGAGATTCACTAATTATCTAAATCATTCATTCCTATGCCAAAACATTAGTTGCTCATCACTTTGATAGAGTTGTTTTCCTGGTTGATTGGAGTAGGAGGTCCTTCTGTTTGTGTGTTGCTTTCATTGGTTATTAATAAAGAAACTGCTTGGCCTGACAGGGTGGGACTTAGGAAGGCGGGGAGACAGCACTGAACTCTGGTGATAGAACCACCATGAAGCTGCCAGAGTCAGACATGCTGAATCTTTCCCGGTAAGTCACAACCTCGTGGTAATATACAGATTATTAGAAATGGGTTAAATCAAGATGTGGGAGTTAGCCAATAACAGGCTAGAGCTAATGGGCCAAGCAGTAATTTAATTAATACAGTTTCTGTATTGTTATTTCGAATGTTAAGCTAGCCAGGCAGCCGGAACAAGAGGCCCTGCTCCTTACAAATATATATATATATATATATATATATATATATA
>JAQHUG010000155.1:3179915-3242595 GCA_028555095.1 Dicrostonyx torquatus | reverse complement strand
AATATAATTCATTGTTGCGTGTTGCCCTTCTGTACGGACTGGTTTTGACATCCAGAGAGGAAGGAGCCTCAGTTGAGGAAATGCCTCCATGAATCCAGCTGTGAGGCATTGTCTCAATTAGTAATCAACAGAAGAGGGTCCAGCTCATGGTGGGTGGTGCCATCCCTGGGCTGCTGGTCCTGGGTTATATAAGAAAGTAGACTGAGCAACCAGGAAAAGCAAGTCAGTAAACAGCACTCCTCCATGGCCACTGTATCAGTTTCTGCTTCCAGGATCCTGTCCTGTTTGAGTTTCCGTCCTGGGTTCCTTCAGTGGGGAACAGCCATGAGGGATGTAAGCTGAATAAACCCTTTCCTCCCCAACTTGCATTACGGTCCTGGTGTTTTGCCAGAGCAATAAAAACTCTAACTATGACATCTCCCAAAGTCACCATCTCTTTTGCCTCTTCACCTAAGGAATCTAGGATCGTCTCTGGTCTAGGACTAAAAGCCCCAAATCCTAGAAAATCCTTAGCTTGGGGAAGAAAAACATGATGATTTGCCATCTTAAGCATCAACACATTATACATGAGTTTCCCACTGGGACGGTTTGAATGAAGGTGGACCCTATAGGCTCATATGTTTGAATGCTTGGTCCCCAGCTGTTGGAACCATCTGGGAAGGATCAGGAGGAGGTGTACCACTAGTAGTAGGCTTTGAGGTTTTAAATGCCCAGTTGACTTTCTTCCTACCTCCAGGTATTGTCTCAAAATGTAAGCACTCAACTACTGCTTCGGTTCCATGTCTGATGACCTGTTTGCTGTCACATTCCCTGCCATGATGGTAACGGACTAAGCTTCCGAAACTAGAAGCCCCAATAAATACTTGCATAAGTTGTCTTGATCACAGTGTCTCTTCCGAGCAATAGAAAAGTAACTAACACACTCCTCTTCCTCATTCTCTCTGAACAACCTTGTTTAGAGCTCAGGTCTTGCCTGAGCTTATCACAGTGGGCTCTTCTTCCACGCCCGTAAGAGGCTTCCTCTTGCTGCCACTTCGCTCTCAACTAACTTTGTTTTTCTCGCTAATACAATAACCTATTTTCACCCCGTCAGGAAGGATTTCTGACCTCCATTACTTCATATTTTTCCTTTGTTCTTTCCAGTGAGATCAGCAAACACTCCAGCCGTGTTTCATGACTATGAACCACCACATGGAAGAAGGGATGCATCAAGATTAGAAATGGAAGCCGGGCAGTGGTGGCACACGCCTTTAATCCCAGCACTCGGGAGGCAGAGGCAGGCGGATCTTTGTGAGTTCGAGACCAGCCTGGTCTACAAGAGCTAGTTCCAGCGCAGGCTCCAAAGCCACAGAGAAACCCTGTCTTGGAAAAAAAAAAAAAAAGATTAGAAATGGATTCCTCCCCTATTCGGAGGCTATTTTCCCTATTGTATAACATAATTAAGTAATAAAATAAAGTTTTTGAAAAGAGAGAAACATTTTTAGCCCTCATTCTTCAGGACTGCCGGCACCTATGTGTAAAGAGATGCAAATATGTGTTATTAAGTAGTATGGCAGCATTGATTTTTCAGCACCTAAGGATTGTAACCACCAATGTAGCCACCATTTAATTGATGTCTGCCATGTCCTTGTTGTAACACTAGGCTTGCTACCTGACTTGGTTTCATAGAAAGTCTGTGAGGACGTATTCTATCATTCATTCTTAGACGAGGGAAATGAGACTCAAACGTTATAGGCAACTTGAGTATACTATACAATAGGTAAAGTATGCCTCCTCGTAGGGAGGAAAACACCTCTAACCTTGATTCATTACTACTTTGGCAAAACAACTTGATCCGGTGGGTAGCAGCTGTGAGCCTCTAGGAGCAAGAGAAGGCCAAGATAGACCAGCATAAGACTCTTGATAGATTCCCTGATGGGACAGATGAAAGCAGGGCAGTTTATGTAGCATGCTCACTTTGACCGATGGTGCTGCTAAGTAGTCCTGAGAGCATCTTAAAGCCACTGATTGACCTATTGGAAAGCATTATACCTGGGGAGGACAATCAGACCAGAAAACAAGATGTTCAGGTGAGCAATTGCTCTCACACGCAATGACGGTTCGTTTTGAAAGGCAGGTGATGGTAACTCTCTAAGAAACCTCATCGTGGTTTATTTTGAATTAACCTCCTCCTGTTTCCTATTTGGAAAATGATATCCTTATTTGTCATCCAGAAGCTGTTTGCAGGTCTTTCCTTCTAATGTTTATTACCAAGAATTGTTTTGTGATGGCTGAGTGCCCCAAATCAACGATGGCAAGATAACCTTGCCTTCAGTGAAAACCACTTGGGGGATTGGCAAAAGTCAACAAGATAAACCAAAAAGCAAACACGTCATGTGTAAATAGTAGCTTCAGATAGAATTTCAGTCTGTCTTATTTAAATAGGAATCAAAATGTGCTTACTTATAAATATTTAATTAGAAAGCAGGAAGCAAAGGTGTTTTTATTCCAAGTCACTGTTATAGTATTGTTAGAATAAAGAACTTTCCTGAGTAATCCACTCAATTAAATCAGGGGTAATGCTTTGGTAATTTACTAATTGATCTATTAGCTATGATACAAACCACCATAAAATCATGGTGCATATTTTAAAGGCATCATAAATCACTGTTTGCATTTGGAAACAGTCTAGCCCCACTTTCTTGTGGTTGGAGAAAGTAAAAGTGGAAATACACAGTAGGCCTTAAACAGGAGTATTTGGACTAGTGTGAAGAAATTTAGGCTGAGGACCCATTTTTAGGAAACCATAGAGCCTCTGTAACGTCACCAAATTATTGTTTATTTCGGTAAATATTACACTCTTTCGGGGTAATAGTTCATGGGGCTCTCACTGATGATCTTATGGTAGTATCGATACCTCACCGCCTAGTCTGATCAGGATGTCTCTTCAAGACACAGCTGGTGTAGTTGCGCTTCTCCGCGGTCCACTGTTCCTCAGATCTTTTAACTTTGCATTTCCTCACACTTCTGAGCAAATGCAAATGAAGGACATTTTAAATCCACCGAAACCACAGGAAGTCTGGTGCTTAGATGTTGTTATATTGGGAAGGAAACCAGTGTTTTACGATTTTTTTTTCAGAAGACAAAAAATTAAATTATTCACCTCTACTGTAGACAGAGATATAAGCATCTGCAAGCTGACCCCATTTTTTATGCTCGCTTGAACATCAAGATTGTAGACATTCTGGAAAATTGTCCTCAGATCTTCATATCAAAGACCATAACATTACTTAAACATGGTGATAGTAGTTCTTTCTTTCCACTCCTAAGTAGACTACGTAACTGAACAGAGGGCTGTACTATCTACCTATAAGTGGCTCTTGCGGACTTTCAAGTTAGCACATCTCTACAACAAATGGAATTGGGGAAGGGATGGCTTGACACCTTACCTGCTACCCATCTCCCGTCAGCTGTCACAGCAGCCTGCAGCATTTCTGCAAGCTGGAGCCACGGCTTGCCGGAGTCAAGTCTCTGCCAGCCTGGGTGAAGAGGGTAAGGGAAAGATTGTATTACTCAGTGACAGCTGAATCTTTCCAAGAGAATTAGTAACCTAATTCCCCTAATGAAAATGCACCTTTTATATGAAATTGGAAGGGGAGTAAAAATGGAAATAGAATTGGTGCATTTACCGGGACTCAACAGGGCTTTCTGATTGCAGCGTGAAGGCAAATTTTCAAAAGAGATTAAGCCTACTATATACCAAGAATTAACAACCAGGGCAGAACTGTCAGAACTTCACTGGCAAGGGTTAGATATTCCTAATTACAGCCATGGAAATGTTAGCTGAGAATACACAGTTGTGTTTCTCAAAGGCAATTTCTCATTTTATACCCCTTTTGTTTTGTATTTAGGACCTCACAGTGACCTTCACAGGAAGCCCTACAATAGGAGCCAGAATTAACTGTACAGTAGACCACTTGCCAGGGTGAAATCTCACTCCTTTCTCTGTGTAAGGACTTGACATGAAGGTCATGACTTTTAAAGTCTTTCCCATCTAATGCCCTGAGAAAATAACTTTCATATATCAGCTTCAACTCTTAAAACCAAATTCCTTCTCTGCTTGTTCTCACTCTCAATTTGAATCACTAATTTCCAAAATTGGTTTGAAGGATCAAGGAATGTTCAACTCCTCGTGTTCATACCTGCAGTTAATAGGATCACCTCTTTAAATTACATTCTCCTGTGTGTGTGTGTGTATGTGTGTGTGTGTGTGCGTGTGTGTGTGTGTGTGTTGCATGCATGCACAAGTACACGTGCACTGGAGCATACATATGATCTCATGTGCTGGTGGTGGCCAGAGGGCGCCTAGCTGGAGTCAGTCTTTCCTTCTATGGAGTGGGGTCCTAGAACTGACCTCATGTTGTCAGGGTTAGCAGTAAGCATCTGTACCCACTGAGCAGACTCACTGGCCCTGGGAGAACCCAAAACTCTACTATCCTCTAGGCAGATTGAGCTCTTCTCTTTAAACATTGCTATATAACAACAATTAACATTTCAAGAGCCGATTATTATTCCAGACACTGATGCTTTGCTGTGTCTCTGACCTAGAGAAATGCTGTTGACTCCCAGGACCTTGTCTTCGGCATTCCTCTTTCACACTGCTCTATGTTCTAAGTAACTTTCGTACCTGGGAGTCGGTAGAATTTCTGTTATTTTTTTTTAAAAAAAATAATAATGTATATCCCCCAGATTAAAAACACTTGAGTAAGGAGTTACTTGCCATTATTTCTCATCTTCAAGCTTGATTTTTTTATAAGGAATATGGAGTTTGAACCACTAATGAGACATTTTCTTCCCTCTTAAAGACACTCAAGAGTGCCATCTATTCCAATAGTGGAGACTGCTTATTAAAATTACCTGGAGCCTCCATCCACAGATGGCAACAAGTACGGGAGCAAAACTCCCAACCATGTTTCTGTGTTCCCCACAGACTTGGATATATATTGTTCTATTTACATTATTAACATCAAAGCGGGGAGTTCTATCAGCTTTGAGCTGGGAGTATTGACCTGGGAGTGGAGGCCCACCGTAATTACCGCCTTCTTAGAACAAGAATTGCAGGTAATTACTTAACTTGTTTTCAATTAGGAAACTCAGCTCTTTGATTCTGTAAAACCATAGACCTTGTGTGGGGCCTATGGATTCTTACGTCTCTTTGTTACCCATCTGCGTTTATCGGAAATGATGTGCTTTTGGAAGTGGGGAGAGCTGCCGGCTCTTGTTCTGTCGTTATTTTATGGAGAAGTGTTGTGCTTTGCCTTTGGTGATTAATGGACCAGCTGGCCTTCAAGGCATTTGTTCATCTTGAAAGACAAATATCCTTTGGTCTTTGATTTGTTGCTGTTGTTCCTTCTCTCTTTAAATTCCCTTTTCTTGATATGTGCAAACAACTGAGTGTTCTTTTAGAATAGAGACATCGCATTCCTGATAGTAATATCTGCGCAATGGTCTGAATATCTTTTCCATACAGCTGAGTATAAAATTCTTATACTGAAATTCTTTACCACCAAAGTAACTGTATTAGGAGGTAACTAGGAACTTTAGGAAGTGTTCTCTTAATTGAGACTAGAGCCCTTAAGAAAAGAAAATCAGAGAACTGTGTGACCCTTTCCACCACATACCACCACCCCAAGTAGGTGTCTTTGAACAAGGAAATGGTTTCTCACCGGACACTGAAGTAGACGGAATAAAACGCTACCGTTTAGAAGTCCCAGCAGTGCTCTGCTGGCGTGGTTGCTGCTGCTGTAGACCCCGCAAAGTGACTATGGCAACTCTCAAGTCCTAGGACGGCACTAATAACAATGAGAAGGGAATGGAGTCAGCAAAATGCATAGGGATTGAAAGCTACTAAATACACAGCAGAATCTTTTAGAAAACACCATTGTCCTTCTACCCAGCATCCATCCACTTTCCCTGTTCCCACGGCTCCAACTGTTTCCTTCCTCATCTAGCTGGTGCTCTCTTCATCGAAAGTTGAAGAAAATGGATAACCATACCAGACTCCAGGGTGAGCCTTAGTTGGCCTAAACTGAATGTAACCTCAAAATTGTTCTCAGACCTTGACTTAAGAACAGAATGGGGTAGATTTTCTAGCTAACTGACTACACAAGGCCATTGCTATGAAAGTTTTCTTCTCATCTGAAAGTAGCACATGGACTGTGGAACCATGTGGTCCATGTAGTACTTTTTTTTTTTCTGATTATGGTCATCATTTTATTTTGACTTGCATTCAGATCTAGTTACACAATCTTGAACCAAGCATGCACCAGTCATTAAATAATCTATGGCACAGAGAAACAAAAGGCCAGACCCTAACTATGCCATGCCTCAGAATTACCCAACCTCAGCATTTCTTGTTATAGGAATAATTAATGTCTTCACCACTTAAGCAGGCAAAATCTGTGTTTCCTGGTACAGGCAGCTGTAACTATTCTGAAAGAAAATTATCCGGCTTCTCTTCTCTGGAGTGACTCAAAACAAGACTTTAAATGGTACAGTTGATCTTCTTTGGGGAGATTGGGTTTCTAGAATGTTCTAAGTAAACTAGCAAGGAGTGTAAATTAAATTATATTTAAATACATGTAACACAATAAGGAATGATAAAATATTAATTTTGAACATGTCATGATACTTAAATAGTGCCTTCAGAAAGGAGCAATACTTTAATTCTGTCCTGAGGTCTGTAACTTCTGGTTGAGGACTATGAGAACATGGAGTAAGAGAACTTTCTAGTCCCCATTGTGCAATAATAAATGCTTTTCTGTGCAATTACTTACACTGTGGAGAATCACGGAGTGTTGCTATGTACACCAAAAGGGTAAGTCAGTAGTCAGAGATGTTTTTATTTTTTCTCAGAGTGTCAACTAAAGACTGATATTCAACTCTCACATTAAAAAAAAAATTCTATTGCCTTACCTTAAAACACAGAGCAGAAAGAACTCCTGAGGATTCCACATTGGGTTGTTGTTGTTTTTTTTTCCTCAGAGATTTGGCACAAGAACCCTCAATAATGGATTTGGATGAGTCCCGAAGTTGATTGTGCCAACATCAATTGAATTAAGCCCTCAGACATTTTCAGGGAACTTCCCATTTTTCATTTCACATAACAACGTAGAAAGCTTTTTGGTTCCAGCAGTGCTTGACCCTAGATGAAAAATGACTGCATCACCAAGGAAGGTGTGGAGCAGAAACCCCAAGTTCTGACCAAGATCCAAAATTGATTTTTCTAAAGTACAAACAATTACTTCTGCTATTTCCAGAATTTTGCAGTGGATTCTAGTCAAAGAGCTCAAGAGTTAGGATGCTAGACTGTGGAGTTCTAGACTATTCCCGTCACCTTCTTGAATAACTGAGGAAACAATCTTATCATCTTGAAGTTTGGATTCTTAATCCTTAAACTGAAAACAAGTTTTGCCAAATAGTTTTAAGGTAAGTGTCTTAACATTAAGTGTAATAAATGCAAAAGTGCCATTAAAAATACCACACACCAATATCATTATTCCATCCACTATCCAGAAGGAGATTTGAGTACATGGCCAACCTAATTTCATTATCAAGAGCTGAGATTTGAAACCTAAATATAAATATAACTGGGCTTCTGTATGGACTCTCTATGTGGTTCCTCCTCAAATATCACTTGATTTATGTTCCCAATATCCTTCCTTTTAAAGTTAAAATGTTTTTAATTCATCTAAAATCTATTAAGATTTTTTTTAAGACACATTCCTAGGACAAGGAATACAAAAAAAATTCATGCAATTTATAGCAACTCAGACTCTAATGGGCATAAAAATATTAAAAAATATGCAATACTGTTGGTAGGTAGGGAGAGGAGCAGAGAGCTGTGGGAAATTAGACACAGATTATCTGTCAAAATCTGAAGTACTAGATATAAATTGCTTATGAATAGCCTTCCTTTTCTCACAAATTTTCTCAGGTTTTTCGGAAAAATAATCACTCATTGTACCTGTGTGGTATTGGTTTCAGCATTCCTTCAGACGCTGAATGCCACGACTCTTGAGTCATTATGCAAAATGATGTGGCAGTGTTATATAACTTGTGCATATCATCCTGTATGCCTGAAATCATCTCTAGCATTCTTAAAACATCCAACCCATTGCAAATGCTGAGTAAATAGCTAGTTATACAAAAACCATCTGTACACATTCAGTACAGACACGCAACACTTCAGGACGCCATTGTCACAGTACCTATAGAAATTGGGGAGGCGGAGCTACCTATACAGACACACTGAAGTCCACTACGGACATCTATAGGTTTATTGCACCATCAGAAGGTTTTTATAACGCATGGAAGAAGAAGCTCACTAAATGATTAATTTTCACCTCAACTTTCATTATGTTGATAGCACTTGTGAGGGCAAGGGGTACCAGAGACTTGAATGCCAAAGGGAGGACGAGGCTGCTCGCTGAAGGTGTGCTGAGTGGGTTAGGAGGTTATGGCTATCGTCCTTCTCTTCCTTCTGGAGAATTCTGCAGATAGCATGCTTCATGAGAGTCCTTATTTGGAAGATGAAGTTGGGGCAGGAGGTACGGCATCATTTGCAAAACTTCTAATCACGAGAAGAGGAGAAAGGGGCAGGTACAAGAATCCGGGGTGCCTGATTTCCCGCTCGCTGAGTAACCACTTAAAGCTTTCAAACAACAGCTCTAAATACGTCTGTTTACAGTGAGCCCCATGGTCAAGTCAGAAGGAGTACAGGCGTCTTTGCATCATCCGTTCCTGCCATTCCCAGCTGTGCAGTTAAGAAACAAGGCAAGGACACCATTACCCCTTCTGATTTGCTCACCATTGTCACTATGGAAAAGTCCATGCTGCTCTCTCGGAATATTTACCTCCTAGAACTGAAGAGACTAAAGACTTTCGGCATTAAAAAAATAAAAATAAACCTTAAGAAACTTTTTTTAAAAAAAATTCATTGTTTTGAAAAGCTCGCCATACCTAATATGTAGCCTAAGCAGTGAAGGAGTTTTTAAAGGGCAATTACTCACGGTGATGCAAAGCTAAGCATCTCCAGGACCTACGTGCTCCCTCCACCTCTCCCTGCCTCTGCAGTCATCCTTGAGATGCAATGGGAAGAGCAGAACTACATGTCTTACAAACCTAAGCCTTGTCTTTCCTCTGTGGCTTGCAGGATGCTGCCGCGGTCTGTTGTGCATTTATTTTTACCCATTTATTCCTGGAGAGAGAAAAAGAATCTCCATGGGAAAATAAATAAACAAAGGATCCCCAAACATGGCAATGGCTGGGTACCCTTCCAACCTATAGAGCTGCGTAAGTCTTGCAGGGAGTCCTAGGGACTCATTGTCTATGGTTTGTCTTTCCTACAAGGGTGGGCTTACTGGTGATGCACTCACCTCTGAGCAACCCATGCACTCATAGGAAGCCAATAAGCTCCCTGGTTCACCAGGTAAGACATGGGTAGAACCATTTCTCAGGTCTGTCATTGGTTCTCTATATTGGTTGACTAGACTTTTGTTCAGTCTCTCCAGGAGGAGACATGCAACAGCACAATAAGCCTTCTGAGATTTCAACAACGCAAAAGGACCATTTTGTTCTGATCAGTTTTGAGTATCAGGAATTCACAGACTCTTTTATCACCAGAAGTCTCTTAGGAAGTTGTAGGTGGCTGTGGACTGTGGCTGCCGTCATCTGAAGGCAGCCGTAGGACTAGAGGCCCAAGGTGGTGCATTCGTAGGACGGGGAGTTGAAGAAGACTATTGTCTGGGAGGCAGCCGACTGAATCACCAGACTTCCCAGGTGTAGCAACTGCAGTGCGAATCTTTTAGACGTGATCTCACAGGACACTGAACCATTTGTATGCCAGCTGCGGGATGACTCAGTGGTTAATATGTTTAAAGAACAAGCAAGAAGACGGAGTTCAGGACTCTACGGCCCATGTAAATGCTCAGGAGGAGACAGAGGATGCTCAGACCAAACTGGCCAGACAAGCTCTAAGTTTGACTGACAGGATATGCCACAAGGAACAGGGTGGCAGAACAATGGAAGGAGATTCCCAACATTGACTTCATGCCTCCATATGTGTATAAGCGCAACCATACCCAACTCACATGTGACCACATGTGCACACACACACATGAGCATGAATGTGCATATATACACCCATCATAAACATGTACGTACAAAAGAAGAAAAGAAATTATTAACCTTGGCACTTCACCTCTTGGGTATCCTACGTAGATACAGAAACACTGCAGTTCAGGGTGACTTATAAATTTTTCTCAAAGGGAATCCTTTCTCACATTTTTTTTTTAAAAAAACTAGACTTTAAGTATTATGCTCCTAGGAAACTATTTGGAAAACTATGATTCATCTGCTACCCCTTGCCTTAATAACATCCCCAGACTTGACCTCGGGTTTCTGTCTCAGTCTTGTGAAATTGTACTTGATGATCCTGGATGACCCTAGATGAGTCAGCTCCAGGAGAGAAGTAACCAGCCCAGCCACCGTTCTTTTGAAGATGGAAAGTCACCCCACATTGTTTCATGATAACTATACACAGCACTTTGTGTTCAGTTTGGTGGGAATTTCTACTAGAATTTAAGTTTCATAGATGATGTAACATCTGATTAGTATCAACAACAGAATTGTGCAGGCTTAAAAGGTAATGACACCCTGGAATTTGCTATATGGAAGGACTCAGAAGGTATCATGCTAAGTGAAATAAGTCAGACACGCAAAATATCTCATAACCATATTTAAGTACTGAATTTGAAACTAGATCGATATTTATGTGTTTACACACACATATACATACACACATGTGTGTGAGAGAAAAGAGAAGAGAAGAGAAGAGAAGAGAAGAGAAGAGAAGAGAAGAGAAGAGAAGAGAAGAGGAGGAAGGGAAGTGGTATAACAAAAGGTATGAAGCAGCAATATTTAAGATGAGCAAACCTGTCGATCTAGGTATAACGTGAGGGGTATAAGTTAGAAATTTGCATTGTATACATACAAAAATAAGACAAAATGAGTACATGATTAGAATCTAATGCATGGCTATTATGGACATAAGTGAGCCAATGGATCTATGTCCATTATCACACGACTATACCTAGTGAATATGATCTTAGTCATCACCCATTGCTTTGTAGTTTTATGTTTCCAGAATCATGGGAATACTTTTCATGCAGTAAGCACTCAATCTTACATTAGAAATTCTTTTTTCATTTCTGAAAGTGACGAGTTCAATGAGAAACCATATTTGCAAAATAATCTGAACTGAAATTATTTTTGCAGCACACTAAGGGTTACAAAAATATTAGGTTTAGTACCATCAAAATGGTCTAGAAGCTCATGTGTCTATGTTGGAGCAGTAAGGAAGTTGAGCAGAAGACATAGCCAATAGCGGAGGAAGAAAGCTCAGCCAGACTCCAGATTACTACATTGTGATAGTTACAGATAAGTAGAATAACTTAGTGCCTAGTATATGGCTTGGCCAAAGGTCAAACATGCCAAGATGTGGAAGGGTGAGGGTGAAATATAGATCTAAATCTATAAAGTCTGACTCTAGAATCTAGAAAGTCTGAATAGGACCCAATAACAACTAAAGACCAGATTCTCATACTTAGAACAGCCCTAGAAAGCCAGAAGTTCAGTCTCGACAGCCTCCATCTCTGGTAAGGGACATAGGCATACAAGAGAATGGCATGCATGGGTCTGTTACATATGTGGGTTTTAGTTACTTTTCTGTTGCTGTGAAAAGACATCATGGCCAAGGTAACTTATAAAAGAGTTTGCTTGGGCTTCTTCGTCGAGAGGGATAAGAATCCATCATTGTGTGGAAGCATGGCAGCAAGCAGTAGGCATGGTGGCAGGACCAGAAGGCCCAGAGGTCACATCTTGAACCTCAAACCCAGAGCAGAGAGAGAAAACTAGAAGTGGGTGGTACAGAGTATTCAAGTTCTCAAAGCCTGCCTCTAGCGACACACATCTTCCACCAAGGCCACACCTCTTAACCTCCTCAAACAGTGCCACCCACTGAGGATCCAAAAAGTTCAAATGTCCAAACTTTTGAAGGACATTCTCATTCAGACCTCTCAAATCCAGAATCTCTAGATATAAGAGACTCAGTAATAAGGCTCACACTCAAATGCTAGATTAGAAGCAGACTAGCAGAAAATAGAATTGTGGTTAAATCCTTAGAATATTGAACCAGAGTTCAACAAATATCCTTTGTCAAGATCAAGATTGATCTGAGTTCCTGGGGCAGGACTGAGTCTACAAATAGAGGCTACATGACCCCAGATGAAAGGAAGGGAGAGTTGAGAGATCATAATGATTTTGAATAAGATTTTTTTTTTTGCTTCATTTAACATCTTCAACACATCACCACAAAAGTATCTTTTTAACATTCTCTTGGTGGAAAAAATGGACTCAAGATAAATCGGGAAAATTTTATTTTGTTTTATTAGTATATCCTATGTGTTCCCACAATCCCCTAAGGATAGCTCCCTCTCTTTTTCATTTCATTGAAGTTTTGACTCTATTTAATATTTAATGTATCATTCAATTTGTATATTTGAAACCCACACCCTAGTGGTTGTGGTATATTCATAAAGTACAGCTACTCAAAATAAATTTCAATACCCCCAAATAACCCCTTCCTGACGTATCTATCTTAACTCTCTATTTCCAGGACCTTCCTTCAGATCTTAGTACCAGTTGTATGCATTCTGTCTTCTTCATGTTTGCCTATTCGAGGTGTTCTCCGAGAATGAAACTGTATTAAAAAGATAGACTCTTTCATATTCTGTTGCACTTCCTTTCTTCTAGGGATGAATAATACTCCATTGTGTCGATGTACGACATTTAATTTAGTCATTTGTCAGTTTGTGGATACCTTTATTGTTTTCTACTTTTGAGCTACTATGAATAAACATGAAAATTTGTATATACATTGCTGTGTGGACATTTATCTTCAGTTCTCTTGAGTATATTTAGAAATGTACTGATCATCACACTATAAAATTCTTAATAGATTACTTATGTATTTGGAAACTATTTTTTCCTTCAGATAGTAGGTTCTGGAATAAACAAATGAACAAAATGGAAAAATCATCTACTTTATGTTGCTTCCATTCCTCCATATTTGTTAAGTTCTCGAGAAAAGTACGTAAGTATGTAAGCTTATTTTATTGCCTATATCATTCTTTGGACCAGACCACTTCTGTTAACTAAGTTAATAAGAAGATTCACTTATGTCTCCATCATCAATGGGGAAAATGGAGTCATGGTAGTGTTCTAACAAAATTTGTTTTATTTTTCACCTACTAGATTATAGACATGCTGGTATCCACCAGATATCTCCATCTTGTTCAAAGAGTTCCTATTTGTGTGTGTGTGTGTGCGCGCGCGCGTGCGTGCACGTGCATGCACACACGCGTGCACACACGTGTGCATAGAGTTCTCCTCCATCCTGAGCACAGATTCTCAGGATCTGGGTTCTCTCATTCTTATACTCCTGTGAATAGCCACTTTCTGCCTAGAGACCAAGGCTCCTTCCAATGCATTTAGGGTTCTCTTAATTTCTTTTCTCAGAGTGCCAACATTTCTACCTTTCCTTCTGGGGAGAAATTCTCCACATCATTGGATTTACTCACTGTGAACACTAAGTTCCGCCACTGGGTAGTCACGGTCAGTCTTCAGTCTCAGTGTCTGGCAGAGGTTCTTCGAGTCTAGAACAGTAAGTACAGCTGCTTCCTTGGGCACAGGCGTGCTGGGGCAGCCTAGCCTGGCACATGGAGTGTTAAAACTTTCTCCCTCCTCTGACAACCAATTATGTCTTTACATGCGTGAACCTAGAATCTCTCTCATGGTGAATGCTCCCCAGACAGACCCTGGACAGGCCCTTTTTGCAGACAGTTTAGATGCCTGTGAAAGGTTCCAATTCTCAGGCTAAGCAACTGACATTTCCCGCTTGGTCACAGCTGCAGGCCCACGTGAGATCTGATTGGATAGAACTCTCTTCGGGCTGTGCCCACTCGTGAGTCTTTTGATGGTGGCTTTGAATTTACAAGCTTGGAAGTAGATTTAGGATCAGGTCAACAGTTCAGCTCATTTCAGGGTGACCTGGCAGCCCTCTCAAGGCAGTGATTTAAGATGTTACTTAGAGAAGTCACTCTAAGTAACATCTTAAATTCAATCCCTTTCCTGGGAGAAGAGGATTATTTCACGCCGAGATGCTAACCATAGCAGAGACTGTTTATTGACTACCTGTGGGCGCCCGGATCAGATTCCCACATCCTGTGTCCAGTAGCTCAGCAGGTCCTTTACACTAAGGGTGAAACAGCCAAACGGTATGGAGCCCATTCTATGGATATGATCGTGCTCTCTCTTGGCTATGCGCCGTGAGACTTCTGGAAATGACCAGAGCCTCTGATTTCTCATTCACATAACTGCTCCCATGTGCCACCTCCTAGCAAAAGGGATGCTTTGGTTAGATTTCAAAGTCTCCTCTGTCTGACGGCACACTTTGCACACGGCCCGGAGAAATTTAGCAAAGAATTCAGTTCTGATTAACAAATTCTGTTATATGGTTAAAGAAAATATTAACTAATTTGTTAAGAATTATAAGCAGAGTGTTGGGGGGGCATTTGGGGGAAGGGAAGAATTGTGAATAATCAAAAAAATTTGCATGAAAATTCCAGTTCATTAAGTAATCAGCATGGGGGTGTCTGATTGGCTGATTAGATGCAGAAGATCATTTGTCGCTTTTTTAGGTAAATTTCCATCAAAGTAGTTCCACCTGGCAAATTTAAATTAATGTTTTATTTTAAATCCATGTATATTTATGTCACATTGAGTTATCCTTCAGAACAAAAGAGTCATTTCCCAACCGGAAGCTCCAGAGCTTTTAGGCTGGTGGCTAGAGAGTTGGATCAATACCAGTCACGGGCTCCTTCCCTGTAGCCCTACCTGAGAACTTCAATCCCCCGCTCTCTCACCATGCCCCACCAAACTGAATCCCGTAAGCTGAGATTTCCAGGGAAGGACCTTCTCTGATTGTTCTCTTCCTTGAATTTAGTTAAGGTAGCAGTCATAGTTCAAACCAAGTAGGCTGTATATCAGAGTTGCTAAGGGGTAACCATAGCATAAGGGCCCACATCAAAACATGTAACAGTCAGGAAGCCAGTTTTCAAAGGAGGATGGGAAACTGGGCTTATTTCTTCTTCTCTGGCAAAATCCGTTCAGAAGTCTACTGAATCTGAGAGATCTGAGAGATCTGGAACCAACCCTTCCCCAGGAGACCTCACTCTTTATCAAAAGGTGTCTAATCAGGGATCTCTTCGGGGGGCATCAATAAACCCTCTCATAAAGATTCTGCTCGGAGAACTGAGGGAACAAACGCACAATTTGGTAATATCGTGAAGCTTCTGGCAACATCCCCTGGGGCCCGAGCCAGTCCTGATGCAGAAACCACACTGCATCTCTGCTCCAGTTGGAACCTGGCAAGCGCTGATCCTACCAGGCCTCAGACCTCACGCCCATGTTTGTTCTCAGGCTCTGCTCAACTTTCAAGTCCCTTTGGCCATCTACCCTCTCCCCTACTCTCAGCCCCAAACTTTGCTCTGCCTCTCTGTCTCTCTGACCTCTCCCCAATGGCTTCTGCAACCCCACGATATAACCTCTGCTTCACTGTAAACCCCGCAGAGCGCTCCGGCCGGCCCTCTTTCTGTCTTAACTGAAGGCTTATTTCCCATGCAGAACTTTAAGCTGGAGAGGGTTATCTCCCTGTCTTCTCATTCCATCAGTTACACTAAGCCGTCATTTCTCTTCACGTCAGTTCCTCAGGACTGATGCCCACCAGCTACGTGCTTTGTGGGACCCTTTCCCTAACTTCCGCTTTGGGTTCCTTCACTATAGTCTCTTTCAGCCCATCAACTTCCATCTAGCGCCATGACAAATAACTCAATACATTCCCACGATAGCTCTCAGTTCTATCTGCTATCAAGCCAGAGCTCCACATAATGCCTTTTGCAACGCATCTACCTAGTGAGGCTCTAACACGAGCTCACATGCGCCGTGCATCTCCACTCTCAAGTCCCAGTTTGAAAATCACATCAAGGCAGAACATGGCGCCCTGATTTGCTAGTGGCATCTTGTCATCATTGGCTCCTCCATGCTGTTGACAACTACTATTGAAGCAGGACATCCAGAGCAGTGGATGGCTGGCTACACAAAATCTACCTTAAGCTTCTCCACCTCCCTTCCAGGCCTGACCTTTGTGCATTTTCTTGCCGTAATTTACCCGGTTAAAAATGAAACGGTTGCGGCAGCCACCCCGTTCTCAGCGCAGGTCCTGATGTAAGGTGATGTGACCTTAGATTTTGGCCAGCTAAAGGAGATCAGAATCCACGCATGTCAGAGTCACCCGCAAAGGAGAAGGTTGTTTCTGCAGAGTGATCCGTTAAAGAGGTCGCCAGATCCCTGACAACGGAGCTCGCTGGTTCTCCAGACGCATCTTCAGTTTTAATTACTTGCGTGTGTGATGTGTTTGGGAGTGCATACGTGGAGGCCAGCGGACAGCTTTGTCAAGTCGCTTCTCGCTGCTCTCTTTACACAAGTTCCAGGAACGGAACTCAGGAAACCAGGCTACAGGGCAAATGCCTTTACCTGCCAAGTCACCGGCCTTTCCTGAATGTTTTTGATGCCTGCTCTGTATGTTATACGAATGTATTCCTACACATCCAGCAAACTCATTCAAAATCCTCATAGAGCTTTTGTGGTCTTGCATTTCCACAAAAGCCTATGCTCCAACAGGCACTTTGCCTTCCTCTTCACTGCTGTTTTTTTAAAACCCCTTTTCCTAGATCACGGGGTATTGGATAGCTTCTGAAGCTATTTGGATCATGAGTTTTTGCTTGTTTTATTTATTTGTTTGTTTGTTTGGTTGGTTTTTCGAGACAGGGTTTCTCTGTAGCTTTGGAGCCTGTCCTGGAACTAGCTCTTGTAGACCAGGCTGGTCTCGAACTCACAGAGATCCGCCTGCCTCTGCCTCCCGAGTGCTGGGATTAAAGGCGTGCGCCACCACCACCCGGCGCTTGTTTTATTTTTATTTTACTCCTGTAATACCAAGTAATAGACCAGTTCTTCCTGTCTCTGGGTACCTCAAATGAAAAACAAATATGGAGTAGCTAGCCCTGCAGGTTCCCTTCCATTTCTCTGTTGTCTGCATTCCCAGCACTGCTGATGACTCAGGTCTACACACCTGAGTGCCCAGGAGATATCCCTGTTGATTGGTACTTTAGCTTCTAGAAAGAATTGCTTTTTTCTCCCTAGAACTGTTAGACTTCCAAGACTTTCCTCGGTTTGCAATAGATTTGCCAAGGAATTTTTCTTAAGACCTTATGGCAGTGATTCTCGACCTTCCTAATGCTGCGACCCTTTAATATAGCTCAGGTTATGATGAATTCAACCATAAAATTATTTCAATGCTACTTCAGAACTGTAATTTTGCTGCTGTCATGAATTATAATGTAAATATCTGATATGCAATCCCCATGAGGGGTTGCAACCCACAAGCTGAGAACCACCGATCTACACAATGATGCTGAATTGGGGCAAGTGGTTTGCCCAGTTTGTACCAATGGCCCTATGGTTACTACTTATTCATAAAACACTCTTAGAAAGCAGACATAACTTTCAGCCTTACATCAGAGGACGGGATTCCAAACTTTAGGAACTTCAAATTAGAGCTGTTTCTACTCGAAATTTCTGAAACTTTGAATTATATTTTCCTGCCATTTGAATATAATGGTAGACTTGCTAGCAAGTTAAAACATTATATAATTACTCTTACAGCCACTGTGACAGGCACCCTGGAAGAAAGTTTCTTCAGAAATTTATCTTGGAAGGGAGAGAGAGGCTCTGTGGGTAGTTCAGATCCCCAGAACTCTTGCAAAGGTCAAACAAGTGTAGCAGCTGTCTATAACCTCAGAACTCAGGAGACAGAGACAGGGGAGCCCCATGGCAAACTTGCCAGCTAAATTAGCAGAAATTTGTGAGTTCCAAGTTCAGCCATAGTGCCTCAGTAAGGTGAAGAACACGTGACAAAGACATCTGACTTTAAGTTCAGGTCTCCGCATGCATGGGTACCGCATGCAGGTGCAAACACATATGCATCTGTACCCATGCAATTGTGCATATCTGCAGGCACACACATCAATTCCCATATGCGTGCAAAAAGGTTTTTTTAAAAGACAGCTATCCATAAATCTGCATTTGGTACATTATCAACAATTAATCAGCCTTGCAGAGATGAAATCCTGCTGCTTCTCTTAGTTACTGTAGCTATGACTAGTCTTTCTTTTTGTTTTGAAGGAAAAAGGAGGGAGAGAGTAAGAGAGAAAACACATTAAAACGATTTAGAACTTCTTACCAATTTTCTTTTTAAAGATCTCTCTCTCTCTCTCTCTCTCTCTCTCTCTCTCTCTCTCTCTCTCTCTCTGTGTGTGTGTGTGTGTGTGTGTGTGTGTGTGTGTGTGTGTTCACCTAGGTTGTGATTCTACCTTTCAACATGCATGTGATGGTGGGTGCCTCTGGAAGCCAGAACAGGACATAGGATCCCTGGAGCTGGGGTACCAGGAGTGGTAAGCTGCCTGATAGGTGCTGGGAACTGAACTCTAATCCTCTGCCAAGAGCCACCATTAGCAAAAGTAACTAGCTGAATGAATATTTAAAATCCAACTGAATCAGACATCCAATAAAAGTTATTTAACTGCAAAGCCTTTTTCTCCAGCCCTCTCCCCACGAATTTTTATAGTTTGATATCAGGAAGGTTGTCACTTGCCAAGAGTAACTAAGTAGGTCAAGGAGAATGAGAGAGAATTTTTTTAAGTTATGGAAAATTTATGGTGAATAATTTACACAGGAAATCAATAGATGGTATAAACTAGAAGAGAAAATTCTTTCTAGGCTATAAAATCAAGTACTTTGTTCTTTAGGGGAGTTTCGTGCTAACCCCATAAGATTCCTTCTGAATGGGTCCCAGAGAGCCACCCAAAGGTCATAGGTGGTCAAGTCCTACTTGATTCCTTCAACAGAGGACCAAGTACATTACATAGCTCCCCCAGCACCACCGAAAGCTTCACCCCGTGCTATTGAACTGCTGCATGCTGTTTGTGAGGTTCAAATTTGCTTTGGCTAACGCAAGCAGTCTCAAGGTACTTTTGTGCGACTAAGAATCCATTACAGCGAAAAAGGAAGGTGTGAGAGGGTATATGATTGGGTGGAAATATGTGTATGTCGCTGGTGAAGGGATGGCACTGGGACATGGGAGGGAGGAAGACAAAGGGTTAGGAGTCAAGAGTTACAGCTGTCAATTGGGAGCAACTGTGCCCGTTGCCGCAGGGGTATTTAACATTGTCTGATGATACTTTTTTTTTTGGTTTTGTTTTGTTTTTGTTTTTGTTTTTCGAGACAGGGTTTCTCTGTAGCTTTGGAGCCTGTCCTGGAACTAGCTCTTGTAGACCAGGCTGGTCTCGAACTCACAGAGATCCGCCTGCCTCTGCCTCCCGAGTGCTGGGATTAAAGGCGTGCACCACCACCGCCCAGTTTGATGATACTTTTGAGAGTCCCAGTGAGGAGCCTACTTCCACCTGGTTTCTAGTGGGCAGAGACTAAATGTGTGCAGGAAGCAATCCTATTCCATAAAGAATGGTCTGGCTTAAATCTGACACAGACAAATATTGAGAAGCCATGATGGAGGGAACCTGGGGAAAAGGAAACCTTTGGCAGGCACTGTGTCTTCTTAGTCTGATGCTCAGCCACTGACAATGATGGCTGAGAGCACTGACTTTAATTCTAATATAATGTGAATGTTCTCACAATTTTTCTGGGGGATATGATTAGGTAATATTTCAGTGTCCAGTGGTTTAAGTTAAAGAAATTACACATTCTGATATGGCAAAAGCTAATTTTGGTACTCTGTCCACACCATGATATCTTTGGTATATCAGTAACTAATTGTATTTGCATAGTAAGTCTACTGTCTAGGCCGACAACAGATATCAGCATCATTATAATCATCCTCATCATTGTTATCTTGGTTTTTCCCTTACAGGGTTTCTCTGTATATCAGCATTGTTATATAGTGATGTTCTGCATAAATTAGCTATTTCCTGGTCCTGTGTAACTTTCTATGTGTTACCTTTGCAAGGCTATCTCTAAACTCAGAGAGAGTGGTCTTCTTGTCTGCCCTACCTCTATAGCCCCGTCACAACACCATCAGACATGGTAACTAAATGATATTTAAAGCCCAAGTGTATTACACATCTAATCAAACATGTAAAATTGATGTTTGCTAAGATCTGTGGTTCAGAGGGATTCAGCTCGAGTTAACGGAGCTTTGGGATATAAGGGAAAGAAATGCAATGGGCTGGGAGGTTGGAGGGCGAGAGATGAGTTTCTGTATGTTATGCCAAAAGAGGAGGAGAATTACAGATTGAATAGCTAGACGGCCACGATGACTAAATAACCTTTTCCAACAAGGGATTTATAGGCATTAGCGGTGCCTTGAGGAAGCCAAGCAGTGTGCCTAATGCCTTTGGAAACAGGAGCCTGTTCTTGCCTCTTCATCTCCTGTGCTATGTTACATGCAAATTGGGTTTCTTGGGTTCTTAGAACTATGACAATGATTTACTCTGCCAGAATGTGCTATGCATCATTTGCGCCCCAACTCTGCAGTTTAAACAGCAGCACTGACTTGAAGCCCCACCCACCCCCACCAGATTACACACAGAGCTGGAAGGCTAATTCAGCCCCACCCCTGCCTGATGGAAGCCATACACAGCTTCCTTCTACCTGTTTGTATCTCAAGGGATCAGCTGGTTTGTCTGTGTGTCTCGTTAGGACTATGTGCACAGGGCTGAAAGATGAGTTGTCCCTGTGGTCTGCTGTCCGTGGAGTCTTCCCTGGCAATGCTAGCTTTGCCTGGTGCATAAAGCAGAAGCAAAAAAATAAAATCTAGAAACTGCACCCCACCAATTTTTCCAGGTGCAGCCAGCTAGAAAGCAGCTATTCCCCCAAGAGGGAATGCTATCAGGCAGAGGGCTCCTGATTACCCACAGGATCAGATAGTTAGTTGGACTTAATGGCTGAGAGCCTGTACCCATACTAGAAGGTAATACTAGTCATTCCAGGGGCCTACTTTAAAATGAATTCTTTTCTCGTTTCCTTTACTAGGAAATAACTAGCTTCAGTTAGGGAAAAAGCTGCACAGTGTCACTGTGCTTCTAGAGATGACTTTGTAAACAGCAAGCAGAGCCCCCTTGAGCCTCGCTAGCTGAGGGCATATGCCAACGTTTAGGTCAGATAACTTTAACGACAAGAAGTAGTTCAAAAGAAGAATGCCCCCACTCCCCAAATGCCTGACTGATTTAAAGTGTGTGTGTGTGTGTATGTGTGTGTGCGTGTGTATGTGTGTGTGTGCGTGTGTATGTGTGTGTGTGCGTGTGTATGTGTGTGTGTTTGTGCATGTGTGTGATACAGACCCTTTAACTTCCTCTCACTCGCTCAGAAATCAGGCCAAGTCATGCTTCAGATTAGAGTCCTAGAGTTTATAAATCGTGTGGCAGTATTGTAGGCTCCATCCATTTTACATTTGTAAGAGACATTTATGGTGCCACCTAGTCCTGCCTCTGTGTCCCTTGGTACAGAGAGAGGCTAGGTCAAACTAAGTGACATGGTGTAGACTATCCTTCAACCCCTGAAACTTACAAAACAGAGAAACCCTATCTGTTATTAGATCCAGAGGAGCCTGAGGGACCAAAGTCTCTCCAAAACATCTATTCACAACGTTTTTTGGCTGTCTAGGGCTCTGACACTGTGCTCTGCAGTTTTAAGTCCCATCATTGCGCTCTCTCTCTCTCTCTCTCTCTCTCTCTCTCTCTCTCTCTCTCTCTCTCTCTCCATACTCACATGTGAAGATTCTAGAAAGGAGAAAGCCAGGGGTCTTCTGCTCCAGCAACACACAAATATTTTGCCTGTCTTTGGAAGTCAGCCCTTCTGTAATACACGTCTCTATATTCAAGACTTTCAAGTGTGCTGTCACTACCCTACAGTAGGACCACGGGAGATGGGGATGGGAGTCTGTGTGGTTCAGGCAGTAAAGTCACTTGTTTCATACACAGAGTTGTCATCTTCCAGACAGACACAAGCTTGGTCTTGACCAAATGTCACAGGTCTTTGACCCAAGTTGGCCAACTTGTTACATCAGTTGTTTCTGGCTTAACTTTGCCTTTAGTACTTAACAAACAAAACTACCCAATCACTTTTCTTATTGACTCTACCCACTGAGCACATTGGAAGTTTCATATTTACAGATTCCCTAAAGGAACATCGCAGAATAGGTATGTGCTCATCACATTGTACCACCCGCTTCCCCAAACTCTTATCAGGTCATCCCACTTCTCTCTGAGCACAGACCAGAACATCCCTGGCCTTCCTGACCTCCCGATCACATTTCCTACAAACAGCAATCTAATTTGCGGTCTCCTGAATACCCTGCATTCCCGAGCTATCTTACTGTGTCTGATGAATTTATCTCCATCTTTTCTACTGATTTTATTCGTTTGTGTTTCCCCTGAAGGTATTTAATTATGTTATCTCCTTATTTAGAGCCTCTTTGGATTGAGGGAGGCAAGAAGATGAGGACAGTGATGCTTAGTGACATTAACTGGAGCCTAATTTTATTCTATTAACGAATCCCTGGGTAACCTCTGGAAAGTCAGTGAGCCTCTTTTCAGCCAAAATCTCTTCACCTTGAAAAGAACAATGTACCCCCGAAGGTGGCTGTGGGGAGTAGTTAGTAAAATGGAATTAATAAAGGAAAAGTGATGTGTAAATCAGAGCGTTTGGAGGAATGGCAGGAATACCCTTCCTTCTGCTCAGACTAATTACAGCAGCGTTCCCGTAGCAGCCCAGCAGTTCTCAGAGCATGATGTGAGGGAACATTTGAATTTGTCAACGAATTCAGAAAGCCTGTAAGAAAGCAACGTTAGCAAGTTCTCCAAAAACAGTTGCTGCCGTTTGTTTATTTGCCTGTTTTCCCTTCTATTTACATCTTGGCAACAGGTCATGTTGGTTCAATGAGAGCGCCAGTGAGAAAGCCTCTGCTCCCAACAGGTTGCTTCCCATGCTCTGCCATCGCACTTACTTCAATCCCTAGAGGAGAAAGTGCGTTTCCTTCTAAAATCTTTGCTTCTTCAGTAATCCCTGAGAACATTTTATAACCGATCTGGTGAGAAGACATTCAACAGCATCTCTCATGCATGCATGGGAATCTACTTGCACATATGCAAGCAAAGCTATCAATTTAACAAAGGTATTTAGCCATTTATACAAATGCATGGCTTTATGCATTGTTCTAGAAGCACTAACATGCCTCGCATGGCTTTATGCATTGTTCTAGAAGCACTAACATGCCTCAATACCAGAGCTACTGAAGAATTAGAAAAGATAGCAGTCAACAAATACATTTCCAAAATACTAGTTCTGCCACGCGTTACCCAGTTCTAAAACTCACAGAAACTTAGAATTTGTCTATACTGGTAAGCTCACTGTGAGTGTAGTTTACATGGACACTGTGAATCCGGTCTATCTTAACGTTTTTACAGTAGTGTGTTCTGGTTTTCGCAATTCATGAAACAGCAGAGGTATGTTACTAAGTAAAGCCCCTACTTAGAGTGGTTTAGCTTTTACCTCATACCCTTCTTCTGGTTTCTGTTTCTGTCCCAGAAACTACATTACTTGCCTTCATTTGACTGGCTCTCAGCTATTATTTCGTTTTTGATGACATGCCCAGTTTTTTTTTTTTTAAAGTGGTATTATTGGGTCTTGAGGAAGGTTGTTTCCTAATTTTCTGAGAAAGACTTTAACCTTTTTTTTTTAAGATTTATTTATTTATTATTTATACAACATTCCTTCCATGTATGCTTGCATGCCAGAAGAGGGCACCAGATCTCATCATAGGTGGCTATGAGCCACCATGTGGTTGCTGGGAATTGAACTCAGAACCTCTGGAAGAGCAGTCTGTGCTCTTAACCTCTGAGCCATCTCTCCAGCCCCGACATGCTCAGTTTTAAAGAACACTGGTCAATATTTTACAGAAAGCCTTTTAACTGAGGTTTCAGGGTTTTTTCCCAAGATTTGCCTGGTATTATGGGTTTGGAAGAGAAAGGTTTAAAGACATATAATGTCGCATTTATCATAACAGGATTGCATATTCTCAATATGACCTATGCCTGTGAATGCCACAGACCGAGAGTGAAGGTCCTCCCTCCATAATGGGCAGCTCTGATGGCTGCCCCATGGAAATCTGGCCCCATGGGACCTGATTCTGGCTTTCCCCAAAATATAGAAATCTCAATGTTCATATGAAACATTCAGCTTTCATAGTCTGACAACTAATTAAAATTTAGACCGCAATAGTTTCATATGTATGCTAAATAATTAGAGAGGCGTAGGCTGGTAAGATGACTCAAAAGATGAAGGCACGCAGCATGAAAACCTATGACCAGAGGTAGATCCACAGAACTCAGGGTAGAGAGTAAAACCCGATGTCAACATTCACACAGCGACACATGTACACCTACACTCACACATATTGTTGTTTCTCTTTCTCTCTGTCACACACACACACATATCACTATAGTAATAAATACATTTTTACACTATCACTTGGCTAATATTAACCTATGGCCACCTGTTTGTAAACTCTTGCACATGTATGGGAATTATTAATATTTTTAATGTAAGAAAGGCATTAACAGATTTTATTCCATTTGTTCTGTATTTTGCACATCATTGCTAGTAGAGACCACAGGAAAAGATAACATGAGGGAATAAGGATCAGATCAGCCATGATTTTGTCACAGCAAGAGATAGATACCAGCTCAGGCGTGATAAGAAGAGACATCTTTACGTGTGCGTGTGTGTGTATCATATGCTCTGAGTGTATGTGTGTGTGTGTGTGTATATATTTCACACTATGACAGAATGCTTAAGCAATGTCCATAGGCAAGGGTGTTGAAGAGACACTGTGGATTTTGATACACACTTCAAGGGTCTGGTGATGTGTGGTTGCTTCAGGGTGTGAGAGGAAAAGCCATCAGAGATAATGTGATCATTTCTACTATGGGAAAGGGAAGCATAAGGCATCACACCTGAGGGAGGGGATGTACGGAAAGAGCAGCGTCACTGAAGCAGAGTGTCTCTGGGTGCTAAAGGTGGACACCGTGAACCTCACGTCAGCTTGTGGAAGAAAGGAAAAGAGAGGAGAGAAGAGGAAAGAAAAAGAGAAGAGAAGAGAAGAGAAGAAAAGAAAAGAAAAGAAAAGAAAAGAAAAGAAAAGAAAACAAAACAAAAGAAGGGATTGCAGCCAGATGTTTCCATTAGGGCACATCTTCCTCCAGGGCACAGGTGAGAGCTACCGTCACACTACAGCATGTATCTAAGACATGAGAAAATGCATCCTCTTGTGTAGGTGGTTCAGAGAGAGCCAGGGCAAGGTAATACATCTTGTTCGGTTTGTTCAATCCTTCTTCTCCACCACCTCGGGATACAGGTTTGGGTGTTGGTGCCACCTGTAGCTCTCCCCTTCTGACATCTTTTTATCAGGAAGCAACAGTCTCTGATCTTTGTTTCTGACCTCCACGGCCCTGTTCTTAAATATCAGCCCTCTGTCGGAAGCTCCGTTCCATCTCTCTGCTGAGGCTCTGACGAAAACCCTGCTGTCTTCCTTCGGAAAAAATACACTTCTCTCCTTTCCCAGCTTGCCTCTCCCATCCGCTGTGTGCATTTCAGGTGGAGACTAAGTTCACCAACGTGTTTTCTTTTCAAGCTGTGTGGCTTTAGCCGAGTGTCCAAACGGCCCTGGGTTTGAGTGTAATGTTCTGTAAAATTGTAAAGTGGAGAGAGCATGGACTCCTCCCGATGTGACTGTGCAGATTAAAAGCCTTTTAATCAGATACCCATTCTTGTGCTTAGCCCAGAACTGACACCCAGCCACTACCCTTGCCCTTTCCTGCCCGTTTGCACACGGCTTGTGGCCGCGGTGTCACCAGCTCCATGCGTTTCCCCCCTTGGCTTTCTACTACAAGGCAAGTATTGTGAGGGCAAAGACCAAGGCGTGTATGAATTTGTATGCATGCCTTCTTGATGGCACAGTATGGTCCCAGTAAATAACTGTAAAGATATTTATATGTGTCAGCATCATGAATGAATAACTCAGTAAGTAACCGAAGCATTGGTTTAACATGTGTGTGTAATTTATAAATATGCCCATATATATCTGTCATAGGAAAGAAACCTATTGATGATTTCCAAACTATACTCTAAGAGAAACAAAATAGAAAGAAAAAAAAAACTAAACTAAACCTTTTCTCGGGTGGAATTCTCTAGTCTTGGCCCGTGGGGCACTGGTATATCACCCAAGGGGAACAAGTCCTTTTTGAGGTAAAATATTAATCCAAGCTATCACTGCAAAGAGCGGTGCCCTAAGCGACCCACTGGGCAGCTAAGCTAAAATTCTGCTCTCCCGGCACCTGTGGCCAGGAGACGGAGCCTGAATCACAAGGGCCTGGCACGAGGCCAGTGTGGAGTCACACTGGGTGCCCTGAACTCTTACCTGAAGTGCTCCTTCAAGTCACATTTTGCCAACGGCCTGCCTCCCTCCCGTGTTTTATTTTAACTCAACTCGTTACTGTAAATATGAGGAGGAACTAAGAACCACATCAATTTAAAGAAAAATTGGTGTCAAAACGTCGAAGACAGCAGGGAGCTAAGGAGGTCGGTGGAAGCGGAGAATGAAGTGGGTGGGGTGGGCTCCGCTGCCCCTCACATTAATGCAATGCTAGGTTCTCTGTTTCCTCACCTGCAAAATGGGAATAGTGATTAATGTTTTACCAACGTTCTGAAACTCTCCCAAGGATCGGGTCAAAGCATGGAAACTATTTGACCGAGTAAGTTTCTACTTCTCTAGAAAATAAACATAAACAACAACAATCAAACGGGAGACAACTCTAACAAATGAACATTAATTTACTGTCATATGAGAAAAAGTTAGCTTAATTTTATTTTTAGATGTTTTTATTTTTTGGGGACTTTGATATAATATGTTTTGATCATCTTCCTCCCTTTCTTTCTAATTCTTCCCACATCCTCCCCATCTCTCTACCCACCCAACTTCATGTTCTTTCTAAACACGGAGTCCATCTTGTGTTGGCCAAGGGCTCCGTACAGGCCCCGCCCCAAAGTGTGGCGGCTATCCCTAAAGTCATGGCACTGAAAGAAACCGAGTTTCCCTCTCCTCCCCACTGCCCAGAACAGCTGCTAGTAGCTTCTTGGTTAAGGGGTGGGGCTTTGTGCCCACTTCCCAGCTTCCCATTCTCCACTTTGGGATTTTGTCTGGCTTGAACCGGTGCATGCTGTCCCGGTCTCTGTGAGTTCGTACGCATTAGCTCAATTTTAAAGGTTTAATGTAGCATTTATGGAACCCTAGGTGGTTAAGGAGCGAATTATTTGAGCCTTCTTGAAATTATTCGGGCCAGCTCCTTAACTTCAAAGGATCTCCATTTTTATACATCTGCTAGGCAGATAGTTCTTCCTGAGGAATAGATTTTCTTTTCCTTTCGTGTGCCCTCACATTGGTTGCTTTTTGTCCACAGAAATTATCAAGAAACTGCCGTCAGGGACTGTTTAAGCTTCCTTATAAAGGATAAATGCGAGAATCTAGGGGAAGTAATCTGTCAGTTGATTGTATTAATCGTCTTAAGTAAGCAGTACGCGGCTTAGGGAAAAGCTGGCCCGAGCTAGACAAAGAAGGCAGTCATCCGAGCCTCAGACGCTGAACTCTGACCCCTGGCTGGACCTTGCACTCGGCAGCCTAGTAACAGGAAGGCAGCAAGACACACTTTGAACCAGAGGTTCTAAGGCTGCGGTGGGGTTAGCGACAGGGTGACAGAGGCACTTTGCAGTCTGAACTTTGTACCTAGACACAGGGGCATTTCATCTCCATAACAGCCACTCTGCTTCATTACTTATTAACAGATCCTTCTTGAGGGAAGTTCTTTGTTAATGGGGCTTTCAAAAAAACAGATCTCTCTCTCCCCCTGGTTTCTGCCATGGGGGTGGGGATCTGGGCCTATTTGAAATCCTCCCGTGCATGAGCTTGCCCTTCCGTGGGGAGGGCTTCTCTTCTCTTCAAGACTGGCCCTTGTGGGAGTAGAGCAGTACCTATGGTCGCACTTAGAGAAGGTAATCCTGGACTATATGCCATTCCATATCACATAAGGAAGTGTCCGGTGGGTGCCACTCTACCTCTCCCGACCAAATCAATTGCTTTGTTTTTGTTCCTTTCGCTAATCCTCTTTTGCTCCCACCTCTCCCCCTCCTCTCCTGACTTCTTTTCTTCTTTGTGTTCAGCCTTCCAGTGACATCAAAGTTAACTGGTGGTGACCCCTGTTCCCGTGCATTGTTGTCTAAACTGGAATAGCCCCGAGATAGGTTATCTTCGCAACTGGAAGGCAAAGCACACGCTGGAAGGAAAGGGCACATGCAAGTACTTCCCAAATAAACACACTGTCCTTAGATGTCCAGTAACTGATACTCAGTCTCTCTGAAAGTTTAGTTATTTAAAGAAAGTGACAGGATTCTAGAAAAGGGAACCCATTTAAGGCCACCTATAAAATAAATATTAGGCTCCTGAAATTGTCAAGTTCGCAGGGCCAATTGAGCCACAATCTAAGTTGCTGAGTTCTGTTCAATATGGATCAGTAAATATGCTGTGTCTTCTGGGACCCTGTGAAATCGTGACCGCAGTACATGTGCTCAGTAACAGACAAAGACCAAGCGAGCCCTCCCTGAAGCTTCGCTTGAGGGTCCGGGGCCACCAAGGAGTTCACCTTTCAACACTTGCAAACTATGTGTTTTTAGGAGCAGTTGAAATTAGTTCAGATAATAATTCGTTCTCTTCTTGCTTTTCTTTCCATGTTTAAAAATGCCCGTGTGTCTTAGCTAGCGCTCATTCAGCAAGGGGTCAGGCCTGGAGTCACCCCCCTATCTGGGTACCAAGCAACAAAATCCCTTGATTCTCCTGTGGGCTTCTATAATCACAGATACACCAAAACCTCCGGAGAGACTCAACACCACCACTTAGCTTTCACAGATCTCAAGCTGTAAAACGAAGGATGCTAAAGCTGTGTTGAAAGCCAGAGTTGAAGTTGATATTGCTGGTACTTACAGCTCTCTTTTCTCTTAGGTCCCCCCCCCCCGCGCCGTGTTCCTCTCATTCTCTCTCTCTACTTCCTTCGTTTTCCTTCTACTTTTCTTCCTTTTGCTCTTTTCCTAACCTTCACGATGACATAGTTTCCAAACTCATTATTGGTGCATAAATCATATTGCCAGGAAGCGCTGGGTGAGTTGCTCAGTGGCAGAGAGCTCACCCAGCATGTGTGAAGACATGGGTTCAATCCCCATCACTGTGGAAAAAAATAATCAAGAAAATAAGATAAAATGTACAGTTTCTATGGTCATTGCTTTCCCTCACCCCTACTGTAATTTTGCTAGCTTCAGTGACAAGAGGATTCAACCTGACCTTTATCTAAACATTATGATTTGGGTCTGGAATGTTTCCCAGGGCTATGGGGCTAGAGTCTTGGTTGCTATCTAATGGTATTTATTGTACAGTGGTAAAAACTACACAAGCTGGGGTCTGCTTAGAGCAAGTAGGAAAGTACAGGTAATCTTTGGAAGGCTATTGATGGGATCTGGATCCTTCTCTGCTTTCCAACTATTGCTTCCTTGTCACTAGGAGGTCGGCCTCCTCCTTTGTCATCCACTCTCATCACCATGCTATTCTGTTTTGTCTTCAACCCAGTGGGGCTAGCTGGTCATCGAAACCTCTAAAACCATGAGCCAAAATAAATCTTCATGTGTTGTTAACCTAAGAAAGCTGATCCTAAGAAGAGAAGCTAAAAACAATTCTATTAATCTTTCAGAAACATTGATTTTTTTTCCCCCTTTAAGGTTTTGTATTCAGCATCATGTGTGGATGGTCCATACACCTCTGTATCTCTGTGCTTGGCTTTCTAGGGATCACTCAGATTCACAGCAGAATGGGAAGGAGATACAAAAGACCACAGTATGCATTTCTCTGTTTCCATGCCAACGGTGTTTTAGGTACTGCGAGACTGTACTTTTGGCTCTTGGGACATGCTCCTTCCTGTGGCAGACTCTGCTTCCAATCTGTTTTTGACTTGTTTCAGCGCTCACAGCTGCCTCCTCAGTGCCGCTTTCCAAAGCCTTGAATTAAGGCTGCACCTGTTGGGGATTTGCTCAATCTGAAAAGTAGCAGGACTCCTCCAGAATGCCTAATTACCTTTGCCCTGAAAGCAATGCAGTCAGATGCTTTGGCAGCACACTCAGGACACCTAGAATCGCAGGCATGGCCTCCATATTTAGTCTCAATTATTCCAGACAGAATACAGCAATCGAACCTTGATTTACACCACTTCTTCACTCCACTTGCCTCTCAATCCCAGATCCTGCCCCCTGCTGCAGGCAGACTTAAAGTGCAAACATGGGCTACTGTAGCTTGAATAGCAGATGAGATTAAGACGAAGAAGAAAACTGATAGTAGTTTATATACCCTGTAACCATCCAAGCTTACAGATGAGAGACGCAAGGTTTATTCAGTTTATGTTTTGTGATAATATGGAACAAATGAAAGAAACATAATTGTTTAATGGAAGAAATTAAACAGATTGAATTGTTCAATGCCACAGCATAATTATTCCTTTAAATTCTTATTTATTGTTTAATGAGTAAGAACTTAAAACTAATGCTAGCTCAGTAATTCTGAAAACCCTATTTTTGAAATTGTCCATACTCTTTGGTTTCTTCTGGTACACATTCACATGCACCCATGACACAAGAAGAGAAAGGATGGGGAAGGAAGATGGAAAGGTCACTGTCAATGTAAATGCCAGCATGGAGAACTGAGCCAATAATAGGGACATCCAGGGACCAGGAAGTAAGATGACATTGAGGAGTTATAATATTGAACCAATGGTAGGGACATCCAGGGACCAGGAAGTAAGATGACATTGAGGAGTTATAATATTGAACCAATGGTAGGGACATCCAGGAACCAGGAAGCAAGATGACATTGAGGAGTTATAATATTGAACCAATGGTAGGGACATCCAGGGACCAGGAAGTAAGATGATGTTGAGGAGGTTATAGTATTGAACCAATGGTAGGGACATCTAGGGACCAGGAAGTAAGATGACATTGAGGAGGTTATAGTGCCTGATCCACAGATTGAAAAGTTGAAGGAAATAAACGAAGAAAAAGAAACTAACAAGGCAGAGGTATTGTAATACTAAAGGCAAAGAGGGCTGGAGAAAAGCATGTTTCTAAGACTGCTCTGCCTTAGCTGTCTTTATAGTGTGCCATCGATTTCCCCTACAATTCTAGACAAATTCTCCTTCCTTCACAGCATTTAGCTTTTCTCTTTAGAGAAAATACACTGTTGCCTTAAAAGAGGAACAGAAACTGAGGTAAATATTTTCTAATCTTATACTATTAAGATAGAGCACAAAGTTCAATCAAATAATTATTGCTCAACATAACTACCCAACTCCACAACCACTGATTTTCACTTGTAATTTCTTTTTGGTGCTAACTTTGCATTTATTTTTGCCATGAATTAAAATTGACTGCTCTCTTAGTGTTTAATTGCTGTGAAGAGACTCCATGACTGTGGGAAATCTTATGAAAGATAACATTTAATTAGGGCTGGCTTACAGTTTCAAAGGTTTAGTCTATTATCATGACAAGGAGCATGGCAGCCTGCAGACAGATATGATGCTAGGGAAGTAGCTAAGAATTCTCCATGGAGATCCATAGGAAGAGAGCAACACCAGGCCTGGCTTGGATTTTTTGAAATCTCAAACCCACTCACTCCCAGTGACACACTTCTTCCTACAAAGCCACACCTTCTAATTCTTCTCAAATAGTGCCACTCCCTGATGACTGAGCCTTCAAATGCATGAGCTATGGGGACGTTCTTGTTAAAAAAAAAAAACCCACTACAACCACAACAATGTTTGATTATCTGAGGTGAGGTTCTCTGAATGAAGAACAGAGATATATTTTCCAGCTTATCATATACTCAGTGGGTCTCAGTTCTGAACTGGACAGGAACATCTTATCACTGGTTATTATTTCTATTTCTTTGTGAACCTTTTTCTACAGTAGAACTACAGTGAAATTATTTGACAAACAAAATGTTGGAACCTTCTGTATTTTATATTCCTCTTTACTGATAGGTTTTCTACCATTTTTCCTTTCTTTCCCAGAGTACTTTTCTCCTTCTAGAGTGTCAAGGTAGACTTTACAAGGTCAGAAACAATCCCACTACTTGACTACAAACTTTCCTCTTCTTGAAGTTCAGAAATACCCACACAATTCTTTGAATGTCTTTTCCTACTTCAAAATGTGATGTTCGTTCCACTCAATGCTGATTGACAGGGCTTTCCTTGAAGCCTGCTTATCCTTGATGGAGTTGCAATGACCCTTTGGTTCAGGCTTCATCTGGTGCTCTCAAATAAAGATGTAGGACAGGGACAACATAGCTCAGGAGTAGAGCCATTGCTTTACCTGTGCACAGACTTGGGTTCCATCATCAGTACCACAGAAAGTAAATAAATAAACACATGATTTATAAAGGTGCAAATAAAGAAGGCACCATGAAAACTCTGAATTTGAAAAGATTTGAAAGAAAGGACAATAAAGAAGAGACTAGACCATATTCTCTAAAGGAAGAGATTAGACTTATACTCTCTAAAGGAAGAGATTAAGGGAGGGGTCTAGATTCTTCCCTCAAAGAGTAATAAGTGGATACTTACGAAGCATACCCTTTCTACCAGATCTTATACAAGGGTAGGGTAAAAGAATGTGTGTTCTGTGATAGAAAACAGGGCACAATAAATCTGCACAATGTCCAAACCATTTAACATTGTCAGCTGTAACTGTAACTGTAGCTTCAACCCAGGACCTTGAGTTGTTGCCTACGGAGTCCTAGAACCTAAGATTTCTATTCTACCAGTCAAATCCCTTCATTATTTAGCTTCATTCAAATTTACTGCCTTTATTATGCAAACTTTTTTCTTGTAACTTCCCTACAAAATTTCTATCCCTTCAGTTGTGATTTTTTTCTCATTAAGAATAGCATTTTACTATGGTCATTTTATACACACACACACACACACACACACACACACACACACCACACACAGACGGGGAGAGATTATAATCTAATTATAATATTTCTCCTTCACCTTTCTTCCCTCCAATTCCTTTTATATACCTCTCTCAGCTCTCCTTCAAATTCATGGCCTATTTTTTTCATTAATTGTTATTGCATGCACATATGTGTGTATGTACATTATATATATAATATATATATATATATATTTTCCTAAATCTAACCTGTTCAGTTCATGCAATGCTACCTTTATGTATGTTTTCAGGCACTGGACAACCAAATGATGTGCTCTTCCCTGGGGAAGTTTGCATCTCCTATTCTCAACTTTCCTCTGTGCCTATAGTAATTTGTGTAGAGTTGAAACTTTGTGGGCTTCTCTCTGTCCAGTTTTCCATGTTTGTTGGTATCGCCCTCGTTAAGTTTATGTTTAGGCTATTGTTTTGGAGAGACTTTATGGGTGTAGCTTCTGACATTACTAGGAGACACAATGTCACAACAAACTGACTGGTCCTTTGGCCCTTACAACCTTTCTGCCCACTCTTCTGCAATTTCCCCCAGAGCCTTAGATGCAGGAGTGTTTTGTGGATGCACCCCCTTGCTCTTTTCTTGAGATGCGTGTAGACTTCACAGTGAGCCAATTCTATCCTGAATCCTGGATGTATCACTCCCTAGCTGTAACATTTTTCAGCTACACTGACTTGGTTTTTAATGATTCTTTACTTAGTTAATCTAAATTTGGGAGATAACATATGATACGGGAAGGTACCTAGAATTCAGGATGTACCCAGTAACTGTTTATTATGCCATCATTATGATTGGTGTTGTTTTCTCTGTGCCCACCCTCTTTTGAATCTTACTCGCCCTCAAGTTTGATTTCAGGTTCTCTTGGAAATGATTTTCATCCCATTTCATTTCAAATCTATAGATACTTTCTTATGGTTTCATTATGGTATCTGTATGTGTTTCTCTGTGTGTGCATGTGTGCGTGCATGCACGCGCATGCTTGTGTTTATATGTCACGACCTTGTTTTTAGTTCTTTGAGCACAAAGACGAAAGCTTATAGTGTCGCTGCTGAGTCTCACTCAGCTCTGAGTCTGCAGTAAAGCAGTGGAAAACGGTTGCTGGATATTTACCTGTTCTGAGCATCTGCACTTACTCTGTTAACCAGCTTCTAGGATCATATTGTACAAGGTCAGGTTATAGTCAGCATGCTGCAACTTCTTAAAGAAGTTAAAATTATACAGCACAGTTACCATGGAACAGTTAACATTCTAATACAGTGACTTTAACATACCATTTTTAAAAGAATGTGATATGTATTCTGATATTTTTCAAGGCTGCAATTAAAATATGGAAAATATGCTTTCTTTCCTTTTAAGAGTTCAGAAAAGGCCTTTGATTCGCACGGAAAGGTTCCCTTTTTGTGTTTTCCTATTAACTTTACTAACCGACGTGAAAGCCACCACTGAGTGTTCTAGGAGCTGGCCCTCCATATAAATAACCCACGGCTTGCATTTGGCCCAGTGTCCTGATTTACATAGCACAAGCAGGATTATAAATTACACTCGCAGTTCAAAAGCGATGCCTGGCTTACACCACTTAAGAAAGGGCCTAGAAAGAATTTGCATTCTGCAAAGGGACATCAGGAGAAAAGTTTAAGGGCAGTGATATGGAAAATCCTGTGTGTTGCTCAGGGTTCACCCACCTGCTCCGAGATTAGCAACCCTCTCAGGTGAACTTCACAGGCTTGATCCCCACCCAAGGGATACACCTGGCTCTGCCTCTGGGACCCACCCCAACCAGCAGCTTTTCTTTTTCTTTTTTCCTTCTTTCTTTCTTTCTTTCTTTCTTTCTTTCTTTCTTTCTTTCTTTCTTTTCTTCTTCTTCTTCTTCTTCTTCTTCTTCTTCTTGTTCTTCTTCTTCTTCTTCTCCCCCTCCCTCTCTCTCTCTCTCTCTCTCTCTCTCTCTCTCTCTCGACCAGGCCAGGCTATAAGAAATCCTTTCGTTCCTTGGCATGTAGAGCAGTTGTCTCACCATTTCCTGCATGTCTCAGAACTTCAGTAGATAATTTTTAGGAGCAGGCTGGAAGCTGCTGCTAGTTCTTCCATTATCTACAAAGCCCAGAGTAAAACCTAAAGGTTAACATGTACCCACTGGTGTCAATCTACTTTCTAATCTATACAACCAAATTTCTATTAATCATCGAGACTATTTCCTTTCTTTGACAACACGTCGAGTTCTCTCTGCTGCTTATCTTCATATCCTTCCCTACAGATCAGATCGTGGGGGAGGGTGCGCTAGCTGGACAGGACTAGACATTTTCAGACTTCTTTGAATGCAAAGACACATCTGGTTTTTGTTAGTTTGTTAGCAAATTTGTTTCTTTAAATCTATTGTAGAAACAACAGAAACCTCCAAAAAAAAAACTAACCTGAGTGACTAAGAGACTCCAAATAGATAGAAGAAAGAGGAGCTCCAGCCGGGAGTCTTTAGGAAAGTCTCAGGTTTGCCCACTGATGAGTGATTTACCTTTTCCTATTGGCATGGTAACCATATCTTGCAAATGAGAAAAATGCTAAATGCCTTTGGGCAACCTCCGAACCAAGATGCTTTGGTTTCACCGTATCTGCTCTAGGGACAAAAAAGGGCAACAGACTGAGTCCACCCCTCAGTGAACAAGTACTAGTTACCATCCACTCATCTGTGCAAGCACGGCAGAACACGCTTGCTCAGGGGAAATTCAGAGCAACCTCATGCCCTAGGCCCACACAGAAGCAATTGCAGTTAGGAAACAGAACACACATCTAAAATGTAACGACGGTCAGTGGAACGAAAGATGACACTATGCAGTAAACTTTTGGTTCTAGGTCCAGCTTCTTAGGAAAAACGTTAATCTCTTTTCATTTAAGAGTCTTGGGTTTTTTTGTTTTGTTTTTTCATTTTTTTTGTAAGAATTAAAAGCCCATTTAGGTAAACTTTCAATTGATATATATCAAGTTCTCTGACTTTTTTAAAAGCAATCAGAAGAAATGACATTTTAATGAGAATGAGAAGGTTTCCCCTGTAACTCTGGGATTTGAACACTTGTTCCCCATTTGGTGACAGTGTTCGGTGGTTTAGGAGGTACAGTCTTGCCAGAGGAAGGGTGTCATTGCAGGTGCGTTTTAAGAGTTCATGGCCTCACCCTATCTGCAGTTGTCTCTCTGCTTCTGCTTCAGGTCTTGAGGCTGTGATCTCTGAGCTTCTGGCTCCAGCCTCCATGCCTGTCGGCTGCCATGCTTCCCTGCTATGCTGACTTCATCTCCATTTAGAACTGGAAGCCAAAAGAAACTCTTCCTTCCCTATGTTGCCTTGGTCCTGCTAGTTTATCACAGCCGCGTAAATGCATCTAACATAACCAAGAACAACTGTTCATTCACCCCACCAAAGAATACTAGATAGTCTATAATAAATGCTGCTCTTATAACTAGATAATTAGACTAAGGAATTAGAATATGTGTTTACTACTTATCGAGGAAGGTCGGAAACTCCAAGGCCAGCACACGTCCTATCTCCTGAGCCAGCAGTGAATATTTGAGGAAATTCGGTTGAACAATGAGTGAGACAGGAATGGCTTGTATCCCTGCTTCTGGGAAATCAGAGCAGGGCCCCCCCCAACAGTGTCTGTTTCTCTACGATGACTTTCTAATGCTGGTTCTCCCCATCTCTCTCACAGAAAGTAATAGATGAAATAATGGCTTACACTATACCAAAAGAAGAAGAACTCTACCCAAAATTATCTGTTGATAAATCACCCAAATATAGTATATTTGGTGAATATTACCAAATGGCAAAAGATTCTTTAACTGTGATGAAGATAATCATCACAGGTAAGGAAATACTTGTAGATTATTTGGGTGGGTCAAATATAATCCCAAGGGTCCTTATATGTTACCAAGGTAGGACTTTGAAGGAAGGAGACAAAAGTAGAGAATGTGGCTGGCTCAAGACGCTGAAGGTAACTAAAGGTAGCTTTGTAACTTATGAAAGAAAGTCTTTAAACTTCCAAGGATCCATTCAGACCTTCACCAAATTCCTTCCATAATAAAGATACCTTCCTTGTATATTATCTTCCTTTGCATAAATCAGCTTCACAGAAGGAGAAACCTTGGCTACCACGACGTCTCCACGTAGAGCATTTAAAATCATGCTTGGCCCTCAAGAATAGTTGTTGAATGGGAGATTTAGGCATTGAGTAAAGAAGTAGTGGCTCTGAGTCTTACCCCAAGTGTCTGTGACATGGGAAAGGGCCATAACAGGTGCAGTGTCACCTTCTGCTAGTCATTAAGAAAGCGTCTGTCACCATCTGTTTGATGTTGCTACAATAGAATACCAGGCTAGGAATTCACCAACACATGTACTTCTTACAGATATGGAGGCTAAAAAAGTCCATCTCGCCGGGCGGTGGTGGCGCACACCTTTAGTCCCAGCACTCGGGAGGCAGAGGCAGGCGGATCTTCGTGAGTTTGAGATCAGCCTGATCTACAAGAGCTAGTTCCAGCATAGGCTCCAAAGCCACAGAGAAACCCTGTCTCGAAAAACCAAAAAAAAAAAAAAAGTCCATCTCAAGGGCTGAATCTGGTGAGGGCATTCTAGCTGGTTAGGGGTGGCCAGTATGCTCTCTCTAGGATGGAACATAGGCTCATGCAAGAGACAGAAACACCTGGGCATGTCTTCAGATAACCCACTAACTATTAATCTCTTCTTCTGCGGGCGGGTCAGTCCATCTGGAGGGAGAACCTTCACGAGCTAATCACTTCTGAATGTTCCCATCTCTTCCCACCTTTTATTATCTTACAGAGAGATTCGATGTCAGCATGAGTTTCATTTGGAAGACTCGGCAGACGTTGGCCCCAATATTTCCATCCAATTTGAACATCTTTCACTATAGAAAGCAGAAAATTCTGAAAGTGGTCTAGGTATCCCCCAAAAGTGAACTGTGAGATAAGAATAGTTTCGAACATACGTAAAGTTTCGGAGCTCTTGAGAATTATATTATAGAGATGTGGACATGTTAGCATTTCCTTCCATTGCAAATTCCACTTCTATTTATCTGTTTGATTACTATATAACATTTCCACTCTGACAAAATTCCACTGCAGCAAAAAAGAGCTCACTTCCCTCTCCCTTGAAATGTGTTAAAATGGCATTTCTCTTGTGCTGCGTTTCAGTAGACCTGTGCAAAAAAACACATCTCCTCCCAAGATAGCAAGCAACACACAGCTGTACTTCTGGGGAGGATAGGCTGTGCTTGGAATATCAGATTCTTCTAAATCTACCGAAGCTGGAAAAGAGACTAAGAGTTAAGACTGCAAGCCTGTCTCTACCGTTGCTGTATTGTGCACCGGGCATTACAGCTAATATGTCCCCCCAGATTTTCATGACCTACTTCGCTCAGCTTACAAATGCGCCTGTACACACTGAGGACAGCGGTTCAGCAAGGATTGCTATTGTCCTCGCTTGCTAGGATTGACCTCATACACAGAATGTAGTGGTGGGGCTCTGTGTACGAGGAGCAAAGGGTGATAGCCAGAGGATGATTGGGGCAAAGGAGAGGGATGAGTCACCTTGTCCTTATATAAGCCCCATTGACTATTACAAAAGTCAAAAAGGAGACACCAGCGTTTTGAAAGTATTCTGACTATGCCATCCATTTCCTACTCCCCACCGTGTGTGTGTGTGTGTGTGTGTGTGTGTGTGTGTGTTTAATTGTTACATATTTATCAAATTTTCTTTTTGGCTATTTAAAGCTAAAAATTTTCTTTTTGTCTATTTATCTTAAGATCTTCAACTTCAATATTAATTTTTCTTAACCACATTTAGAAATGGCAACTATTGGGAAGACAATTCTTGTAGACAGGTCTCACCTGGATGTTTTTGTTTTGTTTTGTTTTGCCCCGAAGGCAGTTTTCTTAGTTGTTGGGACACCTTTAAGCACAGCCATCCCTGGTCCAGTGAGAGGTAGATTACACTCCTTTCGATTCTCTTGGTCTGGTTGCTTTACATGCGTAGCTTTCCCTGTCTTCTGGGTCCCTGATTGCTAGAGCTTGCCACAGCCTGTGCCTGGCTTGTGTGAGAATCTTGAGATATCCGAGTCCAGGCAACATCTGTAAACCAGGGGCCTCAGACGATTTACTCCAATTCTCCTCCGGCTCAGAACATGGCTTGTGAACACAACTACCTTACTTTTCAGTCCCAGTCAGGACTTTTCTGTTTTCTGCTATACACACTGGAAAAGCAATGTACAAACTTCAAATCCAAAGGACAATTAGATTTATTTGTACCTAGCCTTTTATTTCCCCTAGAAAGTACTTGAGGCTATATGATGTTGATATGGAAACTCCTGATAATTAGTTTTTACAGTATCAAAGGTAGGAATCATTTTGGAAATGCCCTGGCATATCAGTGCCACTTTTACAGCAGGCAGCAAGCGTGACGGACTGCTTTTGGGGAGGATCTTGTTAGAAATACAATTTCAAAGGGGACAGATGTTTCATTTTCAAAGCTCTTGACATGGCAGACAAACTCAAAATTTCACACGGAAAGGGGAAAGGGGGAAGGGTCCTAAGAGTTCACAGAACTCTCGCCAACTTTCTGTTGTTGCTGGAGTGAGTCTAGCTGAGGAGAAATCTCCCCAGAATGGGTTCTCAGTACAAGTGCAGACTTGGAAGGGTAACCAGGGGCAAGATGTTAGAGCAGGTCACACAGCAGCTAGGCTTACTGGGGAGTGCCGGAGAAACAGGAGTGAGAAGACCAAAACCTTACCCACTGGACCAAAACCTCTATGGACCTATAAATCCCAATTCCACTTCTTGGGGAGTTTATTTCTTCTTTCTGCTTCTTAGTGCTCTCCACTTAAACTCACTCCCCAGCTCAAAGTTCAGGGCATGCTAGGTTTTACATCCTGAGACAAGCTGGGGGCATCTCTCGCTTGGCTTTTGTAGAGGCCTGCCAGCTGTTCTTCTGCGACAGAAGCCAGAGGTGGTTTTTAAGGAAGTAAATATAATCACACCACACCTGCTCTTATAACCCTCCCGCGGTGGCCTCTTACCTTTAAGATAAAACATTATGCATGCTCGTGAGTCCACTGGGCGCTTCCAGATCCTGTGTGGTCTAGCTACCCCGGGGTTGCTCAGTCTCAGCTCTCCTGACATCTCCAACCTGACCACTCGTTCTTGAGGGGACTCTTTTCTGAATTGTGGGGTATAGGGCAGCATTCCTGGTCTCTACCCACTAGATGCCAGTAGAACCCTCCAGCCCCAATCATGATAACTGAAAACAGCCAGTACTGACAAGCATCTGCCTTCCAGCAGAGAACAACTGAGCTATCTAAGCCCTTCCCCTTCGGCATTCTCACTCTGTACTCTCCCCGGCTGTCTAGTGCTCTCCCTGACCATCTAGTGCTCTCCCTGACGAGTCTAGTACTCTCTCTGACCATCTAGTGCTCTCCCTGACGAGTCTAGTACTCTCTCTGACCGTCTGGTGCTCTCCCTGACGAGTCTAGTACTCTCTCTGACTGTCTAGTGCTCTCCCCGACTGTCTAGTACTCTCTCTGACCGTCTGGTGCTCTCCCTGACAAGTCTAGTACTCTCTCTGACTGTCTAGTGCTCTCCCCGACTGTCTAGTACTCTCCCTGACTGTCTAATACTCTCTCTGATGTGCTTAGCACTCTCCCCAACATGTCTAGTATTCTCCCCAACTGTCTAGTACTCTCCCCAACATGTCTAGTACTCTCCCCGACGTATCTAGTACTCTCCCCAACGTGTCTAGTACTCTTCCCAACATATCTAGTACACTCCCCAACGTGTCTAGTACTCTCCCCGACATATCTAGTACTCTCTCCAACGTGTCTAGTACTCTCCCCAACATATCTAGTACTCCCTCCAACGTGTCTAGTACTCTCCCTGACATATCTAGTACTCTCCCCGACATATCTAGTATTCTCCCCAAAGTGTCTAGCCACCAGCACCACCACTTTCCCATTTTCTGGGCCACCCTTGATCCCTTTTGTCTCTTCAAGCTCATTCCTCTATCATTTTCCCATTTATTCCTTTGCTATTCCTCTCCAGAGAACGCTGGGCTGAATTTCTGCTCTTCCTTCAAGTTGGATGAACCCTTTTCTAGTCCAGGTCATTAGAGTCCCTGCACTCCAAATCTTCCATGCATCCATAATACTTGTCCTGACAGAGAGCTTATCATTGTAGAAATCTTTTTTTATAGACAGTTTCTTCCTTTGATCCCTTTTGCGTGGAAGGCTTCTTCCTGATAGGAGTCTTGTTTACAGAACTTAATGACCAGGCCCTGTCATAGAGTGTGATGCTCAGAATTTCCATGTGAAACCCAGAAGCTCAGATATGTGTGAAATGCCAGGTTGTTCTGCAAGGGGTGTGGCAGAGCAACCCGGAAGCTGCCCACATTGATCACATTGGACACTTTGGTGGATGGTGCCATAAAATATAGCCATGATTATGTGTGTGGTAATAAGGCTAACGTTAAGTGTTTTAGACCTCACTCTGGACTATACAGGTGTAGCAATACATTATTTTCAGAGGAACTCTCAATTTACAAGAATATTAAGGAAATTGTCTAGAGTCATACATCTAGTAAGTGATAGAGCCAAAATCCCTGCCCTTAGACTTGAATTTGAGGATCATTCCTCCAAATTCCATCACAGTAGGAAGTAATGTGCCCGCAACTGTGATAGAACATTGTTCGAAGAATGTCTGTGGTCTGTGGAGTGTGTTGTCCAACTGGTCTTGGGAGCGGGATCCTGCCCTAGCATATGATTGACACCTGGGTGTCATATTATTAAAGAAAACATGATCTCCCTCTGCAGTTATCAAATGCCAATAGTTTATTAACATATCAGTCATTCCCACACTTTAGTATGAAGGCTCTAAGTCCTGTATGAAAAGAGAGGTCCTTCAAAATATGCACCTGTGACGTGTGTGTGTGTGTGTGTGTGTGTGTGTGTGTGTGTGTGTTCCCATGCACATGAATGTAACAGCATGGGAAATCTGCCACTCTTTCATGGAAAGAAGGAAATGCTTCACAAAAACGTAAAAAACCTCCGAGACTGTTAAAGCCCCTGAATACTTTGCTCTATAACTGTAAGTAGGAGAAGAACACTGGATGGAAAGCAGGAAAATGCCAAAAGTAATTGCTCCCTACTCTCCAATTACTCCTGGGCCAGAGGCTGAGAAAAATCATCCTGAGGGCTACCTTTGGCACTGCGAGCCAGCTGAAGCACTCTCATGAATAATGTGCTTGCCAAAGCAGAAGTGACCATGGCTTATAGTTCACTCTCCTTCCAACAATTTAATGTCTGACTTTCATTTGGCTTATCTGTAAAAACAAAAGGGATATGAGTATCCAGTTGTGAGCCAGGGCTTTGATTTATGAAGCAACATTTATAAATCATTATTTATATCACAGTTATGTAACTGCTTTTAAAAAATAAGATTTTTAATGGGTGCAGATTCATAAGGATAATAAGCATTCTATATACAGAGTTGACTGAATTCTATCTCTTCTGCTATTAAAACTTCATCTACCCAATGGTAATGCATGTCCCTAAGTGCCAGACAAGGCTCAAAGTATAAAGCCCATCTGTCTAATGGACATTTTGCCTATCAATCAAGTTTGTCATTACTTGGATTAAGTAGATGAGATGGTCAGCTTCTTGGAAAATAAGAACGGTAGATATGCCATAGCAAATTATAATGAACTATAGGAACTTGGGGCAAATGATGCTGTGTCAGTAAGTATCCAAACTCCTGTTATTTAGATTCTCTTTAGGACCAACAGAATTAGACTATTCCTTTAGATGTGCAGATTGTAGCCCTTTGGCTTCCTACTGAGGCTCTCACCCTGGTCATCATGATACTATCTCAGTACCTTGGCCACCACTGTCCTTATGACTAATTAAAAACTTGCACAACAGCAATGTTAAAGTCTGAGAGCACTTCTCTCTGAAAGCAGGACTTCTGGCATGGGCTTTTGGCCTTGGTGATATCAGGCTGATTCCACGGCATGGACACAGGCTATTTTTGAGCCAAGGCAGCTCCAGTGTCTCGTCCGCTATAGTGGGAAGAGGAGTTGACCTTGCCTGACTCAGAGCAAGTGGATCAGGCAGACATGGCGTCTTCTCTGGGGAAGTTGCAGAGAAGATGCGGGGAGTCATCTGCAAAGGACAGGGTGATCAAGCCCCAGCAAGGAGCAGAGGTGTTTTCACATCCCTTCATGGAGGCAAAATCTTGACTTCTTTACCCACTTTTCCCGTTCCTTCAAAGTGGAAGGACTTGGTGAGGAAAGTGAGATAGTTAGCTCTGTCCTAAATACATATGGGGCAGATCTAGCTGTAAAGAAGCTTAGCTACTTGTCTTGTTCTCTGCAGAAGTCCTTTGTGTCCCCATTAAATGCTATGTTCCCCTGGAGATCAAGGGCATAGTAAAATAAAGAGAATCACTTTACTTAATTGAATTGGTCAGTATTTAATATGTAAAGATAAGTTATTTTGAACCCAATGAATGAAAAGAAGATTCAATTTAACTTAGCAACACATTGCATAACGACATGATATAAGATATGCATGGAAAATAACATCCTCTTTTTGCAAAAAGGACAGAGTATGGGGGAAAATGAAGAAACGGGGTAGTGGTAGAGAACCATTACTTTCTCCCCCTTGTCTGCAGTAGATTAGCTATTCAGCAGGTCTTCCCAAGCTCATACCTCACCTCTGACCCCAGTCTTTCTCCAAGAACACTCAGGTACCTGAGCTTTGGGCTTATGCTTGGGAAAGACCTTAAATAAGCAGGATGCTAGTTGTTCCAAGGACATTCTGGAACTCCTGCATCCATCCTCTGTCCATTCCTCTCTCTTCTCCTCTTCCTGTGCAGCAACTGGCTTCGCTCTAGAAGTGCCAGCACTCTGCTGGAGAGGAATCCTTCATGGAGTCTCAGAGGGAGGCTCCAGCAAGGAGCTGGGGGCTGTGAAGATGACAGGGACATCCTGGCAACTGGGGCCCAATGCAAGCTCCTTGATTTTCCTCACCTTCTACGCCATCTATTTATTGAAAACCTTTGGCGCTCTTCATATGGTTTGGAAGAATTGGAAGAATCCTTCTAAGGAGTCTTTTCAGCTGCAAGCTGATTTCCAAAGGCTGCTGGGGCACTAAGGCTATCACAACTGCAATGCTTAGTCCCTAATTATTTTGAGCTAATGGATTTTAATTATCAGAGGAAACACACTCAGCAATTTTATTACACATATTGTCCTTGTGATATACTTACTTGTCTACTTTTTTAAATTATGAGATCAGTATGTCATTCAACAAATGGTGTTGAGCCCTTCCCTTTGTGTCCATGACAATGTGAAGCACTAAATGAAATAACAGGCAAAACAGAGCATCGTGCCTGCCTTTGATGCCCCTAAACTCTGGTGTCAGTGAGAAAATGTAACACGGTATTTGCCCCCCTTTCAAATGTGAGCAGAAGTGTAAGAATATCTGGAGGAGACTTTTCTAAAATGGCTACTTTCCATTATTGCAATGATGGAAGATAATGTTCAATACTAAAGTATTAAGTAATGTTTCCTCCACAAATTATTTGTGTGTGTGTGTGCGCGTGTGTGTGTGTGTGTGTGTGTGTGTGTGTGTGTGTGTGTTATGGGTGTGTCTTATCTTCCCAACTACAGCACAAGTTTCTCCGAGGTGGAAGCTGAATCTTCTACTGCCTTTCTCTTCCACGTCTCTATTGTCTTAGCAACAATCTCGTGGCTAGGAGACACTTTATGCATAACTGTTTCTTTTAACTCTTGCTAAATGGTAATAACAAGCCTGAAAATATAAAGATACAAAAAAAATGGCGTCTCCATCCTTTAGCTGACCAGATGCCAGTGAGAGTTTTAACGGTTGCTATGAACGGACAGGTCCTGCAATTCCTTTCTTCTGTGTTGAAAATGCGATTACTGGATTCTAGCTCTCATTTTTGTATGATGTTGGGGCAAAATGGCCTTCAATTATGACATCTAAAAAATAATAGCGATAACATCTGAAAGCTGTAGTATCATTTGATGTCACAAAGGGTCTGTAAAGTACCTGGGAAAGGATTGCTACAAATCCAAGATGCCAACATCACTAAGACAACTTCTGCCCACTGATAAGTCCCCGCACGATGAGGCGGTAGGGCATTCTTTAGATGCAATGCCATCACTTTAATTCTTCGTTTCACTTTTATCTGGCTCATATTTTTGAAGTCATTTTCTATTTGCCTCTCCTCTCAAACTGGTTTTATTTTGACAGACCCAGCTTCCCTGCAGGAAGACACATATGGAAAAAGCCTATGCACCACGGAGCTGCTAATAATAATTATCCTCTGCCCTTTCCCAGCCTCTTTTATCTGAGGATATCAAAGCATTTTCCAAACGAATGTCTATAATTACCTCCATCGTACAAACAGGATAACTAACAGGGGTTTACAGGTTGACAAAGGAAAGAAAAGAAAAAGCACATAATCCTGTTCCCTTCTTTCTTCTTCCCTTCCTCTGAACACCAGGACTTTTAAGAGCAGGGGATCTATGCTAGTCTTCGGGATCAAGTCTTCAGGGGTGGGTACTTAGCTCCAGTGGAAGCCTAGTGGTCGAGGGCATTTGGACCCAAATGACCATATCTCCACACAGCAAAGCTGTGGAGGCCACGTTCATGTTCTGCTAATGATGCCAATGAAGGCTTGTGAGCGGGAATCCCAGTGAACCCACCTGCATGGGTAGCAGGTTCTGCACACTGTTGGGCCTTTGCTGTCTTCTTTCCCACCCAAGTAAAGCAATTTATAATTGGGAAAGAACAGGAGCCTGCATTTCCCACAAGAAGCCACATTGAGGGCTATCAGACCGCTTTTCTCAGTTCTCCCAAAGGGTACAGTGGCTCAGAGATGTGGAGAGCATGAGCTGCTTGCCTTGTGTTCCTTAGGAGACTCTGCCTCTTCTTAGATGGCTTAGAGTTTTTTGTTCTCGGTTCTACTTGGAGATACCTCAAACTGGTAAGTTTCTGCTAAGAATCCATAAAAGGAAAGAAATGGATGGGAACTGTTTAGCTGCCATTAACTATGGGGCCAAAGAATTGGCAGAAGGTGTGGTCCTCCTGACAGAAGCGATGGCTCTGGGGCCTCCAGACTGAATGAGAAACTGGAGCCTATAAAAGCTATAATGCCATGAAGTGCCCCAGCCACCAAGTTATTCTAAAAGTGGCTGAGAAGACACTTTTATCATCCCAATGTTACTAACACATCCCATAGAACATGCTTGAGGATATTTCTCTGCTGTTCATTTGAACAAGAACACCTATACTCTTTATATGTATAATAAAGTTAATTTTATGTTTAATGGACAATTTTATTTTTAATGTTAATAAAATCAGAATCATACTCAATTTTAGAGGTGAATAAAACTTTTTATAACATTAAAGTTATCTCTCTGGCCTCTATTTGCTGATTAAAACGTTCTTACTTCAAACTCAGATTAAGCTGAATTTTACGATGCTCGCTCTATTTTTCTCTTAGGAGTATCACCATTGTTTAAAAATAGGTCATGTGAGGTTGTCTTGTTGAGGTGGCTCAGAAGGTAAAGGTGCAAGCCTGGTGACCTGAGTTTAATTCCCAGAACCCACTTGAATATGATAGGAGCAAACCAGCTCCACAAAGTCATCCTCTGACCTCTACAGGCATGCTGGCTGTGGCAAACGTGTCCCCGAGCCCCACACTCAGCATCAATAGCAATGTGAATGAAGGATGGTAGAAGTTTTCTGAGCGAGCTCCTTTCTACACCCATTTTCATACCCACTCTCACATGTATCTCTTATGTGCTTGATTTCTGAGACAGGGTTTCACTGTTTAGCCCAGGATGGCTTCCCTTTAAATCCTCCTGCTTCAACCTTCCAAGATCTGGGATTAAAGGCATGTGCCGTGATGTGCTTGCTGTCATATTTTTAGCTGAATGATAATGATTTTTATTTCTTTCTGATCAATAAGAAATTGGGAATGCTTGAGTCTAGGGAAGCAGTAGTCCTTAGTTACGAAACATCTCCTTACCGTCTCTGTGTCTGGCTCTGGGTTAAGCCGTATGAACTGTCATTTCAACCTTAGAATACCACTGAGCTAAGCTCCTGTATTATTTGCATTTTACAGGCTAGGAAATGCAGCTCTGGAATCTCAGTCTTCTGACTGTGTCTCACAGGTAATAAACGATGCATCTATCATTAGAACCCAGGTCATCCTGACTCTCTCACACACTGCAACTTTAACCTGTTGCATAACTGAATCTTAAGTTCCCGGGCTGTGACCTTGGCCATGTCTAGCTAAGTCATCACAGACCTCGAGCCGTTGCTCTCCGCTCCAACATTCTCAGCCGCCCTGACATACTCGTTTGATCAAGCTGGAAACGTCAGCGTCTCTAGCCCTCCCACGTAACTGCTCTCCTGCTTTATTTCAGCTTGGGAAAACCCCCAACACCTTGGCCAACTTTTATGGCTGAAATGCCCTCTCCCGGGGCTGACCTTACTGAGTGTCATTTCTTGGTAAATAGACCTCTGCTGCTGATGCGTCTTGATTCATCATCACGCTGCTATTTGGTGTCAGCGAGGAGTACGCTGGAAGAGGCGGCCGTCTTGAGCGCTTATGAAGGGAAACAGGTGGCTGGTCATGTTGGACGCATTCCCTCTGGCAGCGGTGGGGAAGCTACAACTTGTATTTAGCATTTTAATTGAGGCTGGCATTTACCGAACTTCTTCCCTCTTTAAGTCTTTTCAGATGAGAGAAAACCAAAATTAGAAAGTATTATAACTTCTTTCTGTGTCACGGACATTTAGCTCCTAAAGATGAAATTTCCTTGACTTTGCTCAGATGTGGCAGGCTAAGAGCTAGTAGACAAAAAAAAACAAAAAAAAAAAACAAAAAAAAAAACCACGTACACACAGGTGTTTGGTGAATAATGTTTTTGTCAACATTTTCATCAAAGTTCCCCACAGTCACTAAGACTCCCCAAATAGAATCTGCTGACTTCAGTGCAGGGTCAGTGGTACAGTGACTCACAGCCGGGGAGCAGAGAACAAACAAGATCAACAAAGCAGCCTCCTTATGGCAGTGCTATTTCCTCATTGTTGAGGAAAGTTACGTTTCTCCACAGAATAGGACTGGGAGAAAGAAAAACTCTACACTTGTAGTTCCTCCTGAGGCTCACACACATCCCCGGGGCCTCAAGAAGTACACACACCCTCTAACAACGGCAGCCCGCCCCTTCCTCTCCCAGCTCCTAGAGTGCACCAGAGGTATTCAGTTTCTCGGTGAAGAAAAAAAACTCCTGAACCAGATCCAGTGCAGCTCCTACCCACGCCACTTCCCAGAAGCTAGCCTTGCCAAGGTCTCCAGTAACATGCTCACTGCCAAAACCAAATGGCAAGTCTCCATCATGGTGCTCCTTGACCTACACACAGAATTTGACACTGCTGATAACCAATTACACAACTCTCCCTTCTTGGCTTCTGAGCCTCTTTCCTCATTTAGTCTGCATCTCCCTTCATCAGATTTAGACACCCCTCAGGCTGTTGGATCCCATACCTCCCACCCTCCTTGGGCTTTCCCTGCTTCTTCACTGTTCCTAGGTTTCCACTGTGGCTGCCTCACTGATAACAGAGGTCACTCCCTCTTTACTCTGTTAGAATCCCAGAGTCTAGGCAGTGTTTTCCCAACAGGAAATGCTCAAAAGATGTATGTTGTATCTATGAACATACTGAATAGATCCTTGTCCATATTTACTTCAGTCCTATATATTTACCTGGATGGAATGCAGGACCAATCTATATTCCGATTGCTTGTTCATTCTGCTCTGTTTTAACCCAGGTTCTCAGTATTGCAGCCTGGCTTAAAGCTTATCATGCAGAAGACGACCTTGAACTTCCGATCCTTCTAATTCCTGGAATTATAGGCATGTGCCACCTTGTCCAGTTTATTCAGTGTTGGGAACTGATCACAGGGCATCGTTCATGACAGACAAGCGCTCCAGCAGCTAAGCTGTGCCTTCCAGGCCCTTCCCACTCGTCTTCAACAGAAAGTTTTCCTCTTCCTTTAACTTTCCCCATAGCCAGCATCCACGCCTGAGTAGAGAGCACCAATAAATGACAATGCTTCCGCGTGAAGCTCTTTGCTCCCTTGATTGTTTTTCAATGTCTTTTCCCAGTTCCCAATTAAATTTGCTTTTTCAGTCATGACATTTTCGGAATCTGATTTGTCTTCTTTTCAACACTTCCAGTAGATTTTTGCAATATTTTGTTCAGGGTGAATTGTAAAAAGCTCCCTGTGTTCAGCTGGCATTTTGCACTGTAAGTGCCTGCCCTGATACATTACAGTGCGGCCAATTAATATTCGCTGAGCGATGGCTGCACCAACACATGGATTTTGCTCATTGTTTCTTAATTTGATCACTACGGTCATCTCACAAGTGAACTAGCTGTCCTATTGGCTGGTTACTTTTGCCATTTTAATTGCCAAGTCATATAATCTCATAGGTGACATAATCAAAAGCATAGCAACCTATGATTTCATTGAAAATAATAACTTAATTCAATACTCTTAGTTCTGTTGAAAGATTTCTATGAAATCTCCTGCTCACAATTAGATATGGATCTCCCCAGAATTCCAAGCCTCAGTATTACATTCCTATGACTCTTCAGTTCTTCACTGCCCCGCCCCCTTTTGTAGGGCTGTGCATGAGCCTCCACATGCTCAGGGACAGGTTTTTGCCGCATAGCCCAGGCGAATTTATGACCCTCCTATCCTTCTGCTTGAGTTTCAGCTGCTGGGATTATAGTCGCTCCATCATGCTGACCTAAAGTGGACCGTGTCATTTAGTATTCATCATATACACTCTCCTGAAGACATTTTTTTTAAAAAAAAATGGTGTATAAATTATGTCAAATCCTCATTTAGTGGCAAAGTTTTTCTAATGTTTTTAGAATCCTTCCTGTCTTGGTTACTTTCTATTGCTGTGAAGAGGCGGTATGACCAAGACACCTCATAAAAGAAAACATTTTATTGGGAGCTGAAGTTTCCAAGGGTTAGTGGATCCCATGACCATCCTGGTGGGGAACACGGTAGTAGGCAGGCAGGCACGGCACTGGAGCAGTAGCTGAGGGCTTTCATACAGGAGGTAGACTAACTGGGATTAATGCTAACTGGGATATTTTGGACTTTTGAAGCATCATATGCTACCCCTAGTAACACGCGTCCTCCAAGAAGGCCACACCCCCTAATTCTTTCCACACAGTTCCACCAGTCCTGGAACAAGTGTTCAAATATATGCGTCTATGGAGGCCATTCTCATTCAAGTCAACACAGTAACCTTTCTCCCACTTGTGGTTTCCATCTTGTGTCTGAATATACCATGGTCATTTGTCTGCTCTCTATGCTCGCCCAGCAATCATTTCACTTTATATCCCTCATTAAATGGATGGATGGACGGGTGGATGGACGGACGGACTGACGGATGGATGGATGGATAAGCCAACAGGCAAACTAACTTCCAAGATACTTTTCCAGAAATTTATTAATACATTCTTCCAGAACTAAAGTCTTACTTCAGAAAAGTGTCTTATTTTATGCTTTCATTGTAAGTTCCAGTGCACTACTGAAATTGCTTATGTCTGAACACCATTATATCTGTGGTCCCTTTATGTATTTCTAATTACAAATTCTTAAGACCAAGAACTCTTATTTCTTATAATATTAAAGACCTTTTAGCATTGTTCTGTGGAAACACAGACAATTAAAACATTATTTAAGTCTGCTAACGAATTAGTAGGTACACATCTGAAACCACAAAAATCAATTTTTGCTTCTACCACTGGCCGTTATATTCATTCGTTTAACATTGCTGGAGGATGTTTATAATCAGAAACGGACCCCTTCCATTATTCAATGGTTCCTGTTAGATCAATAGTACTTCCCATTTAGTAAAATGTGATGTCTCATGACTTTTCATGGCAATCTGTATAATTGGAAGAGATTCACTTGATTAGCATGAAGCGTGGCAAGTCACACGAAGCATCCATCCCAATGAGCTCCAAGAGAAGCCTCTGTTGGCATTTCCAACCCACAAGAGAACACCTTCCCCATTCCTGGATGCCTTTTCCCCTCCCAGTTGATTATTGTACTGAAACACACATATTCCAGATTCCTGTTTGCACTCGGAGTCTGATATGGACAGACTCTTTTGCCCAACATTTTAGGTCTTCGATAAAATATAAATGAGCAACAGCTTCCTGCTAACCACAAATTCCCCTTCTGGTTTTGCTTTGCCTGAGTGTTCTTCTTGAATGCCCAGAGGACTTTCCCTTCCTGCTTGGCACAGGCCTAAATGAGCTTGAATCACACTATTCTTCCATCCGTTGCATGTACCTGCATTACGATTCCGAGGGTAATTTGTGTCCTTTAACCATAGTGTACTTATCATGAACGCTTCAAGGGATTACAATCTGGCCTTGATCTTGCTCAGATCATCAAGGTTGCTTGAGGGGTGGAGCTACTCCCTGGCACGGTATTGGTTGCTTGCCTAACAAGCTAAGAGCTCTTTTTCTCCAACCAGAGAAGTGACATTCCAACAGCATTTGTTTCAGCCCAACACTTGCGAGTTTCTGCCCAGACAAAACTTACATCCTTTTTACCTCTTTAAATCCAAAGCAAGCAATTTGGTCTAGCCTATTACTGTTCTAAATTTTAGTTCATAAGAATCAGACAAGAAGCTTCTTTCACCACCACGCATGCCTGTCTTCTTTTCTACTCATTACAGGTGTGTTTTATGATTTTCATTAAAAGTGTATGAGGCAATATTGGGAAACAAATTAAACATTAGTTAGGAGAATTAGAAGGTTAAGAGAATTAAGTAGGTGGGCTTTGCCTTGCTTTCCGCTCTTTCGTGCATTTATCTTTTCTTGAATAGATTACTCAGAACACATGGATTCTGAGGCCCGTGTCTTTTGAACAATCTGCTCCACCTATAGGGTGTGGCCCAGAAGCACTCCACCATTCTTGAGCTATCGTCATATATTTTTGTGAACATAGAGATCTTGATGACACTGTGATCTAGAATTTTGCTTTTGTAAATGATTTCCCACCATTTTCTGTGTCTGTTTTCTAAGCACTAACCCGGTTCCTATCCTCTCAGATTAAAGTCACTGTGACAAACCCAGTTGCACCTAACCACCTCTGAAATGCTCTTGAAGAACTAATGACAATGGGGAAAATTATCAGAGCCTATGTTTTGCACAGTGTGTGGGAAAATACTTTATGAATTTGATGTATTATCAAATTTGATGCTAACCTAAGTTTGGGGGTGAATAGAATATAGATACCTCGGGTGCGGAGTGTCCTCCAGAATATATCAATAATCAAGTTGTAAACGTGTATGTTGGAAGTGAGGAACCTTACAAGATACCGATTGTGGCTTCCACTGCCTCATCTAAATGCGTAGGTCTCAAAAGACCTCAGGCCAAGGTTGAGCTTTGCCACTTTTGAACTGGCATTATGATGCAATAAACAAGACAGCTGCTTCATGGCACCTCAGTTCCCTTTCCATAAAAATGGATAGATTGGGCCAGGACAACAATGATCCAACTGGCATACCAAAATATACAGTTCAGTGACAAGCACCAGATACAGACCCCAACATCCAGTCTGTATCTTTTATTAAATACACTGTGGTAGCCAGGGGGAATATATGCCACAAAACTCTGAGCCTTCTCATGTAATACAAGAAAGATAGGGAAGTGAAGTGTCCCCAGAAAAGAAGACTTCTAAGATATTAGCTATCTGTAGGGGAAAATGAAGATATCTAAGAAACAACAGCCCCTCTGCTTCTGCAATGCTATTTGCACTGCTAATGTATAAGCACCATCCCTCACCTTTAGTCTCAAATTTCCAACTTTCTTCATATCGTAATTATGCTATTATGTATGCTAATATTTGTGAAGCTCAGGGAGTAGGCTGAGTTCATGGAACATGACATAATAAGGAAGGACTCCAGAGACAGAGGCTGAAGTAACGAGAATTTGCATCCTGTGTGAAATCCTGCAGAGGCTCTGATCATCACCAGGCCACAGAGTTAGCTGGGAAGAGGAATGTTTACCCACTTTACCAAAGCATAAGGAGGGTGGACATAGGAAAGATCCGCCCAAATACTGCCTATTCTAGGCTTGTCATCATCAACTGGTCCTCCAAAGCTCCCTTCTAGGACAGGCAGCTTTAGCAGCAGTGTGATGGTTGAAGCAGTAGGATAGGGTATTGCCAAGTGGTCCTGATATTCAAACTGTAGCAAGCAGCATGTGAGGAAAGGTGGGTGTTAGTAAATGTACCCACAAATTTTGCCTATTTGGAAGATTGGACTATGTTTGACTATAAAAGGAATGTGAAAAGGTTAACAGGAAGCATCTACTAGGGGGATTGTATACATGACTGAAGAGGGTTTCTTATCAGCAGTATTTGATTTACCATTATTAAAATATAGATAGAGTGTCAATTCCTACTTTTAGAATCATTTAGTTCTCCTGTCTCATTTATTCCTTCCTCCCTCCCTCCCCCCTTCCTCCCTCCCTTTCTCCCTTCTTTGCTTCCTTCTTTCCCACCCTCCCTCCCTTCGTTCTCTTCTTCATCTCTTCCTGCTTTCCTTCTTCCATCATATTTATCTTCAGAAAACATAGCTATAGATAAAAGCTGTCTATTATTTAAAATTTTTATTTCTTTCCCAGTGTTCAAAGTAGAACTCAGGTTCGCACACATGTTAAGCACATCTCCTACCCCCTGGGCTGAGGCTGTCGCTCAGCATTTTATCTAAAATGTTTTTATATTCACTTGTTTTTGTGTAGGGGATGTTGGGTGGTGGCGTGCATGTGGCAGTCAGAGGACAATTTGTGGGGTTGGCTTTTGCCTCCCACCATGTGGATTCTGGGGATCATCAGACTTGGTGACAAGTGCCTTTATCTGCTACCCATCTAATTGACCCTGTAAAAATTGTTTTAAACACTATTTTTTTATTAATTTTTAATTTTTATTGCTTTATAAATAATACCATTCAAAAATTCCACCTCCTCCCCTCCTCCCATTTCCCTCCCACTCCCCCACTCTTCCTCACCCCTTCCCCTCCAGTCCTAAGAGAAGGCAGAGTACCCTGTTCTGTGGGAAGTCCAAGGCCCTCCCCGCTCCATCCAGACCTAGGAAGGTGTGCATCCAAACAGATTACGATCCCAAAAAGCCAGTACATGCAGTAGAATCAAATCCCAGTGCCATTATCATTGGCTTCTCAGTCAGCCCCTATTGTCAGCCACATTCAGAGAGTCTGGTTTGATCACATGCTCGTTCAGTCCCAGTCCAGCTGGCCTTGGTGAACTCCCATTAGATCAGTCACACTGTCTCAGTGGGTGGACCAACCCCTCGTGGTCCTGACTTCCTTGCTCATCTTCTCCCTCCTTCTGCTCTTCAACTGAACCTTGGGAGCTCAGTCCATTGCTCTGATGTAAACACTATTTTTTTTAATAGTGTTTGATGGAAACTTTTGCTCACATGTGTACTTTAGGAGATAATTGTCGCAGTTTTCATATCTATTGTCCTTAAGATTATTGTGTTTTTATATTTACTAATGAAACAAATATTTTTGAAGCATCATATTTTTCATACGTCATCTGCCTAAAGCGGGGGATTACTCTGTCTCCACTCCTCTGGCAGTATGTGCTCACGGCAACTTCTTTTCCCAGTCTGCTTCCTCTTCCCTTGCTAGTCCTTCTACCTGCTCTCCTCAGAAGATTGAGCGTTTTTCTAGGTTCTTCCCTTGAACTATGCAAATGTGAATTGCTGATTGAATTATGTCTCTGTGTATTTATGAAGCTTTCACTACTGTTTGGCTCCATTGTAGTCATTTTAAAGTTACATAAATGTTCCATTAGGATCATTTAAAATTCAATTTATTAAGCCAGCCGCTCTCCTCTGGTGAGAGAAAACCAGAAGTACACATGAGAACCATTGTCAGAAGCTGAAGCATAAGATGGGATGCTTTGTTCTTCTTTAGATTAGACAAAAATAAAGACTTTCATTAGCATACTTTAATTACAATTTTCATTGAAACATTTGGGTTTGTGAGAGCAATTAGAAATCATTTAAATTATTTTTACAAATGGGACAATTTTACAGATAGTTATTTTCATATTATCTATATTTGCTGTAAGATAATAAAGCTACAATAATCATTAACAACTAAACCATAGTGCTTATAAAATATTAATTTTTAACGAAAAGAGATAAAATGAAGGGTTGGTAAGATGATCAGTGGGCAAAGGGGTTTCCCTTGAAGCCTGACAATGTTCCCTGGCTCCCTGACACCACATAGTTGAAGGAGACATCCAACTCCTAAATGTTGACCTCTGACCTCTAAAGGAGCACAACTGTAGCCACCCAGCCCCATCCCCCGCCATGATGGACAAGTAAGTAAGTAAATAAATATAAAGCAAATAGCCAAAACACAGACATAGGAGGTATGTAGTGAGAAATATATTTTATTAAATACCATTCATGATATCATAGATATTAATATTACCTTCACAGAAAGTTGACTTTTTTTTTTTTTTTTTTTTTGGTTTTTCGAGACAGGGTTTCTCTGTAGCTTTGGAGCCTGTCCTGGAACTACCTCTTGTAGACCAGGCTGGTCTCGAACTCACAGAGATCCGCCTGCCTCTGCCTCCCGAGTGCTGGGATTAAAGGCATGTGCCACCACCGCCTAGCTAGAAAGTTGACTCTTAAACATTACATTTCCTCTTTACCCCTAAGAAATCCATCCCCAAAGGAATGTTTCAATTTCTTATAATATTGGCATTATAAAAAGTAACATTTTAAAACCTAGCAGGATATAGTTCATTTTGCGATGACTTTTAACTCTTCAAAACTCTAATTGTTGACTGAGTTCCTGTCCTGCCCAGTTCCACAACTGTTAAGTCCCAAAGAAATCACACAGAGGTCTACATTAGTTATAAACTGATTGGCCCATTAGCTTAGGCTTCTTATTAACTCTTATAACTTATATTAGCCCATAATTTTTGTCTCAGTACCTTATTCAGCAAGGCAGTCACATCTTACTTCTTCTGTGGCTGGGTCACAACTGCCAACTAGGACTTCCTTCTTCCCAGCATTCTCCTGTTCTCAATGACCCACCTCTACCTCCTGTCTGGTTGTCCCACCTATACTTCCTGCCTGGCTACTGGCCAATTAGCGTTTTATTAAAATACAATTGACAGGGTACAAACCATTGTCCCACACTATCTAATTGATGTTTTTATCTGATTAATTAAACAAAAAATAGATAAGGGACTGCTGAGATGGTTTCTTTATTACCATGCAGATTTTGAGCTACATTGCTGGATTGGACGTGTCCCAGTCATAGCATTCAAGTAACTAAATTTTAACATTACTTCTGCATAAAGTATTACCCGAGGAATGGCAGGGTCTCCTTACATGAATGGTATAAAACCACAATGATTTATTGAGAAAAGAGATACTCAAACAATGTGCAGTTAGATAACGGAAGTGGATATCCCTAGGAACTATTCTTGAAGCTTCTGTATGCCCCAGAGGACACTACACAGCCATCTAGCCATGGTCCTCCTCTAATGCCACACTGCTTATACACAAAAGTGATAGCCAGAATGCTCCCTGTTTGGGGTGAAGATGGAGATCTCTCACCCTTCACTTAGTGACAAATGCACTTTTCAGAATGCAAGTTAAGATCGCCCTACTCAAAACTCTTCCATAAACGACTTACAACACTCCACTGCCATCAGAGCCAGCTCAGCCTGGCTTCTCCCTTGTATATTTATATGTGTCACTTAGCATCCTTCCTCCTACATGAAAAGCCATAAAGAACGTTCGCCTTTGGAGTCAGTTGCAGCTCTGTTTAATGAGCCAGTCGGCAGCATCCTAGACGAGCATCATTGGAAGCCTGTCTGTGCTTTTTTTTCCTGCACTAAGGAAGCCATTACCTTAAAACCCAGCGTTTGGGAAATAGGCTTGGATATGCTTCACAGACACAGACAGTCTCAGAGCCCACCTGACAGCCTGGGCTCTGTACCCAGTCATTCTGTCCTGTTGTGCGTAGTCTTCATGTTTCCGTAGCTTCATCAAGGCAAGAGAAACCAGTGAACATGCTCGCCTTTCTCTTCTATTTCCCTTTGTTCTGGCAGACGCTGCAAGCACTGGCATGTTTTGGTTCGCATCCCAAGGGAGGCACACAAACACACAAAACCTTCTAACTTCTATTGCTGCATCTTCCCACCCCCTTCCCACGTGCCTCACTCCCCTAGGTTATTATCATATTTGGCAGGATGGGGTTCAGTTCCACTTAAAACGATGGAATTAAACAGCCCATCTAATATGTGGATTCTGTTCACTCTTAGATGCACAGTTCAATTTAGTCAGATATTAGGCCATAAAATTAATCGTTCTACATCTGGAGACAACAGATTTTTTTTGAGTTTCATTTGACATTTTAAGAATGAGTTAACATAAATATATAGTAAAGTACCAGGGCCATTAAGCAAAAATATTTCATATTTTATGGTCCTACAATAATGCAAATTGGTAGAATGTATTTTAACTTCAAAATTTTGTATATTATGTGCAAAACAATAAAATACAGTAAAGAAATAAAACACAGTAAAGAAAGCACTGGGAATACATAAAGAAGCAATTATGTCATCAATAAAATTTATTACTAGTGCATTTAAAAAATACATGCAGCATGTAGTTTTTGATTGAATAGAAGTCAATCATCTCTTAAATTATAATGGGAAATTTCAGATTTTTTTCAGGGGGTCTGTGCTGTGTATTAAGTCTAGAGCTTTCCATAGAGACTCAACCATATGTTGTCTACATTACTTGAAGAAACATCTGGATAGGGTGGCAGGACCTCATTCTGAATATAAACATTTGTGTCTATCAAAGCAATTTCAAGTGAGTAGCCCAAAAGAGAGGTTATCAGTTACAAAGGGATAGGCAATGGGAGAGGATATGAAATAAAGGCCAGACAATGACACTGGCAAAGATATTGTAATGGGCAGTCACTTGAGGCGGTCTGCCTCAGATTTCTCAGCCATTACTTCAAACTTATTAACACTTGCACAGGCATACATGATTCACAGAGGACGACACAGTGCTTGTTTCCAGTTCACAGAAACTGAGTCAAAGCTGTGAAGACTCTCCAGGATCACATGCCCATGTGCACACAAACAAGAGTCATCGCAATTGTTAATTGTTAATGTGTTAGTGTTCCCAAGGCCACATGCTAGGATCATGTCAACCAAGTGTTGATCACTTCGTCATTAGAAATCTTTTCTAATAAGAACAACTGCTGAGTAATTATCAACTGACCACGTATTAGCTTCTGCTCTTTCTAGTTCTTCGGTTTGCATGTGTTTATAGCAGCCGTATGTTGTTCTAATTATTTGAAATTAGGCATAGGTATGTATTAGAAATTTCTAATCAATCACTGAAATTCCCAGATGCAAATAGTTTATTGAAAATATTGACAGATGTATAAGAGGAGAAGGAACAGAGACAGGAACCTACCTGATTTAAAGAGGACAGGTTTTGTTTTTTTTACTATAGCATAAGAGTTTTATTTGTCTCATGGATATGATAAACAAATAAGATCCCAAGTTGATATCCAGAAAGTCTTTAAATATTTTATCAATGCCTAATTCATGTAAAAACTATTACTAATTTATCAAATTCTTTCTGAGTATATTTCCGTGTGCCTAAATTTACATGCTACCAGTGTCTATGCTAATGATTATCCAAACAGAAATCCTTACTTAGAAGTAGCTTTATTTGACTCATGGATATGATAAACAAATAAGATCCCAAGTTGATATCCAGAAAGTCTAGTTGCAAATAAAATGCCTGTGAAAACCACATCTACCCTGTGTTTCAGGTCACCCTCAAATCCGTGAGCCAGACTGCCACCACACTGAAGGCTTCTGAAAGAGACTGCTCCGGCAACGGCAGTACAATTTTTTACCCACCCTTCTTACTTACTTCACCCTGCTTTCCAAATATTATATTTTGTTGTTTTATTTTTATCTTTACCTCATTATTTAGCATATATGAATAACATGTTTAGCAAGTTGTCGTTCATGAAGTTTTCAGGCTATGTGATCTCAGGCCTCTAGCGGGAAATCAGTGAAGGACAGGAAGCATGGTAACAATGCAGCATAGGTTTTATGGGAGGAGAAGCCGCCAACTCTATGCTGAAAGATGGGTAACATTCGAGCCAGAGAGGTGATATCCTAGGATCATCAAAACATAGGCGGAATGCCACAAGGTTCAAATGAGCATTAGACATTCTAAGAACTACTTTGCTGTGTTGGGTTCAAATGGAAGAAGTGACTCGATACTAAAATGTCCTTAGTGATGTTCCCCTCTTCTTGTGTTTGGTGTTAGACCTTTGACTTAATCACATTTCTCCTAATCAATTAAGAGATGCCTGCTGATAGAAAACACACACAAACACACACACACACACACACACACACACACACACATACACGCTTTCCAACGGCCTTTCGGTATTCTTCCCATTAGGCAAAACTTTCCTTTGGTTTCAGTAGCTGAGCAGATAGCTTTCGTTTTGATGATTTTCAAAAAATTCCTATGCCAAATGTAAGTTTTTCCCTAAGTGAACAGAGGGAAGAAAAGTTTTTGTGAGCCTGTTTATAGAATTATGTTTTAGTGAAGCGACCTCAAGTAGAAAGTACCCCGATCTGTCTGTAAACTCGTATCCATATCTGACCAGCACGTTATGTGCAAACAGTGAGATTGAAAAATGGAAAATAAAAAGCCTCCATCTGGATCTCTGACATAACATCCCTAAGACACTCTGTGTTTACAGCCAGCTTCCCCTCACTTTGGTTCTTCTGTCCTTCTGTACCTCCGTGTCCAGCATCTGAAAGAGGACTTATGGCTGTGTATAATTAGGACTCCAATAGAAATCACTTCACGAGCAAGAACTGCCTTTGTCTCTCTCCTTAGAATGCATTGAATAGACAGTGGATCGTCTCATCGTCATGTCTAACAGACCCAAACTGAAAGTAACTGGGATATTCTTCAGTGGATGAGTGGGATAAGGGCTTCATCTCTGTGTCTATAGGGTAGAATACATAGTGATTGTAGACGATGTGTCTATAGGGTAGAATTCCCTTAATAGTTGAAAAGAACAGTGTTGGCCATCTGTAATACCTTAGATGGATTTTAAGTGCCTCTGCTTAGTAAGAACTATGATTCACAGGTCACACACTGTGTGATTCTATCTGTGCAGTGTTCTAGAAATTATAAAACTGAGGAGATAGAGAAAACATTAGTGGTTATCTGGGGATAGGAGCAGGAATTTGGTTAATGTGACTCTATACTAAGCATGAACGAGATACTTTGTGGTGTTGGGTTAGTTCTATACCTCATTGCAGTGGCGGTCCCATGAATATTTTCATTGAATTAAATTACATAGAATCATCATATAAACCACACACAGAGAGAACAAATATAAAAAGCACGCAGAAAGTGTGAAAAGAACCCTGGTCCAATTGCTGTATTGTCGTGGCCATTTTCTTGTTTCAACTGCACTATAGCCATCTAGAATGCTGCCATTCAGGGGTGCTGATGGGCAGGTCTACGAAATGTTGTTGCCATTTTCCGTCAGCCTATAGTTACTGCAAAATCAAAAGAATGAAAAAAAAAGAGTTAGGGCTTTCCCTTCTGCTGGAGCCATCAGTGCCTTGCTCTGCCTTTTGACCCTTCTCAGCAAAGTCTGCATTGACTCGCCAGACTGTTTCCTACTGCTAATTCCAGTTCCACAGTGCTTCCAGTTCCCCTTTGAATCTATCACATTTGCTCCTAGCTAATACCATCACGAAGGCATGAGGTGTACTAACTGCCTTCCTCACCCCACACATATGGAAAAGGCACTATTCTGTGCTCAACCCTGAATTTATAGCTCTTCATCTATCCCCCAAAGTACCTAAAAACCTAGACAATATCTGTTGAAGTGGTGGCTGAGCACGACACAGCATGGAAAAAACATTTCCCCAAGTCACACCTGACAAATTTGAGTGAGAAAAAGAAAATGAGATCAGGAGAGAGGTAAATCTATAAATAACAAGTCCGTCACAATCTTACAGATGTTTTAGAGACACAAAAAGTGAAATATTAGTTCCCACAATGCATGAAAGCTCATTTAAAACTAATCACGTGTCTGTAGGATCATCTCCATCTTTTCATCAATTCTATCTAACATTGGTAAAATGAATCATCTATGTTGTCTATTCTCTGAGATATTTCCTCAACCAAACTTGCTAGAGCAAACTCTGATAATAAGAATATTGCATGGAAACGTACTAGCCAGTTTGGTTTTCACTGACTTTCATTGCTCTTATTGCCCCCAGGTCTGTTATGAATGATCAGAAAACTGATCATTCATACTCTTGACCCCAATTTTTGTTTTCAGTTCTTCGGTGTCATGAAACCTACATTATCATTGCTCACTGTACTTCTTTCCTTCATGCTTGCAGTAAATAACCCCACTGTAGCATCCATGTGCATGTTCCCTTTGTCTTTCTGTGTGTCTTGCCTCTGTCTCTTTCTCATCTCTCTCTATGTCTGTCTCTATTTTTCTCTCTCTTACACACACACACACACACACACACACACACACACACACACATACACTCACACACTTCTCTATTCTTCCTTTGTTCAGATCTCCACCAATTCTGAGCTTGAAGGGACACTAAGGTGTTCAGGTAAGCCCATAGCAATGAGCAAGTTTGAGTCCCTAAAGTAGAGCAGAGGTGACATTTTTGAACAGAGGTAGTGGCTATCTGATCTAGATCCAGGTCCCCACCCCTCCATCCTATGCTAGAAAAGGAGAGACTGAGACGGGAGCCTGACACCTCATTTCTGAAAGCTTTCCAATCCTTAAAGTATAAGTCAGATGAAAAGCACAGGAGACATCTGGACTTGCACAACTTTGCAATGCTAATATGTGTGTTCTGGAAGCGGCTATGCTAAGAGACGAGTGTAAGATTCCAGCCTCTTTCACAAAATTAGTTTCAGAGGAGCACGGTGAGGACACATTCTAGTAGCAGAAACCAGATGCCAAGCAGCTCTGAAGTTGGGGGGCGAATCTATAGAAAGCCAAGGGCATCACTCACTATTTCTAAAGTA
>JAQHUG010000155.1:3133956-3178732 GCA_028555095.1 Dicrostonyx torquatus | reverse complement strand
CACTAGACACCAATGAAGACAAGTAGCCCAGGTGATCTAGTTGTACAGATCTACACATGGCACTGAACAGCTCAAGCCTACAGGCAGTGGCCAGAAGTTGCACTGTATGCCTGGCCTGTTTGAGAGACTGTGGGACTAGAAGTTACATCTGGCTCTGTGTTTGCCTGTTTGAAAATCTTTTATAAGCTTTCTCAGGTCCTATGTGGAAATACATAGCACCACATTGGATACCATACGTAACGAGTCTTTCTCTGTCCCAACTGCCAACTCCCAAATAATAACACAGAGATTTCTTATTAATTATGAAAGCCTTAGCTTAGGCTTGTTCCTAACTATTTCTTATAACTTAAATTAACCCATATCTTTGAATCTATATTCTTTCATGTGGCTCCAGCTACCTTTTCTCTGTCTTCCTCTGCATCTGGCTGAAGAGTCCTGCACATCTAGATTCTTCTTCCCTCTCAGTTCCTCTCTTTCCCTAGAAGTCCCACCTATTCTCCCCTATCTATTGGCCATTTGGCTCTTATTAAACCAAACACAGTGATACATCCTCATAAAGTGTAAATAAATATTTTTGCAACATTCCAACTACATCAAACTAAGCAGAAGGAAGGGCTTTTAGTGAAGTATTTTGATCTCAATACATAAGGGGTAGAAGCAGGAGGATCAGAAGCTAAAGACCATGCTTGACTTTATAATGAATTCAAGCCAATGTAGGGTACATGAGACCCTGTTTGTCAAAACAAAAAAAATGGCAACAAGCACAAAAACAAAAATCAAGCTAAATAAACAACAAAACAGGCAGTTTGGTGACAAGTAAACTTTTTTTTGGCTTTATTCTTAGGCCAACATTCAAGTAACTTGTTAATTTTGGACATAACTTTCAAAACCAAATCCAAATATACATGCAAAATTACTACATATTTTCAGTACAGAATTATCTTTGGTTTTAATATCTGGTCACTTATTTGACAGCTATTTAAAAAGGTAGTGGGATCTTTCTTGAAAACATGACTTGGCTTCAATATGGAAGCTTTATTTGTTCTTGGAAATCCATTCTTTAATATTACCCAATTTATGACATATTACAAAAATCAATTTTTCAATAATTTTGATAGCACCTATAATCCCTTTACTGCTGGTAGCATTTCTATTTTGTTGTTAAACATAAGCTATCTTTATTAAAGAAAATAGCTATCTACCCAGTATCAATTTTCTATTTAATATTTATTTTCTATTTGAAAGTATCTTTTCTTTGAATTTTGAAATATAGTGTTCAAGAGTTAGCTTAAGTATCTGCTACTTGATAACTTTCTAAGTCACAACTTAACTTCATATTTTTTCTTCCCTGAGAGGTTAATTTCTATAATACGCTTATGCTTTATGTCACAAGAGACAAACATACAGATTTTCCCAACAGTTCTGAAAATCAGCATAAAATTATCCCTTTAAGAGATTTGAAGGTCTTGTATATTGCTTCCTAAACCCAAGTTCACAAAGCTAAAGGCATGATAGTTTAAGTTATCAATGGATTCAGAACTGTAGGACTTGTACTATTAGCTCTTGAGTAACCAAATTCTAGCAGTGTATTCCAGTTGGTCTGCATGGCCATATCTCTCATTTACTGTCTTGGTGGTCTACCAGTCCAGACAAAACTATAACTTACACAAACACCTTTGACATATAAACAAGGAGAAGTAATCCTCTAAGGCAAGATGAGGAATATTAAAATTCTGTCGTGCTATCTTCCCACTGCCTTCCACTCTTAAAACCCTAGCTAAAAATATTTTAATGCATATTGTACACAAAATACCAAACACAGATAGTATACATTGGATATTTATGTTTGGTTAAGTTCAGTTGCCTGATAATGAGTTTTTTGTCAGGGTATGTATCCTTTACACATTAGCAAACTCCATTCTTAGTTAACTTGCAGGAAACCAGATGAAAAATCAAGCATCTTAGTCAAGTGGAATGCTTGTAAAAGAGATTGTTGTACTTCGTCTCCTTTTTGGAAACAAGGGTCTGTGAGACTTTCCTTGGTGCTACTTTGTGGGCAGCATTTTTGCAACAGTCTTCTGAGAAACAGTATTTGTTGCATACCTACCACATTTGAATAAATGTAAGAGATCTCTAACTATGAGCTGCTCATCGCTTGTGATACACTTGGCTTCTTTGGATGGGTTGAAAATGGAAATCATTATAAATCAATTGTTTTTCTACTCAAGTGCAAGATACAAGTCCTTCTCAACTAAGATTTTATGACTAATCAACTTTGTAATTTTAACCGTAGGATAATATGTTAGATACCTTCTACTCAAGTGACTGAATAGCTAGCACTGTTTCTGTGTCCAGTATTGTTCATGATTTGCTAGTCATGTAGAGGATGTCACCTGTGAAGGGTACTGTGGTATTTAAAACCATCAATAGAGACTAATGAACTCCTTGTTTCTAAAGTGCAATTATAAAATAAATAGACTTTTAAAATCAAATTGGAAATGTCTGCGTCACTAAAAGGTTATTTTGGAAAGAGCTTTACCTCAAATAAAGATATCAGGCTTTTAAATAGGTGTGAGTACTGGATGTTATGACAAGGCATTGAGCTTTTATTGCTGCCCCGTGGACAGCATTACCAATCTGTTAGCCTAGACTTTGACCCAGGACCCTAGAGACTCATATTGTAAATGTCGGAGTCTTCCAGTGAAGTTAAGATTAGAAGCAAACATTGTATACTAAGTCACAAACTGAGAGAGTTGCAGACAAAAGATGCCTTTTCCGAGGCAAATGCTTTTTAAAGTTGGATTTTTCTCATTGCTGTCTCCTGTTGTAAAAGTGAAAACAAGGGTTGTTTGCTTTCAAGACAATGAGTAATTTAGCCTCTTGCTTTGAAAGTTCTGACACTAATATGCTGCATTAAAACAAATGTTCGGTGCTCAAATGGGCGCTAAGTGAAACATAAATGCTTTATAGGAATTCATAAATTCCACATTAAATGTTACAAATCAGCCAACCTTTGCAGGGAAGCATTTAAAATGGTTCACTTGTACACTCAGTGAACTTTTATTTCTCTCTTTTGAATTTTGGTTCTTAGACCTGGTTATAAGATGTAAACAGGATAATTTGGAAATAATCAAAAGATTATTCTTCTGACTCCACCCCCTGACCAAAATGTTTCTATACTCAAACCATAAAGCAGGAAGGAGTAATGTACAGTCTAATCAAAGACATGGCATAGCCATCTGCCTAAATTGATGCATATTAAATTGATTTCGCTAGCAGCAATGCATGTGTCCTATCTTTGCTTTGGTGTCTTGGACCAGTCCCCTCAGTATTTGATCTAATGGAAGTCACCTGGCAAATATCTCATCCTGCAAAAGCTAGCAACTTAGGCTCACAGCAAGAAATTGCATCATGCGCCTAAGTTTTGAAAGTGAATGCCGCTTGCGAGGCGGCTCTCTGAGAACGTTCCGAGCTCAAACAGGCCTGAGTCTTTGGCTGACAGGTTGGTGGACCTACGGGGCAGCCTGCCAAGGGTGTGAGCCGTAGCGTAAAGATGGCCACATTTTGCTCCCGAAGCCTTGGAAAACAAGATGCTGTTTTTCTAATTCATCCACTCTTTCCTTAGACGCTCTACTCCTGAGTCAAACGTGAGAGCTTAATAAGACATGCACAAATTCTCTGTAGTCATTAGTGGCTCTGGTGGGGTAAAGGTGTTTTCTAGAGTCATAGTTTAAAACCTACCTTGTGAAATGGATAGTGGCTGGTCCTTCACATTTAAAACGGGGAAGATTTTACTTTTTCTTGAAAATTACAGCATATTTAAACCTCTCCTGGCATGCAAAGAGCCTATTTTATTTGTCCACATGAAATGTTACTGAAGCCACTAACATAAATGTGAAAGAGGTACAGTTTCTGGAGTTTAATTGCTCCAAGTAAGTTTAGTCTGATATTGTGGAAGTTTCCTTCCAATGGACCAGGAGATTAATGGAAAACTAGGGAGTAGCCAAGAATAAAACTTGCTTCCTGACACCCCTATTTGAACTCTTGTACCCTTGACAAGGAAGTGAATGACTCTAAACCTGCTTCCTTCTCCAAAAGTGGAGCTGACAATAGCAGCCACCTCAAAGAGATATTGCCAATGCTAAATAAATAATCCATATAAGACTTATAGCCGAGCATCTGGAAGGCACCCACAGCCCTGAACGAATGCTGGCCAGTGGGAACAGAATAAGCAGGCGGTGGCAGAATTTCTGAAAAGATCCTCCACATTTCTGAAATTGGTCCCAATATGCTCTGCCTCAAAAAGTAACCCGTGATCATTTTACTGATCTCTAACAGAGGAAATAACAATTGAAACCATCTACTTTGTCCCTTCCTTGAGCTCTGAAAACTATGAGTTAACAAGCCAGCAGTGCCACGACGATGCTATGGTCACATGGTGGAGCTGACCTTCGGAAGGATAGTTAATCTTGGTAATCCTCGGGTAATCATAGCAGCATTTTCTGCAAGTCGTGGCAGAAAAGTGGGTCAGAGAGATTTGTAACACTGAAAGGGATCCATTGAACCATTGCTGGCTCAATGGTTTCCGAGAGAGAAAGAACCACATGTAAAAGAGTATGGCATAGTTTGGGGACCTAGAGTAGCTCCTTGCTGAGGCCAGCAAAGAAATAGTGACTTCAGTCCTAAAACCACAAGGACTGGGTTTGGCCAGACATCTGCAATCAGGTGGCAGTGAATTCCTACCCAGGGCCTCCATATACCAGGCAAGCCAGATGACAACGTGATTTAAGCCCCAGAGATTCAGGTCAGAGAACTTCAGCCCTAGTCTACCTGTTTGGCTGGCGGAGCTTCACAAGCAGGAGATGAACACATGTTGTCTTAGATTGTTAAATTTCTGGGGATTTGCTAGAAACTTGCAGAGAACTAATAGAACCTGAAAGGTGGCTTGAGATCCAGAAAGAATATCTATTTGGATTGTTAAAGTAAACTTACTAAAAGAAAGACCATAGTTTTATTTGCATGATGATAAATTACTAATCAATAATTGTGATATAAAGGGTAATGTTTTCCTTATTCTCAGTGACATGAAAGCAGAAGGGGTGGCTGTAAGTACCAGCTGTCAACTCCAAAAGTAGATAGGCATGCTGTCAGTGGCCAGCAACACAGCCCAAACATGGCTGTCCTTTCTGGTAGTTCTAGCGAGACAGACCCCCTAGAGGTTCACAGACCTGAATACTCGGTCCTCACTTGGTGGAACTGTTTGGGAAAGATTAGGAGGTGAGGTCTTGTTGGAGGAAGTGTGTTACTATGGGTGAGCTTTGAGGCTCCAGAGGCCCGTGTCATTCCTAGATAGCTCTCTCTGCTTGATGCTTGTGGGGTATACAAGCATTCAGCTATTGTTCTCGAATCAGGCCTGCCTGCCTGCTGCCACTGTCTGTCTTCAACATAACGGTCATCAGCTCTAACCTGCTGGGGCCCCAAATCAAATTCCTTCTTTTGTAAATTGCCTTGGTCTTGATGTTTTGCCACAGCAGAAGAAAAGTAACTAATACCCACGGGAATATTTTCAAATAAGCAGATGCAGCAAGATTCTTTAGATTCTCATAGGAGGAATCAATTCTTTCATATTCATGTATCGTTTATGCTATTCAAGTTTAACAAAATATAGTTTAAAATTATTAGGATAACTCGGGAGGCAGAGGCAGGCGGATCTTTGTGAGTTCGAGACCAGCCTGGTCTACAAGAGCTAGTTCCAGCGCAGGCTCCAAAGCTACAGAGAAACCCTGTCTTGAAAAACCAAAAAAAAAAAAAAAAAAAAAGAAAAGAAAAGAAATTATTAGGGTAGCATCTAAAATTTCAGAGCTGGAGGCTTTCTTAACACACGGAGCCACTCACACTTTGGATTTTCCTTCCACTTATGTTTTCTTTTAAAGAACTGTCTATCTTCCCGGGAGTCCAATGTATCTGCTACTTTTTGTAACTGTGATAAACCACAGTGATCAAAAGCAACTTATAGAAGAAAAAGGTTATTTTCACTTACGATTCCAGAGGGAAAACCCATTACCACAGGGACATATCACCTATGACAGCAGGTGGCTGGAGCAGGAATCTGTGAGAGCACATCTTCAGCTCCACCCAGAGACCAGAGTGTAAACTGGGAATGGAGCTGGGAGACCGGCACCCGAAGCCTTCTCCTACTCACATACCTTCTCTAGTGAGGCTATACATCTCAAAAGTCCTGCAACCTCCCAAAATAGTGCCACCAACTGGCGACCACTTATTTAAATAACCGAGTCTACGAGGCACACTTACCACTCAAACCATCATATTTAATTTATATAATACAGTCTTTTCCTCCAAATGGTTCATATTTGCTTCATGCTAACACATTAGAGAACCACAGACTTCTGTCCTTGATCCTAGGTCTAAGCATACAGATTGGTTTAGAGGTTTTTACACAGTTTACCATCCTCAATCATAAATGTCCACATAACCAAACAGAAAGCCCATCAAGGGGTGTGTGTGTGTGTGTGTGTGTGTGTGTGTGTGTGTGTGTGTGTGTGTTTACAGACTGTTTTGTTTCCCTTTCATTTCCTCTTAAAGTTATTTTTTCTGTAATCATTATTTTACCTTCCCTTGAGCTTGGAAAAATGAAAACTCAAAATATTTATATCTGCATTGGCATTTTAGGGATGGTAGTATGTACGAGTGATACCTTGGAAATTATCTGCAGATATCATGCAACAAATATTATTCTAATTATACTTCCAGCAAACTGGACAATAGGCTACCTTTTTATCTATTTGCATAAAAGCCTCTTAAATAGACATATATTCTAAAAAGCGAAAGCTTGGAGTTCAGCATCTCTCTGTAGGGTGTGATTTGGTCACAAGTGAGGTGACTAGCTAATTTGGCAAATTGTTGTTTGTGTTTATTTTCATTGAACTTCTGCTGAGAGAAGAAGGAGCAAGCAGGCAAGCAGAGAACACACTCTATGCATCACCAAAACTTATTGCTTATCTTTATTGCATTTGAGTAAATGCTCTTTTTCTACTGTTGCCAAGTAAGTCATCATATTTTAGTTCTGCACAGAATCTCTCAGTAGGAGACGGGGTTTGGAGGGTTTATAAGGTGTGGCCTTGCTGGAAGAAGTGTACCAGAGCTGGCTTTAGGGATTCATAGCCTCATCCTACTTCCAGGTTGCCCTCTCTGATTCATGCTTATGGCTAAGGATGAGCACATTCAGCTTTCTGGTCCTGCCGCCATGCCTACCATGTGCCATGACTCCCCACTAGAACTGACTCATTCCCTTGGATCTGTAAGCTTAAGCACATCCCTTCTTCCAGAAGTTTCATTTGCTTTTGGTCGAAGTTGGGTTTTCTGTTTGTTTGTTTGCTCTGATTTGATTTGGTTTTGCTTTTGTTTTTTAAATCACAACAACAGAAAAGTAACTAATACAAAGTTTCCCGGAGTAGGATTGTTGAGCTAGAGTGCATCTGCGTGTGTGTGTGTGTGTGTGTGTGTGTGTGTGTGTGTGTGTGTGTGTGATGTGGATTCCCCTCGGTATGCTGTTACCATTGGTGAATAAAGCAACTGCCTTGGCCTGTTGATAGGGCAGAAGTTAGATAGGCAGGGAAAACTAAACTGAATGCTGGGTGAAGGACAGTGGAATCAGAGAGAAGCCATGGAGCCGCTGCCAGAGAAGACACGCTGAAACTTTGCTGGTAGGCCTCAACCTCATGGTGATGCACAGATTAATGGAGATGGGTTAAATTAAGATGTAAGAGTTAGGCAGAAATATGCTTAAGCTATTGACCAAACAGTGATTTAAATAATATAGTTTCTGTGTGATTATTCTAGGGCTGAACAGCCAGGAACCAACAAGCAGCCCTCCTTACAACATGTGTTTGTGTGTGTATGTGTGTGTGTGTGTGTGGTGGGTATGTATATGAGTGTGTATGTGTGTATATGTGGCATGCATGTGTGTGTGTGTGTGTAAATACTCAATACTTCACAGCACAGCTTCAACACTACACATGCTTACAGTGATATATACAGGTTTTGAGACACAATCTAACCCTGCAAACCACTTGATGTATAATTTGATGGCTGCGGTGTGAAGTTTCATTTTTATTTTGCCTTACATTTCCCTCATCCCTTTCCATTCTCCTTTAGTTTAAGTTGACCAAGCGTTTATTTATAATACAGGTATTGTTGACCATCCAAGTGCACTGATGTGTAAATTTACCGTTCCTTTCTCTTGCCCACCCTACTCTGGTTTGTGCTTATTTTATGTTACCATTAGAAACAACTATTGTTGATTATTTGGAGATCCTGAAGGAAATTTTGATCCCCAGGTTTGCCTGGGGGACACTACCCAGTATTTTCATCTCTCATTCAATGTGAAATCACTGCAGCTACTGTCTCTAACAACCAGACTTTCAGTATTGAATGAGCACATGTATTAACTATATACTGAGTCTAAGTAAAGGAATAAATAGCAAGAGATAGAAACGTAGGTAGATGGACAGACAGACAGCAGAACGCCATCAAATTAAGTGTTCAAACTTGGAAGCATCGCTGTGAAGCCCTACTGAAGCCGTCAGCTGATGTTCTCCAGAGAGTTCTGGGTAGAATGTAGAACATCCTCTCCTGAGAGGCTTCCAAGTGAAAGTCAAACAGCAACACCAAGAGACAGGTTGCTGCTATCCAGCCAAGGCTGACTAGAGAAGCTGAGGCATCAGCAGGAGTTCCAGTCGCGCTTTCTCTCTGTGGGTGAGCTTTGCATGGTTGACCGCAAGCCCTGTCTTCCCTACTGCAGGTTCCTGCTCCTCATGGATAAACAGCAAGAATCTATTTCGGAAGTGATTCACCTTCTAGCTGTTCCCAAGGACACCGTGTTTTCACTCAGGAGCTGTTTTGCCATTCCTTTTCCGCCCTCCTTGTCAGAGTTAGGCAAGGCAGCTTCTCCTCAGCCAAGGTTCTTGGGGGGCAGCTGACATAGGGAGGACTAAGCTGGAAGTCAAGGGCCCAACTTCACTTCCAGAACCAGTTTCTCAGTGAGTTCAAACAACCCGTCGCCATTTCCATGCAATGACTTTTTCACCGTGTTTATCACAGACCGTCCTCTAATCGTTTCGATTGAAACAGCTTGTTTGGATGAAAATGGTTTATTCTCTCCATGACCTTGCCTGATACTGCTACATGGTAATTATCCTGAATAAATTATAAGTCTTTGGGGGAAAGGGGTTATTTGATGTTTTTGACATTTTGTTTCTTACCCATCTTACTTGTCTGTTGTAATACAGCATCAAAACAAAACAAAACAAAAAAAAAATGTGTAGTCCTCTCCTGAAAGTTCTAGAATTGAGTGTATGCAACTGTTTCTGTGGCCCATTCCCAGCCCGAGGTGGTGAAATGCACTGAGCTCTTGGCTGCAAGCCAGCTGTGAGATAGCCCCCAACTTAGTTCGTCTCATTGATTCCAAGCCATTGAGAACCAGCTGTGCTTGAGTTTGTAGGTTTAATCTTTATGCGGACATAGGTCTGTAGCTTTGAGAGAACATATTCCATTTCTCAGCAGACTAAGTTACGGTCGGAGGGCCTATGAGCAGCAGAAATATGTGTATATTTAGTTCTGTTTGTCCTGGCAAACTTCAGAGGCCGGCAATGTGCGTCTGGACTTGACCTATGCCTCTGATTAGAACTGAGTTTTCAGCTGATACCTTGCTCTCATCACTTCGGCTCAAGTGGCATCTTGTACCCAGTTCCTTCTTGATGGGACTCCCAGTGTGGCTGATAAATCTTCAGTGTAAATGGCAGATTCCAAAAAGTATAGCCAACGCCTGTACGTCAGAGAGAGAAATATAATCCAGCCTCGCGTTCTCAGAGAGCGCCTGTAAACGATGGTACCCACATCTGTGAACCGGCTGGCCGCTGTGGGAACTTGGAGTCGGGCACCAGAGCTAAGAGCTAAGAGGCTGTTCTCCAGGCCCTCAGGTATGCGTTTCCAGCTCCACACATGCAGCACAGAGCTGGGGAGTGGGGGAGGCCCTCCAGATTTCCTCGTGGAGCCTCTCTTTTGTTCTCTCTTCTGTGTTCTTGAAGCAGTTCTCTTTCCCTTGAAGGATCTGTTAATTACCATCCGTTGGACTAACCATCCAGGCTGCAAAACCCTTAAAGCAACTCCAGGCGCTTCCACTGCCCTGCAGCCTCAGCAGGTTTCCCTGCCGATGGAAGCAATTTCTTGCAGCCGCTTCCTGCCAAAGCAAAAACTGAATGCGGTGTGTTGTTTAAGGAGCCACTTTATTATCCATACGAACAGAAACTTTTGAAAGGAGCATCCTCAGAAGGTGCCAAGTGACAAGACTCCCAAGCAAAAGAAAAGAACAGAGTCCCCTTCGCATTACTAATATCCTTTCTTTCCGAGAGGGTTTATTTTCCTTTTATGGTGTGGTGTGATATTGCCTTAGGAAAACAGTGACAGAATTTGTTAAGCAAAAGCTATCCTGAATTTCCCCTGTTCTGTGGCTCTTAGCTGTGTGCCCCTCCTACATCAAGGAGTAATACAGTTGTAAATGGGGATGAAAGAAAGGACCATGGCCTGCTAGTCTAGCCTGTAGTCCAATAGCACCCTATTCTAGCCATCTGAACAGCAAACTGGCATCATGTCGGCAAAGACTGTTAATACAAAGCTATATTGTCTATCAATGAAATACAGTCCATCTGGCTCCAAGCCTTGTTAATGAAGTTCTACCAGTCACTCGCAGGTTGATCTGGGTGAAAGGCCATGATTAGTGTGTAGAAGAATGAGTCACCGTACCCAACTTAGTAGTGGAACAGAGCTGGAAGAGGCTTACAAGCAAGATCCAACTTTCTGTCTACAGGTTAGGTTTTGGGTTGTGAAGCCAACTAAGGTGGTATTCATGGAACACAGGCCAGGTAATATCCACCAGAAAAAGAGACAGTGAGGAATATTCTGGAAACCATGTAGATTCATAATCAATGCTGTAATATTAAAGTCTCCACTGTAACTTTCAGCATCAAATGTGATTTAGCTTGGTTTAACCTAGTGTTTCTCAAAAGAATCTGCAAGTTTGGGGTCGCATGGTGCTTCTAACCCTCCACGGAACCAGTCACACAGAAACATACTGAGCAATGCTGTGCTGTGATTACAACTTCTAGGAGGCCTCCACTGAAAATTTTGCACTGCCGTTCAGAGTCATGCCATTCTCTCAGAAACGTTCAGTGTTAGTCTTCGTTCCATGAAAATCTTCCTTTCGGCAACCTGGCTTATGTGTTGAGAAAAAAGGGATCTCTTGGTTGCTGATGCTAAAGGGGAAGGGGAATGCTTGTTATTTGGCAACCTATAATTTCTTCAGAGAGTCAAACCCTGGGGCTGCCCTTTCTGGAAAAAAAAAATGCACTCTCTCTTCCTTCATCTCCCTCCTCAAACGTCTTCCCTCTTTACTTTCCCATGTGTTCTCCCACCCTTTCTGTCTCCCTCTCTCCTCTCTGTCAGATCCGGTCAACTTGTTCTCATGATCCTGAAACCAGGGAAGGGGTGGGGATTGAGGAAAGAAATAGACAAGAGACAGATGATAGCGTCAGGAGGGCTTCCAGTGAATATTGTGGCAGCCTCAAGTTTATTATACAAAGTCCCTGTGTACCCCAATCCAAAAAGGAGGACCAAAGACTTCCCTTCCATGATACAAGGGACAAACAAGTATAATTGCCTCCTTACATCTCAAAACACCCATGCCTAAGTCAAACATCCTCTTGTCTGCTCTTTGAGTAGCAAACATCCAGGAGCCACACCTTTGGCCAAACATCCTGTTATTTGCCCTTGAGGTTTGAACTCTTTGACCCTTAGTCAAGATGGAGCAGATTCAAAACTGGACACCTACACCTCCCCTTCTCTCTCTCTCTTTCTCTTCTCTCAGCTCAAGATTGCAGCAAAATCACTAGTCTTGCCTTGTCCACTGTCTTTCTTTTCTGTTCCTTGGACAGTAAGCAAGGCCATCTGAAAGTCTTCCCCAGGCCTGTGGATGTCTTGCTTTGGCTCTATGTTAAGTGAGACAAAAAGAGGGAAGTAATGGGAGCCTCATTTGCTCAAGCTCAATTTGCAGCCTTTGACCAAAGTAAACAAACAACCAAAAGAGAAAAGAAGGAAAGAAAGAATGAGCGAGAGAGAGAGAGAGAGAGAGAAAGGAATGAAGGAAGAAAGAAAGGGAGGGAGGGAGAGAGAGAGAGAGAGAGAGAGAAAGGGAAGAAACAAAGCTATGTTTTTGAAAGTATTTTAATAAGTTCTATCCTTGGGTGCTCTGATCCATTCTGTTCCATTCTGGAATTTGGAAACCGGAAGTGGGGAGGATAATAATTAATTGACATACTCATTCCCCAGCACCTATTATCCTTATGAGACCACTTCATCAGTCGGAAATGATTATGAGGTCACCCTGCAGCAATTTCTTCTCCAGCTCAAGTAATTCCAAGTTCTTTTCACTTTTGTTCCCCATAGGTCCATTTGCCAACACTAATTATTTTTGTTGCTCTTCGCTGGTTCTTTTCCAACTTTCCAAATCACTTAAAAAAATATAGAGCCTCAACTGGGACAAAGCCTTCCATGGCATTGGCTTGGTTTGAGCTTCAGGATGGTGTGCTGGCCACTGCAGCATTTTGTGCTCAGTGGAGATTTGAATGCATGCTCATGTTCTATGAGTTTTCATAACCAGAAACTGACACCAGTGGCCCCACTCTACAGCTTGCTATAATTGGCACTCCTGCTCTGAGGAGATACTCAAGACCCACGGTTTTGTGATGGTGGAATCAGCTAAGCATTTCCCACTAAGTGCTGCTATCACCCTCTTTTTCTATGTGTTTCACATCACGTCTTATTTGATTGAAGTCTGATGAGTTTCTCTTTCGACGTATCTTTTAAAAAAAAAATGCTTGTTTTCACTTTTCCTTGTGGTTTAGGTTAGGAAATGTTGTTCGTTAAAAAGCCTCCAGATTAGATAGCTAAACTTTCAGATTTAAGGTGAGATGGTTCAGCACGTAGGAGCATTCGCTGTGTAAGCCTGACAAGGTGAGTTCAATCCCGGCAGTCCATGTTCAGGTGGGAGGGAAGAATCTACTCATAAAGTTGTCCTTGATTACCACATGGGCGCCACGACACTTGTACACCCCAGACACATGATACACGTACAATAGTGATAATAATTAAGATGTATGAATTGTTTGCATAATCTTGACTGTTTTATTCAATGCCTGCACATTGCATTGATTTGCTAATACAATGAAAAGAGCTTTGCATATGTAGTGAGAACTTCCTTTAGAGAGCCTTGCTTTCACAGTACACACACTCCACTCGTTCACCGGGCGGCATTTACCGACAGTGTCTCGGAGCTTGTGCTGGACATTAATGGGACAAAGCAAAGTAACACGTAACTGGTCCCAAGAGATTCACAACATGGGGGAGGGGCGTTGGCGCAAAACCTTGCCCTACCATGTGGGAAGCGGTATAAAATACAGGGTGATGCTTCTTACCAGGATCGAGAGGAGAGTTTGCAGAAGCAGGAGCAGACACATGAGGCTCACAAAGGAGACCCAGATCAGCGGACCTCAGGGAGAGGAGTGGAAACGGAAAAATCATAAAGCGAAATGTGGGCAGGGTTCACACGCTGAGTCTTGATCCAACACACTCATGCAGTTAGAGTGTTTGTCGTCGCTCTCACAGATGGCAAATCTAGGAACCGGAAGACACAAGAAAGTCAAATCTGAAGGAAGACCTTTTCCAGCCTTGACCTTCCTAAGGCGGTTTTCTCTCTACCTCAAATGTCTGCAATAAAAGCGAATGGACGCCTGTTCTCGAATTTAGCGTCCAATATTTTCCTGCATTTTATTTTTATTATGGAAATTTAAGCATGTTTATAGCAGGACATTTTCAAAACAGAAATGCAGGAAGAACTAATAAAATTCAAAGTAGTAACATTTAAAAATATTTTCTCTGTCATTTGTATATATAAACTTGCATGCATATTTTATAAAATTGGCAGTATTATGTCTCTATATTATATCCTGTTCTGTTCCTTGAACAAAATATATTGTAGTTTGCTCATGTTCATAAATAGGTTTCAATAGTGTAACTTTTAATGTCTGCAAAGTGTTCTATTTTTAATGATTGTAGAATATTCCATCGCTTGGATATAATGACAATAATTTGTCTATTTCATTATTGTTGAAATCTAATCCATTTCTAGTAGTTTCTTTTAGGACTAACACCACTCTTCACAGTACTATGGGGTCATACTTCTTAGAAGGAATAGGCTTAGGGATAGGTTTATTAAGGCAGATGGAAATGTACCTTCTTGCCAGGCAAAGCGTCAGAATTTCTGTACTCTTCAGCCATGGGAAACTGTCCCCTTCCTCCAGGGAAATTCCCTAGAGCCATTCAGTTTACTTCTTGTCCTGCACAGCTGAACCTACCAACCGAGAACCTCAGGTGCCGCGTCTCTCTTCTGACCCAGACTCCAAACCAAACCTGTGTGTTTATTCTCCCGGACCCAATTCGACAGGGAGATAGCTAAATAAAAAAGCCCTTTTCAAATTGCGAAGGATTTGAGTCATACAGAACAACACAGATCATAGCATCTGCTTGCAGACTCTCTTTGACCACAGCTGTTCTGTTTTACATAGTCTCATGCTTGCTTTCATCACCGAACACACTTCTTAAGTGTGTCCATACTATCACCTACAAATCTCCTTCCTCTTATGTAACTGCATGTGGAGCTCTGTCAGAGGAATAGTCTCACAATGTATCTATTTTCTTACTTCTCTATGCCCAGATTCTCCAAATTTTCCTGTTTAAAAACAATGCATCCTTGAATTCAGTTTTCTTTTGTTTTAAATTGAGAATGAACTTGCTCGTGGTAGGAAGCATATGCTCTTAAATTGAGTAGGACCTTGTTAAATTCATCTCCAAAGCAGTCGCACAAGTGGGTGGCACCCAGTAGTTTTAGATTCATTTATCTTCCATTGATAATATAACCTGACCATCCATTCTACACCAAGCCTAGAAGATTAAAAAAAAAAGAAGAAGAAGAAAAAAAAAAAAAAAAAAGAAAAAAGATGGATTAGTAAAAAACACTACTTGCTCTTCTACTAGTCCTAATAACAATAATTCGTACCAACAAAAACCCCCCCCCATCCTCCGCCCCGCAGAGGGGCAGATCGCCACTTCCCAGTCACACAACTGCTGCAGGTAAAGCCTGAACTTGGCGCTAAGGGTCTTGTTCTTTGCAAGAAAAGAGTTGGACTCTTACTGAAAAATAAAAGCAAGAAAGAAATGAGAGCCAGATGACACCTTGCTCGTGTTCTCTCACCTGATCGCCAGGATCCAGGGGACAACGGAGCTGTTAAACATCTGTCTGGAACTCTTTCACTAGGGCAAGAAAATTATGAAAACCAAAAATCTGGGACAGCCTTCAAAAATGAAATAGCCCTACATGCAAACATGAATGCTCAGTAATAAACATATAAAGAACATTTAATATTTTGTTGGTATTTTAAACTGGCAACATAATCATTTCTGACAATGTCACAGTAAATAAAGGTTGAAATTTTTTCAAAGGTATAAGAAGAATATTAAAAAACTGCATATATTATATGAAACATATGTGTACATATATACACATGTACTGAAGTGCACACATAGTGGTAAATAAGCTATGCAAAAAAGAGGCATTTTGTTGTATTTTTGTGCACATATATATAATGTAAATGTTGACACTGAAAAACGAGCTCAAATGTTAAAAATTATTTGAAAAACAGAGTTAAAATTAAGCTTTGTTTTTTTTATTTTCCCTAAATTTTTATGAGGTTGAATAGATTAATTTTAAATGTGTGTGTGTGTGTGTGCGTGCGTGTGTGTGTATGTGTGTGTGTGTGTGTGTGTGTGTATATATATACGTGTGAAATAAATGAAGCTAGGGCCAGGTTGGATGTTATAATTTGATTCAACTGTAAAGACAACCTGACATTCCTTAGGCAATTTGAAAAGAAACCAGCTCACCGTCCAAGGTCTGCAGTTATAAATGTCAGAAAATATTTGGTACATATACATCCCAGGTCTGCCGTTATAAATGTCAGAAAATATTTGGTACACATATAAATGAGTGGCTGAAGAGCTGACCTTTGTCCTGAGTTGAAACAGATGAAATCCCATGAATATGCAAAGCAGCTCATTTCAAAATTCCAATGGTCTTTTTACAGAATCAAATTGAGTATGTTACAGTGATTGACTGTAGCCAACTAACCGATCAAGATGACAAAAAAAGATTCTGAAAAAAAAAAAAAGAAGAACTGATCTATTGGCCATGTGTAGACCTACAAGTCAATATTTGGATCCAGAAAATGAGAAAGTAGGGAATGGATAAAACATTCAGAAATGCTTTGAAACAACTCCTGACTTCTCAGCTTCGAAATCCCTCCATTTCTCCCATTTTCATTTAGAAGCCTGTGGACAGACAGCACGTATTTACAATTCTCACTTGGAAAGGTTTCACGGTTGGCATTTCGTCTCTTCAGTTCCGAGTCATTGTAGGCTGCCTGTAGCCTCTGGGTGCCTTGTAGCTAGCATGATAAACCATCAGGCCTAGCTGAGTCAGGAAAGCCAGATCTTTAGAAAATTCCCTGTGACCAGGGGAGAAGCTGATGTTTTCCTGTCTTACACTTTATTGCTGCTGAAATAATTCCTTAACAAAATTTTCATTTAATTTGAAAGTGAGATGTTAAGCTAGTTAAAACTGAGTGGACAATTATAAAACAAAATGAAGGCCGGGAGTCATAGCCACCTCACATCCGGTATGAAGGAACGCCCCTCTGGAGATGATGACCTGCAAACATGCTGTCATTGCTAGCGTATTAACAGGCAGTTGTGTGCATTGATAAAAATCACAGTGTCTTCCCGGCAAGAGAGGGATTAGATATCGTGCAAGTCCGTCCCTCTTCCTGTAAATAAGAAAATCAAAACAAACAAAAACGAAAACCAATGACCTGCTTGCATTGTGACTAAAGAGCCCTAAAGTGTAATCTACTTTTTTTCCAAAAAAAAAAAAAACAAAAACAAAAACAAAACAAAAAGTCAACCAAATATACATGCAAAACCCAATTCTTTCAGGGAATTCTGTATGGTTGTCCTGCCTTTCTGCTGACTCCACACATCAAATCCTAGGAAAGCAATGCCAAGCAGATGCTGCATTTCACGAACTCAGCCTGGCCCAGAGGAGCAGATGCTGCTATGAAAACTTCCCTGACCCGAGGACCTTCTAGCTGTTCACTCTTTCACTCCAACTGCAACTGACCGAGACGATTTAATTTGGGCAGCAGGTGACTACAATGATGTTGAGAGAGAGAGAGAAAGAGAGAGAGAGAGAGAGACAGAGAGACACCACTTAAAATCCAATTGCTTTTGGAAAGGCTTTTTAATGTTGGAGTCCACTATAAAATTGGTGATTATTTTATGTCATTATGGGAGGCCAAGTTTTATGTGAAGGATCTATTTTGTTGATTAAATGACATTCTTTTTTTGTGCCATTGGGTCACATATTACATATGTCCAGTCAATTATTTTAGCAGTAGTTGAAGATTTCTTTTCTCACAGTAATAGTTTTTTTGGCAATCAATAGAGCTTTGAAGAACCATTTTTCTTCAGAACGACATAGATCCTTTCCATAGAAGTTTCTTCTCCCCAGGAGGAATAAAGTTGGACCATGGGCAAAGGTGATTAAGTGTCCTTTATTGTAATTTTCCCAGAAAGACCAATGGTTTTACATTCTGAAGTGATAGCAAAAATAACAGTTTTTAATAACTGAATGACTGAAAACCAATGGGGATTTGACTTGACATATGTCAAGTTAAAAATATTGATACAAAAAAAAGCTATCCTTTTCCAGGAAATTTCATCTCTTTTTATCTTAGGAGATCAATAAGATAAATTTAAGTTCTACCATGGTCAATAATCTAACCAGGTAAAAGACTCAGTATTAGATATTTGAGGATTTAGTTTCAGGTCTAATTCTGATGGATAAACATTTTTGCAGAATGATCTTTAACTTTTAATATTTCAAGTAAACTGCAAGTTTTCAATGATCTTTTGTGCTTCCTGAAGCAAAATTACATGTTTCCTAAAAGAAACACTTGCATTTATTAGTGTTTCTTTGCTTCTAGTTTGTGCTTAAATTAAAATAAGTAATTCCCGAAACCCACTGACCTCATCCTTAGTCCTGACATGCCATTTACACAGGGGGCCATTTCCCCTGAAAAGGCTACAGGACCTAAACAGAATGGCTTACCTAGCAGTGCCTGTTGACATAAACAATACTTATCCTACCATTTGGTTAAATATGCCTTCCGATACTATTTCAGAATCATTACCCATTATGTGTATGACCCAGTGAACTCTGTTGACCTGCCCTGACCCCTTCATCCCATTGTCTGAGCACAATACTTGAAACTGTAGCCCATCTTCAAGCCTTTTACCTCAGAGTATGGCACCAAAGGACAGAATTCGTAAGCTGTTTATTGCAGTCAGTGTCTAGAACAGAGCTGGCCAAACCAGAATGTGCTGGGTGTACATACGTTATGCAAGGGTCACTCCACTTAGGAGAAAGGGAACAAGCCTGGTCCTGTTTACTATTTCATCACTCAGCAAATGGGCAAGAGAGACAAATAGTCTGCACTGCATCGAATCAAATCTAGAAAGAAACCACGTGCAATTCTGGACCCTGACAGGGCGAGAATCATCCAAAAGTGACTTTTGTTAGACAGAGATTCACTGGAACAAGTGAGAATTCCAAGCAACTCCGCTAACAAGAGATCAGGCAATGATAAAGGGCTACTAGCTGGGGGCTTTTATGCTTTGGGGCCACTCAGAAAAGGCTCACTTCCTATCACACAAGTCTCTGCTTCAAAGGTACATTAATGCTGCCTGTATTTAAAGTTCTATAGAAGTAGTTATTTCTTGAAAAATTGTTAGGTGCCACAGCACCCCTTTCAAAAAATTACACAAATCTGGTTTCCAAATCTGCCACATCAATTATCAAATTCGGCAGCAGGATCATGGCTGATAGATGAGGACCAGCTTCATGGCAGTTTGGATCCTTTGCTCCATCATAATCCTGTCTTTGGAAGTTGACCCTTCATCTGAGAAGATGGAATTGGCTGACTATTTCCCAACTTTTGAGTGTGCTTGAATACAATTAAGTATCCAACAGCTGATGTTAAGTATTTTAGACCAAGTAGAATCATAAATGTTGACGTCTTCATGACACACATGTATAATTGAGCTCTTTCCTTCATGTTTTTGTTTAGGACTGTTGTAAAGATAATTTGAATATAATGGATCTATTTACCATTAACACATATGAAGAAGTCTAGAGGTAAAGCCAAGAATGTCACAATATCTGGAGCCATGGCGGGGTGCAATAGCTGATAATGTCGTCTAATTCCTGTGACTTTGTAGAAACCAGAAATCATGTTTGTGTCTCACTTTTACACCATGCTACCCTAAATAGTTCTTGAAAGAGGAATCCAGCCCATGGATGATCCATCACTGGTCTATCCATCAAAAACTCTGACAGACATGCTGACACCACCTGGCACCCCACCAACAGCACACGTGAATCACAAGAGCATCACGGTAAAGAAATCAGCCCTGCATATGGGACAGGAAGTTCTGACACTTGATGCCAAGTTTCAGTGACGTCTCCGGACAAGTGAAGACAAGACATCCAAACATTGGTGCTGAGGACAGCTGAGGCAACCAGGACACTGAAGATAGATGAGATGGTCTGAGGTCCTTAGGTGGGTCTACTCACCTACTGCCCCATTCCTGACTAGTCAACAGGAGCAGGTAACAGTTCAGATGACCCAGTGGGTCTCAGAAGAACAGACGCATCTCTTAACACTCATCTGTCCCAGGACCTTCTGGCCCTGCAGACTATAGAGCCACTGATGGAGACAATTCATTTTGGATGGCCTATAAATGCCTGAATTGGTGCCTGAGCAAGGCACTGCCCAGAATCTTTCCTATACTTTGCAGGATCCCTATTATCTTAGAAAAGTGGCAGCCTATCCCAGCAGAACCATTAACAATAGCTCCTTATTCTGGGCATGTCCTGGATTGCTGCCCAATCCCTGATCTATTACTCTGTTCTTTGTCTCTCTGGTTCCATTTTCTAGCCTTGGTATTTTTAACCCTTATCATTTGGCAGCTTTCCTTTTGACATTTCAGGTCTTAGGTTCATTCTCATTGCAGAAAAATGAGGGAAAGAAACCCAAAGCAAAAAATAATCCCACTTTTTCTCTCATAGATCGTCATCGTAAGAATTTTAGTGGCGTATTCTAGTAGATTTATTCTAGATTTATTGATACACATATTGCAGATAGCACACATACACAATACATACACGTATGGAAAGTTTGTATCACAGTGGTTCACTGCAACATAGTAAATGAGCTCTCTGATTTTATGAATGGTTTGCTTGCATTACTCGGTAGGATAGAGTAAATATGCACAATGCTGGTAGAAAGTCATTTAGCATAATTTTTAAGTATTGAGTACATAATAGTTTTATACATTTTTGTTACTTGCCAGTTGCCACTATTTTGCTGTCATAAACATAGCTACAATAAAAATTATTCGAGTTAAATTTCTACATTCTAGGAATAACTCCTAACAGTGAAATCATTGTTTCAAAGACTTTGCCTGGTTAAGATGTTTGGAATAAGAAGTCATAAGCTCATAATAAGTTTGTACCAGTCTGCATTTTCTCATCAGGAGCACACGCAGTTTATTCTATCATTCCAAAATTGGGTTAAATGCTACAGGTATTTTGAGAATCAAATGTACAAGAGTCTTGCTCTCCCAGTATTGATGTTAAAACATGAGAAAATAGGCATTAAGTAAGTATCAGAATGATCAATGACAAAATTCAAAAGGGACCATGATTATAAAACAGCAAGGTACTAGGCAGGCCTAGTGAGACCTGCAGTCTCAGCTACTTTAAAGGCTGAGATGAGAAGACTGTCAGTTTGAGGCTAGCTTCACTGACAGAGTGAGTCAAGGACAGTCTGAACAACTTAGCAGGAAATGGTTTTCAAATATAAAGGTCAAAAAGAAATTGAAGACCAGGAATGTACCTAGAAAAGCACTTTGATGTGTATTGGTTATGTATCACTGGGTAAGAAACTACCATATTCTTAGTGGCTTAAATTAATTATCACCCTGTAGCTCTCCGGGTCAGGACTGGGGAGGAGCTTTGCCATGTATTCTGGAGCTATCTCCTATACATATTTGAAGTCAGAACTTACTCTTAGGTTTCTGGTCTCCGTGATTGGCTGCTGACATTAAGGTTCTGTTGCTACCTGGTTTTGTTTTGTTTTTTTTTCATATCATTTAGGTTTTGATTAATATTGCTTCCCCTTAGTTTATTGATGATGATGATGTTTTGTTTAGATGTTTCTTATGCCCACTGTCCCAGAAACATTAATACCACTTTTCTAAGTGTTAATGTTTGTATTAGAAAGCTGAACCCAGCTAATGCCTTCTCAATACCTAAGCCTCTAGTACCAGCTGATGTATGCTGATAATAAAAATAATGTACATGTTGTCAACACATATACACTGATACATTTGTATTTCTAGATGTATGCATATTTGAAAATGCTTAGATTATGGTGGAAGATCCAGGATCAGTTTTCCTGAAGAAAACTGAGAGACGGGGAGAAAATTATTTTCCCTAAATACCTTGTCTATAGTACAGACTTCGTAAATTTAATTTTGCCTTTAGGTATTTATAATAGTTTTCTTAAATGAATATATGGGCTATATACCCTAGTTACTGCCCTATCTGGTTCCCCTTGTATGGCACTCAATAAATGGATACTCTTATACTGGTTTAAAAAAAAAGCAAGTCGCTCCCTGGTGGTCTAGTGGTTAGGATTCGGTACTCTCACTGCCACGGCCTGGGTTCGATTCCCGGTCAGGGAAGCTTCTCTTCTGCCGGGCGGTGGTGGCACACGCCTTTAATCCCAGCACTTGGGAGGCAGAGGCAGGGGGATCTCTGTGAGTTCGAGTCTAGCCTGGTCAACAAGAGCTAGTTCCAGGACAGGCTCCAAAGCCACAAAAAAAAAAAGCAAATAACAGGTTTTATAACCTATTGGTGGTTAACAAGTGGCTGTTTTATTGAGTGATATAGGTATATTAGTATATATCTAACCAAAGGCTCTCAGACTAATTTATCTTAGAACATGACATCTAAAATACATGGATTTTCTTATGATTAAAAACTGAATACGAACATTATTGGTGGCTGGGAAAGCAAGACCACAAGTAACAACAGAACTTTGGTCTGTGTATCACGATGCTTCATGAACTGCATACACCAATAGATCAATTATTCAGCACCCACTGCTGAATGTGTGCATTATCTAGACTGACTCACATGCTAAGCTCCGCTGCCACCTGCAACTAAATTATTTCCCTTTTCCCTACCAGCTCCAATGGGCATGGCCATAAAGGGAGGCAAAACCCAAATAAATTTATTTAATTACTTATACATGTTAAAAAGGTTTCTTTAAGTGGGTGGTGATTAAAATGAGTTGTTTCAATGTTTATTGTATTATTTTCATTTGTAATTCTTTACATTAATGCATTCTGAGTGCTGCCCTTTCTCCTTTGTTATCCCTTAAAAATATTACCTGCATAAAGGACTAATTGGGTGTTTAGTAGCCGCTCATTCAACTTTCTAGCATGTGTTCCCAAATACCAGCCATAAAAAAGTGAATAACTCAGTAGCTGGTGTAGAAAAGACGTTCCTGATTCAGATTCTAGTGAAGTGAAACAACATAAAAAATTAATACTGTTTAAAACACACAACGTTAAGTGAGATCAACACGGCCCACGAATGAATAGTCCAAGGCAGGCTCTAAGATGGTGGCTGAAAAGTAGCACCATAGAAAAACAGAAAGCAGTTGTCTGACACACCTAATAGAAGTACCATCAACAGAAAGAGAATCTATCCAAAGACAAGAAGGGACAGAACAGTTACCAGAGATGGTAGGTGCACTGGACAACTGGTGTTAAGTAGTGGGCTACTATTGGTTCATCCATTTTGATGAATCTTTTCAGTTTGTGTTCTCAAAGTCACTGGCGTGAGAAAAGGTTTATGAACAGTAAGTACTCTGACAGCACAGGCATTAAGCACGACAACTAATAAATGGGTCCCATGGAGCTGAAACTTTTCTGCATAACAAAGGACACCATCAGTTAAGCAAAGTGGTAGCCTATGAAATGATTTTTTCCCCCAACATTTTATCTAAGAGAGAGTGAGTATCTATAGTATACAAAGAACAACAACAATGAAAAATAAGAAAACACATAATCCCAATTTTAAAATAAGAAACGGAAGTAAAAGAAGATAACAGCTCTCAAAGGGAAATAGAAGTAAAAGAAAATAACAGCTCTCAAAAGATCAGACACAAATAGACAAGGAACGCTAAAATTATATTAATAGTAACGTTCTATATTCTTAGCAATCATGGAACTGTAAATTAAAACTACTTTGAGATTTCATCCTACCTCAGTCAGAATGACCAAGGCCAACAAAACAAAAGGCAGAAGATGCTGGTAAGGATGCAGGGAAATGATGCTGTGGGAATCCGTGTGGCTGTTCCTCTAAATGCTAAGAATTGAGCTGCCACAAACCTGACTATATAACTCTTGTACATGGACCCAAAAGAGTCTACATGCTATTACAGAGATACTTTGTCTTCCATGTTCATCGCTGCTCTATTCATAATAGCCAGAAGTTGAAAATAGCCTAATGTCCAAAAACTGATGAATGGATAATGAAAATGTGCTACATGGAATATTACTTATCTGCTAAGAGACATGATATTATGACATTTTCAGGTAACTGAATTAACCTACAGGTCATTATGAGTGATGTAACCCAGACCCAGAGTAACAAACTGCATGTTTTCTCTTAGATGCAGATACTGGCTTAAAAGCTTTAGAACTGTGTGTCTCATTCAGAATATCCATGGAGGTTCAGACGATATTAAGAGATTAGTTGTGAAGAAGGAATCTTCTGAGGAAGGGGAAATATTCGAGAGAAATATACAAAGAGATTAATAGAAATTGGAATGGGGGATTGAGTTCAGAGGGTAGTGGGAGGGCAGGGAAGGGGAAGGGAAATGGGAAGGGAGAGACAGACCTCTTTTAAAAAATCTTTTCAAAATTGTTTTTATTGAGCTATACCTTTTTGCCTGCTCCCCTCTCTTCCTCCCCTCTCCCCTTCTGCCCTCTATCATAGCCCCCACTCTCCCAATCTGCTTAGGAGATCTTGTCTTTTTCTCCTTCCTATGTAGTTCCATGTTTGTCTCTCTTAAGGTCCTCTTTGTTGCAGGTTCTCTGGGGATTGTGGACTGTCGGCTGGTTTTTCTTTGTTTTATGACTAGAAGTCACTTTTGAGTAAGTGCATGTTATATTTGTCTTTCTGGGTCTAAGCTACCTCACTCAATATGGTTTTTTTCTTCTAAATTCATCCATTAGCCTGCACATTTTTGGTTGTTGTTGTATTTGTTTTTCAAGACAGGGGTTCACTGGGTAGTTTTGGAGCCTGTCCCAGAACTCACTCTGTAAAGCAGGCTGGTCTTGAACTCACAGAGATCTGCCCTCCTCTGTCTCCTGAATGCTGGGATTAAAGGCTTGTGCCACCACCACTTGACTGAGATAGACTTTTTAAAAAGTGGCATGGAAACCTATTGCTGTAAAATCTTCTTAAAATATAAACAAATGTTAAAGGTATGCAATGGAGTTACCATATAGTGGGAAAGGTGTAGGAGGGTCCATCTTCTGTATTTCTGTGCTTTGATTGGTTAAATAAAGACTCCGCCTGGCTTGTAAGATAGGTCAGCCCTTAGGTGGGCGGAGTAGACAGAAAGGAAGTTCTGGGAAGAGAGAAGGAAGTAAGCCAGACGCCACGAGCCACCGTCACAGATGGATGCAGGTTAGACCTTTCCGGTAAGTCACCACGTGGTGACTTACAGACTTTTATAATGGGTTAGTTTATGAGGTGAGGGCTAGCCGGGAAGAGGCTAGAGATAATGGGCAAGGCAGTATTTAAATGGATACAGTCTCATGTGGTTATTTTGGGCAAGCAACCAGCGGCTGAGCGGGCCAGCAGCTGGGGGCTTGGGAGCCAGGCATTGGGAATATAACCCACACCTCCCCCTATCTACAACAGAGAGGCAATTAACTAGATATCATATGCTAACAAATATAATCTCCAGTACTAAGAATAGGTTCCATTTATCTGTAGTGTTGGCTAACAGGGTCCTATAGATCCCCTCCAAACATTGCAGGCTATTACCAATGCTATTAGCTATTCTCCATAACCTGATCAGAAGACGCTGATACTAAAGATACCTTATAATTACGGCATTGGACATGGAGAACTCCAGTTAATGCTTAAGTAGAAGCTTCACCCCTACTGACTAGTGTTTCTAGTGCTGGAAAATACTAAGCATGCTATCGAAGAGAAAAGTAACAATCAGTGTTGCCCAGCTATGAACTTGTCTGTTACATTAGCAGCCTGCTTGTAACATACACCCACTGCTGCAATAATGGCACATGTGTTATGGGAGTAACCAACTACTCTTTCATATTTTCTTTTAACATTTTTATTTATTTACTTATTTATTGATATATTGTGATTAAGACCTGCTCCATGACATGGAGCTGACACTGCTAACAAGGTCAAGAATCTGAGACTAGAGAGGACAAGGGCCTATGGGGAAACCTGTTACTATTATTCTGCTAAATAAACATAGCAGCAAAACAACTCTTTTTTTTTTTTTAAAGATTATTTATTATGTATACAACATTCTGCCTCCTTGTATGCCTACACGCCAGAGGAGGGCGCCAGGTCTTATTACAGATGGTTGTGAGCCACCATATGGTTGCTGGGAATCGAACTCAGGACTTCTGGAAGCGCAGCCAGTGATCTAAACCACTGAGCCATCTCTCCAACCCCCAGCAAAACAACTCTTGATGGCGCATTTCTCTACCTATAGATTAGTGCTCTGCTCATTGCTCATCAGAAGCTTTCTCTTAGAGTATACAGTGATTAGCCTAGACACCCAACAAGTGGACGACTGAGGAGAGTGAAAGGCTTTGGAGCACTCATCCCTAAATGGGATATATTTATCATAGCCCTCCCCTTAAGGTTCAGGAATCTATGCAGAAGATGATGCAGAAAGATCATAGGAGCTGGAGATGATGTATGACTCAAAAGAAATAGCGTTTTCCAGACTCAGCAGGCCTGAGGCACATATGAACGCAGAGACTGTGACAGCATGCGTATGACCTGCATAAGTACCAGCCAGGCCATGCCCCAGCACACATCCCAGCACAGAGCTGGGTAGGCAGGCACAAAGTCCCATCTGAAGCCGAGAAGCTGTTCACAATTGATTACAGCCAGGAAAGGGAAAACCTGTTTTCTGCAGTAAAGTGGCTCACTGGGTATATCAACCGCTCTCCAAGGTGGGCCTCATGGTTAAGAGCCGTCAACAAACACAAAATGGACTCCATGGTCTTTCTTTGTGTTCGTTCTTTGGTTTGGTTTCATTTTTGTTTGTTTCAGAGAGAGAAAGAACATGAAGTTGGCAAGAGTTGGGAAAGGGGAGGGTGTGATTAAAATATAGAGAGTGAAATTTCTAAAAAGAAAAAAGAAAACCTTGGGAAATCTTCCTTTCCCTGTGTCTGCCTTCTTGTGTGGTCTCTGTGGAAGAGAAAGTGACATCCTTGCTTTAAAGGCAGTGCATGACCCCAAACTGATCATCAGAATACCACATTTGTTCCTGGTTAGCTCAGGGGACCAGTGAGGCCCATCAAAGCCACTAGCACTGATCCGAGAGAACGTTTATTGCCTGTTTTAGATAGTGGATTGATTCTCTTCAGCTGGACTAGGTATTACTGTATTTAAAGTGGAGAGATGTTTCTGTCATATTGTCCCTATCAATGAGGCTGAAGGTGATGCCTACACCAGAGTAGAGAACAGCCAAGAAGACTGAAAGACACCAAGACACAGGGCACTGTTTGAGCAATTCCCTAACCCAGTCCAAACCAATCACTACTCTACTCTTGCCATCTTTAGATACATGAGGGAATCAATTCAAGTTTTTTTTCTCTTTTTAAGTCGATGTAAATTATGCTTCCACTGTACGAAGGTATTAAATGAAACATAGTCTTTAACAGGAGACATATCTTATGGTAATGGCTTACACAGATAACATACCACTACTTTCCTTTGATGATTTGGCCTAGCTCCTGTAACACTAAGGGGAACCCTCTCTTGTACCAGGTGGTTCTACCTAACTGCTTTGACAAGTGGCAGACCTTTCTTTTATCTTGTACCTGGTGGTTCTACCTAACTGCTTTGACAAGTGGCAGACCTTTCTTTTATCTTTGAGATCTCTGAGAAGATATGTGACATTGGCCTGTTTCATAATTTACCAGTAGGAGAATATTGACACGTGAAAGAACATACATTTGAGACTGAAGAAAAGCAGGTGAATGAAGTTGGGGTGGCACAAAAAGAAGTGACAGTGGATTTCAGAGCAGAAGTCTGGGAAAAGCAGAATCATTTCCATCTCTATCATAACTGAAATCTCTCTAAACCTGAGAGTGTAATATATGCTGGGGACACCTCGCAAGTTTTACTGCGACCTTGCAACTTCTGAGCAGCAGCACTCTATACCCATCACAGTTTGAAGTCAACTTCCATGACTTGAACTGGGAAAAGCTGAGCAAGATCGAAAACTCTGAGTCACTAGTGTAGTGTGATAACTCAATGCCAGGAAGCAAGGACCTTTTGGGATGATGTCTACCGTAACGTCAGTTTGCAATGGGTCACTAAGGATTGCTCTGGGTGACAAGGTTTTGTGCACTATCCTGTAAGAGGCTTCTTATGTGAAACACGAGACCTCTAACTTAAACAATATTATAAACAAACCTATGCAATTAAGGCTCAGCGCATGACTGGAAGCCGAGATAAGCTAATATGATTATGAAGCAACTAAATAGATCCTGAAGCCATATGATGACATCATGAAATTTTAGAAGCTACAGCTGGCTTCTAGTGATATTTTTGCAGTTGAAAATATGTAGCATCTGGTCTTTCACTTATCATTCTTTGCTGAAGTCGTCGTCATCTTAAATTTTCTTTTATCATGGAGATGTGGGAAGTTTAAAAATAATGTTGGAAACTTTTGATAGAGCATGCCATCCAAGTTCAAGTAAAATACAAGAATAAATTATTTGCTATTCCAAAACAAATTACTTATAAAGATAGGCAGTGCCCAGAGTCCCTGTAATTGTACTAACCAGTTTTGTACTCATAAAGGGTCATGGTCATTGCCCTAAAGCATGGGTATCTCTTATTGAGTTATGAACATCTCATTTTTCTTGTCAAGTATGCAATGTTCAGCTCTTCATTCTTGTGCATTTTCAGCGGTGGGTTCTGTATCCTTGTATAAGATACAGTTGAGTGGCTTGTCTTTGCATAGAGGTTTCTTGGGTTCAAACCCAGTTTGCCACCTGCTATCAGGTAACATTTAATGACTTATTTAAACTCTCAAGTTCCAGATTACTTATCCATAAAATAGGAATAATATTAATTGCTATTAAATGACACAATATTAATAAAGGGCTAAATTGCTATTAAATGACACAAAATTCATAAAATTTACACTGTGTCTGATAGCCATAATCCCCAAGCAAATATTATTTATTGTTAGTTGATCACCTAGCAAATATTTATTTATTAACAAGTATTTATTTGACTTGAGCACTGTGCTAATTCTTAGGAATACTTGGCCAAGAAGAGAGAGATAATCTGTTAAAGGATGCCCTTGTGCATAGTGGTATTCTGTATACACACACACACACACACACACACACACACACACACACACACATTGGTCCACTAGAGTCTCTGATTCTCCACTCAGTAGATATTGTAGAAACTACTGTTTGAACTGCTGGGAATGAGGGAGGATTCATCCAGAGAAATAATATTGAGAATGCTAGACTTTATTAACATCACTATGGCAAGAGGACCCCCAACTGTCTATATAATCACATGCTACTATCTATTTTCATTCTGAAACTTCTTCATGCCGAGGGGTGAGTTGGGGGTGCACACCAGAATCTGAATCAGTCCCTGCTGTTAGACTAAGCTGACCTCACTGCTGCTTCTCCAGCCCCACCTCCCTTGCATCTCTGCTTCATCAACTCCTAGCACTACAGGGGTACCGGCTCCATTTCCTCTGCAGCACCCCAGCCCTGCCATCTCATCTGCAACACACTTCCTCAGATGTTGCCTCCATTCCTGCTTCCAGAACTCTCAAAGCCCCCGCCTCCCAGATTCTAACATGACTAAGGCACATAGAAATGTGGCCATATTGCGGCCTAGCTGAAGTAAACACTGACCGAGAAATGCAAGACACAAATATAGGGGGAAAAAAAGGACCTTGTGTTGACAGGATTTTGTGAACAGGCTATTCAGGCAGATAGGACTTTTAGCCATAAACAGTAAAAGAAAGACCTTCTCAGCTGTTGACAATGGCAAAGCTTTCTAAGAAGGTTGATGTTTTGCTCTTCTTTTGGTAGTACAAACACCACAAAGCACTGAAGGCCGTGTCTTCTGGAAGGACACAGTAAGTCTGTGTTTCCAAACGAATGCATGGAGGAAGCTGTAGCTATCACAAAGTAGTCGAAGAACTGAAGATATAGCCTTTGATTGTTTTTGCTTATGTGCATTAGATTTATTTGCCTACGTTTCTGTGAGGGGTAATAGAAAGCACAATTACATGTGTGTGCAGGATACACATACAAATAAATAAGTAAAAAAATAAATACTAAAAAAAGGAATTTAAAAGTAGCATATCGCGGTGATATGAGTTCTTCCTACTTTCTGATGTTTTTATACACGGGATTTATATTGTTCCACTTGTCATAAATAGGACATTTGCATACAAACTACTGTAGACTAATTCAAAGGGCATTTAAGCATTTGAACATTAATGGCTAACTTTTATGTGGATGACTTGGTTAATATCACGCAACCTCATTATTCACCTGAACCTTTTATGGGCTTGGTGCCTTTGATCTCGCAGATATCTAGAAACATCTAGGACATGATGAAATGAGCCTGTTCCGGCTCATGGTGTTTAGATATGTCAATGGGAGACCTTTAATGCCATCACAATAGCACTTCTTATCTCCCGTCACCAGAGTGGAACACAGCAGAGCATGAGAAATGCATGTGCCCAGGTCTCAACAAAGAGCTCATTACCATATTAGACTTAGCTGTGCTCAGTTAACTCCGAAGGCTCAAAACGCAGGCAAACGAGGCACTGAGTACACTTGATTGCTGAATGTTGTCCAAATTAAAGAGATCATTTTAGCAAACGTTTCATTAGTGTTTGACTTCAGAAACCAGTCTTCTCCCTGTGAGCACGTTTCCTTCAAGACGGACAAGGAGGCAGATGCTGCCAGACGTTTTCAAACCTATACGAAAATTTCTCCCACCACCAAATACATTTCATGTTCCTTTCAAGGTGATGTTGAAAAGGCGTATGCCCAAATTACATAGCTCAGTTCACTTCCGGGCTTCCTTTCTACTTCATGCCAATTCCTTTTCACACGCCATTCAGACAGGATTAAATTACACATGCTTTAAACATAATGTGTTGGAGGAACGAGAGTCCACCTGGCTTCCGGGATGGATGGATTAAGCACACCAACAACCTCCAGAGTAGGGAAAAGCTATTAATTTGGTTCTTCGAGAAAGAATTGGATAGCCCCCTTCCCCTCAAAAAAATTGTCCAGGAAAACAATTGATTATAGGTAGGGCCACCCTAATCTTAAAATGTCTTATTCATGTTGTGTAATTGAAGCAATTGCTAGAAATATCGGTGGCAAAGGGTAGGCCCTCCATTGTCTTTCGGTATACAACAAATTCCCACTCCTGTCTAGAGACTCTTAATAAGGCGTCAAAAGCAACAACTTGTAACTCATTAGCAGAGATCAGCAAATCTGCACCCCAAGTCGGTGCCCTGAAGAAGGACTGAGCCCAAGGTTTCTTCTACTTGTTCAAGATATGAAATGCTTGTAGAACCCTTGCTCCAGAATCCTCTGACGGCTGCTTACCGTAAACTAAACATGACTCTGCTTTCTGTAAATGTGAGCCCACCTGAAACAAGATTCTAGATTCCCCAGTGGTAGCACAACCCAGAGACAAGAGGAAATGCTGATTTTTGAAGGCTACCAGGCAGCTGACTTTGCCCACTCTTCTCTCATATTTAAAAACGGAAAGTGTTCAAACACAGGTGTTTTTACAGTACCACCTGTGATCTGTTGATTTAAAATGTTTAGTAGCAAAGAGGTTGAGAACGATGGTGCTGGCCTGAGAAGATCCCAAGAAGTATGATGAGCTGTAAAATGAACTTCTGAGAGAGGTCAGAACCGCCCGCGAACTGTAACTGTGTTCCCAAGGAGACTACAGCTTTGGCTCCAGCTTTGTCACTGGGGCAGGGCACTTCATTTGAGGTGCCCTTCATCTGTCAAACGAGTTTCAATGTCTATCTGACATACATTATAGACTTTGCCCAGTGACATTTTGAAACTTCTCGGATGATGGCATATCTCTATCTCAGAGTCTCCCTCATAGAGTATTGATTTAGCAGGTTGTATTTCTAATATGGGAAAAGAAATGCTGCGTCAACATTATTTTAGAGACAAAGAATTAAGTTTTATCTTTAAGAAGACTAAACATTCAAGTCTAAACTAAAAACGGAACTCTTTGGAGACATACTAAATGTGACAATGTTTTAGGAATATGTTTAAAAGAAGGTATTTTACTTACATTATCCTCGTATTTTTATGGAAGAGTGTTATAAGATTGTATGGACATGTATTTGTAAAGAAATTTCCAAAAAGCTCCCCAGTAAGGATAAAATTAGAATTCTATTCAATACGGAATAGCACTGTGGCATTGTTTAATTGTTAAAGCTTCTTTTTCAGGAGCTCATGAAATATTTGATGGTGTGTTTAGGTCAAAGAACTATGATATATAGACTTACGGTACCGGTGAAGTTACTGGGCAGTTGAGAGAGCGTTGTTCTCAAAGGGAGTTAGAAATACTGTATGTTCTGGCTTAAAAGGTAAGTTTAGAATGTTTTCCAGCTTTCTTTAAGGCCAGTCTCGTAAGCGAGGAAGAAACCAGTTCTATAGCAGCAACTCCTGCTGGTAAACACACAAAGTCTGGATGTGTATGCAAGTCAGGAAGATGTTAAAGAAGATTTTCTTTTAGCAAAGAAAACTCCAGAAATAGCAGCAGAGAGCTCTTAAGAAACGCTGAATCAACGACAGTGCCTTGGTCTAAGAGATTAAACTCGGTGTTTAAGGAGAACTCGGCATTCATTTCAAATGCACATATGCATTCCTTGTGCATGACCTTCTCACTGTCCGTTGACACCCTGGGAGGGAAGGAAGGACGGGATTAAAAACCCCTGCAAAGCTTCATGTGAGGAGATGTCATAGTAAGTATGTAAAAGCTGACTTCTTCTAACTGTAAGAATAAAGTAGGTGAGTTAATTCATCATCCACAATCTTGTTCAAAACATTTGTCAAAGGAATAAAACATTGCTCTAATTTGCAAACTACGGGCCGTGTCTTCTTTTCCCATTCCCTATAGCACCTATCCTGACTACACCTTTATTTAAAAAGATCAAAGCAAATATTGCATGTCTCTTCCTGGGTATAACACAGATGTTACCGTGATTTGTTTATTGGGCATTAAAGAAACATGATATAGTGTACTCTGTGTACTTTGTAGGCAATTAACAAATAATTGGGAAAAGAATGAGTATGATTGGTGTATTTTGTACAAAAAAAAATCACATTTGCTTTAAGCAGATAATTTGTAAATAAGATTAATGATGCAATTTCAGTATCACAGGTCCTAACTTCTGTGGACTAGAGGGTAATAATTACACTTGGGAATTGCTTTACTCAGCCACCACTCTCATCTTCCCCTTCTTGTTTCGTTAGCCCTATGAAACGACTTGATAATGACAATCATTTGTACTATGTGAACTTTCCCTCACCTTCCCTAAATATGGTTATGTAGGCCAGGGTAGACACCTGGCCTCAGAAGACCTATGCTGGTTAAAAACCACAAAAGAGCTGATTATGCACAAATTGAGTGTCTCCTTTGGGGAATTAGACAAATACCCATAGGCTAAGCAAGCAAAGAACCAAGGTATGTAACTGGTAGGCCATCAGGGGGATGGTGTGGCCCTTTGAAGACAGCAATGGGAGACAAGATTTGATAACACAACTCTCCCTCTCTCTCTACGTATATGTATATGTGTTTATGTGCGTGTGTGTTGTGTGTGTGTGTGTGAAAAATATGACAATGAAACCGATTGTTCTGCACAACTAGTGTGTGCTAAAATAATTACAAAATAATTTTTTTTGTTATATCCACTGGCATAGATGTTCCTTACCACTGAAAGAGCCTTATCTCAGAGTTAAGTAGAATACTTCCTTTCATTCCAATCAGAAAGAAATGTACAGGGCATTGGTTTATAGCCATTAGCCAGTGTTACAAGATCTAAAACACAATGAAATAGAAACCTTAAATTTACTTAAGCTTAATGAGCATTGAATGAGCTGGCAATCACATTAGGATGTAAACTAAGAAATACTGTTCTTTCCAGTCTGTGTTCCTCCTCGAGTTTGAGTCATGATCACCTTGTATGAGGTTTTCTCTTTCCATCAGACAGTTGCAGTCCTCAGGTATTCTACAGTGATAGCATTGCCTTCCCTCCGACTCTCAGGTCTATAGTGGGTAAGGGCTCCATACAACGGGGCCATGGGAAAGCCATGGGAGTGAACTGAGATTTGGCTGCAAAAGGGAATACATACCAAACACTTTTGAAACATCCCTAGCACCTTTAACATAGAAAAGTAAACTAAGAAATTGTAACACCGTTAGCCCTAAAAGATGGGCAAAAGGATCCCTGATGAAGAGGGTGCCTAATTAAGTCAGACTAATTTATGCTATGTATTAATTTTGATACATACAGGCTTTCATGAATTTACTTAAATTTTATGATATCAACTACAGTGTTATTAAAGTTCAGAAATAAATTTTTGACTACCATGAGAGCGACTTGAGACAATAAGTAATGATTTTTTTTTCTAGTGTACTTTCTTGACTTCTAAAGCCTGGACGACTGGGTGCTACATTTCTATCTTAGGCTTAGGTAAAATGGGGGTTTTATCTGTTTTGTTTTGTTTTGTATCAAGCAACTGTGTCTGTGTGACACAGGAAAGTAGGTGTAAATATTGTGAAGCCAAATCTACAATGCTTCTATTTGACAGGAAGCATGACTGAACTGTGCTTCTATCTGTGGAATGCAGGTACCAGTGTTTGAGAAGATCTGGAATGTTCCTCAAAGGCTGGAGGTATTATGGGGTGTCCCTAGAAACTTTAAGAGGTGGATCTTAGTCGAAGGAAGGACGTCAGTGAAGGCGCACATTTAAAGGGTTTATAAGGCTCACAGTTCCTTATCTATCTTCCATAAAAATAAACCACTTTACTGCGATCCATGCTTCTGCCAAAGGCTGTGCTGTCAAAGCAACAAGACCAAGAAACCACGCATGAACTAAAGCTCCTGAAACCAGGATCGGAAGCAAGCCTTCTGTTCCCGGGACAGAAAGCCAGTTCTGAGTGGTAGACGGCTGCCACTTGGCAGACCTTTTGTACAGCTACCCGGTTTTCCTATGTACTACCAAGTCTGGACCGTAGTATAACAGGTTATGTGACTCTGATGTTATAATAAACCCATTTGTACTTAGACTAGAAAAAGAAAATTTTATTGTTTGCCATCAAGGATCACAGCCATTAGCTGGGTGCAGTGGCACACACCTGTCATCCCAGTAGAGGCAAGCATATCTCTGTGATCTTTGAGGCCAGCAAGATCTACTAGATCTATGAAGTTCCAGGACAGGGAGAGCAACATAATGGAGACCTTATGAAAAAAAATCGCAGCTGGAGTATTGGGTTTCTGCCTGATACCAGTACCACTGATTTAGTGGATGGATCTAGGCAGTAATGAAGATCCACTTTTAATGTGGTGGATGGTAAAAAAATATTTGGATAGTCCATTGGTTACTTACCTTGAAAAGCAGGCTGTTGGCCAACATAGGGTATAGCAGGGCAGTGGTGGCCCACGCCTTTAATCCCAGCACTCGGGAGGCAGAGGCAGGTGGATTTCTATGAGTTTGGGACCAGCCTAGTTTACAAGAACTAGTTCCAGGACAGGCTCCAAAGCTACAGAGAAACCCTGTCTCAGAAATAAATAGACAAATAAAAATTCACAATTTAGATAGGACGTAGTTTATACCAGAAGTTTGCCATTTCCTGCAGATTCGGATAAGTTAGAAGAGCTCTATCTAGAATCGGCAGTGGAAAGAAGGACACATTTGCTGGGAGAGCCGTTCTCCCACTGACGGCTAACTGCCCTGATGGAGAGTCCATTGATTTGGGTCTTGCAGTGCTAAAAGTGATCTGCTTTGTACCTAAAATTGAAGGAGTTTTCCGCAGTGACCATGAAACCGCAGGCGTAGTGGGAGGCAAGTCTCCCGCCTCGTCATAAAGCAGCAGTGGTTCTGCTGGCTAGAGGTGATAAATTGTACTGCTTTTCCACCCGAGCCTATTATTTCAGATGATCTCAAGGTAGCCACCATTAATTTAAAGACCAGAGGATGAGCAGAGTCCAGGACCCACTAAATAAAAACAGCGTGTTTGCAGGCAGGAAAGGCACACCTGGCAAGACTTCCAGCCACGGTAGCTTGTCCATGGCGCGGAAACAAATCAATCTGGCTGTGCGGCTGAAATAACTATCTTGACAAAGAATTCCCCAACTTTTTCTGATGTAGTTTGCTCTTGTGAAAACTTAGATAGACCCAGCACTCGGGAGGCAGAGGCAAGTGGATTTCTATGAGTTCGAGACCAGCCTGGTCTACAAGAGCTAGTTCCAGGACAGGCTCCAAAGCCACAGAGAAAGCCTGTCTCGAAAAACCAAAAACCAAAAACAACAACAACAACAACAAACTTAGATAGACCTTGGTCATGATACTTTGAAACTCTGTGAGCTCTCTCCAAGAACAAGTACCCTCTCTGTGTGCCATTTCAGGTATAACTGTTGAGGAAGACTGTGAATGTCCCAAAGATCCAGAGACAACAGAGAGTAGGAGAGAAAGAACATTTGGGAGGAGGAATTGGTGAGCATGGTACAGGTCAAGTAAGATGGGCAGAGTCTTGCCTATTTCTGCTCAGTAGGTTTTGCTAATTATTATGGAAAAGTGGTGAATTCTTCCTTTTCCAAACAGATAGGTTTTAATGCAATGATTCTCTTCCTTTGGCACCATTGAAAATTTATGTGCCGGTGGCTGACATAATTATCTTCAGGCTTTTGATTGTCAACCTACAAGAAGCCCCAATCTGTAACTATTGCAAAGGACTGAATATCGTCCTATAATCTTGGGCAGTTGTAGATGTGGTGCCCTATCAGGAAGAGATTTAAGTCTTTTTTTTTTTCCTAAGGAGGGCAGGGAACCTCCTTCATGCATTCTTTTTTTTTTTTTTTTTTTGAAATCAAAGGGGCTGGACCACAGCAGAAACACCGATAGCTGATATCCAACTGTGGTGGTTTAAAAATATGTCTACAAATAATTTGATACTCCTTCTTTCCAGACGACTTTCCCCTTGAGGATGGAATGACCCCAGTGACTCACTTCTAATTATAATCAAATGGAAGTAATTGTGTGTGAATTAGGCCTGGTCACAGAGGACGCTGTGACTCCATCTTTGCTCTTCTTGGATAACTCACTGTAGTGGAGATTCTCTTCCACATGATGGAGTTACTCAGGCAACCATTCTTGCTGTCCTGACCTGAGACATACTGCCAACAGGTGTGTAAGGGAGACTTCTTAACATCGGGTCCTCCAGACCTAAACCTAAAGATATCTGCATTCAAAATGCAGACTCGCCAGCATCTTTCTCGCAGCTACGAGAGACAATGTATCTCAGGAACACGAATCTAAGCAGTTCCAGCTTTTGTTACCCCCAGAATCTTTGAGATAACCATTTGTGGTTTTAAGTTACTAATATTTTGATGCAACTTGTTATGGAGCACCAAGGAATAAAAACTGAGGGTCCCAATTACTCCCTGTGTCTCTGGCGGCACTATTTTTACCCATCATTACAGCTCTTCCTACTGAGTGTGAAGTTCTGTCACATTGGTATTTTGATCTGTATTTTCCTAATCGTTAATTATATGGCGCATGTTCCCATGTGCTTTGTGTATGTCTTCATCAGGGAAAAGCCTATTTCGAAACTTTGCTCATTAAAAAAAAAAAAACCAAAATTTTCTTTCTGTGTATATATACATATACATATATATATATATATAGATCTGAATGTACTTTTCTCTGTTCTATGTGTTCTTTTTTTTTGCATATTCTAAAACCATAAAATATTTAGCTCTCAATCTAGGTCTAGCATGCTCAAGTTTTTTTCTTTAGCCACTAGTGCTTTTCATCTAGACCTCACCAGGGATTTAGGTCATCGGGATTTACTAAGCTGTATTTTCTCCAGAGTTTTCTAGGTTGGTTCTCTGATCCTTTTTGACTTCATTTTTAATATGAGGTAAAGAATGGCCCGAGTTTCCCTCTGTTCACACACAGGTATACACATATATATCTCCCGCTGTCCCAACCTCCTAGGCTGACAACCAGAAGCCTTTGTTGAAAAATTACTTTTTTTCTATTGGAGCATCTGAAGTCTTGATGGGGGGTATGCACTTGCATGTGCCTGCTCTGGGTATGCTGAGTACCAAAAATGAAGATAACCTGGCTTGGATTTGTGAAAAGATAATTTATATCAGACAGTTTTTTTTCTTTTATTTTAATTTATTAGATTAAAAAAATACCAATTCAAGTTCCCACTCCCTCCCCTCCTCCCATTCCCTCCACATACCCTCCCACCCCACCCTCATCCAGTCCTCAAAGAGGGTAAGACACATTGCTTTGGGAAAGGTCCAAGACACCCCCCCCCCCATTATATCTAGGCTGAGCAAGGTATACATCCAAAGAGATCAGGATCCCAAAAAGCCAGTACATGCAGTAGAGATAAATGCTGGTGCCACTGTCAGTGGCACCTCAGTCTGCCCCAGCCATGCAACTGTCAACCACATTTAGAGGGGCTAGTTTGGTCCTATGCTTGTTCCTTCCAGGTCCAGCTGGAGTTGGTGAACTCCTATTAACTAAGGTAAACTGTTTCAGTGAGCGAGCCCTTCATGGTCTTGACCTCTTTGCTCATATTCTCATTCCTTTCACTCTTCAACTGGACTTTGGGAGCTCAGTACCAGTGCTACAGTGTGGGTCTCTGCCTCTGTTGACATCTGTTGTTGGACGAAGGTTCTATGGCGGTATTTAAGATAATCATCAGTCTGACTACAGGGCAAGGCCAGTTCAGGCACTCTCTCCTCTCTATTGCTTAGGGACTTAGGCAGGGTCATCCTTATGGATTCGTGGGAATTTTTCCTAGATCCTGGTTTCTGCTAACCCTATAATGGCTCTCTCAATCAATATATCTCTTTCCTAGCTCTCATCTCTGTCCTTCCTAAATCTCGACTATCCCATTCCCTCAAGTTCTCCTCAACCCTCCCCTTTTCCTTTCCTCCTCCCCTTCTACCTTCTCTTCTTTCCCTTCCACCCTGCTCCCAATTTTGTCACGCGATCTTGTCTGTTTCCAAATTCCAGTTGGGTGTATATATGGTTTTTTTTTGGGTTCACCTTATTACTTAGCTTCTCTAGGATTATGAACTATAGACTCAATGTCCTTTATTTACAGCTAGTATCCACTAATGAGCGAGTACATACCATATTCATTTTGGGGGTCTAGGTTACTTTACTCAGGATAGTGTTTTCTAATTCCACCCATTTGCATGCAAAATTCAAGATGTCATTTTTTTTTTATCGCTGAGTAGTACTCTAATGTGTAAACGTGTCACACTTTCTTTATTCATTTTTTGATTGAGGGGCATCGAGGTTGTTTCCAGGTTCTGGCTATTACAAATAACGCTGCTATGAACAAAGTTGAAAAAGTGCTTTTGTAGTATGATTGGGCATCTCTAAGGCATATTCCCACGAGTGGTACTGCCGGGTCCTGAGGTAAGTTGATTCCCAAGTTTCTGAGAAACTGCCATACTAATTTCCAAAGTAGTTGTACAAGTTTGTATTCCCACCAGCAATGGATGAGTGTTCCCCTTCCTTCATACCCTTTCCAGCATAAGCTATCATTAGTGTTTTTGATCTTAGCCATTCCAACAGGTGTAAGATGATATCTCAGAGTTCTTTTGATTTGCATTTCCCTGAGAGCTAAGGATGTTAAACATGTCTTTAAGTATCTTTTGGCCATTTGAGATTCTTCTGTTGAGAATTTTCTGTTTAGTTCAGTACACCACTTTTTAATTGGGTTATTTAGAATTTTAATGTCTAATTTCTTGGACATTAATCTTCTTGAGAGATCAGTCCTTTGATAGATGTGGGGTTGGTGAAGATCTTCTCCCATTCAGTAGGCTGCTTTTTTGTCTTATTGTCTGTGTCCTTTGCTTTACAGAAGCTTCTCAGTTTCAGGAGGTCCTAATTTTTTTTTTTTATTGTTGCTATCAGCGTCTGTGCTACTGGGGTTGTATTTAGGAAGTTGTCTCCTGTGTCCATGTGTTGAAGACTACTTACCATTTTCTCCTCTATCAGGTTAGAATGGTCGGATTTATATTGAGGTCTTTAATCCATTTGGACTTGAGTTTTGTGCATGGCGATAGATATGGATCTACTTTCATTCTTCTACATATTGACATCCAATTATGCCAGCACCACTTGCTGAAGATGCTTTCTTTTTTTCCGTTGTATAATTTTAGCTTCTTTGTTAAAAATCAGGTGTTCATAGGTGTGTGAATTAATATCCGGGTCTTTGATTCGATTCCATTGGTCAACCTCTCGTTTTTATGCCAGTACCAAGCTGTTTTCATTACGTAGCTCTGTAATAAAGCTTGATATAGGGATGGTGATGCCTCCGGAAGTTCCTTTATTGTACAGGATTGTTTTGGCTATCCTAGGTTTTTGTTTTGTTTTGTTTTGTTTTTAACAAAATGAATCTGGAGAATGTATGTGCATACCTATTTCCATTGCTTTGAAGAATTAAACAAACCACATAAATAATATGTGTATATTATAGTGCCTCTATTACTCTCTTCCTATAGACTCTGAATAATTTGGAAAACAAGATATGTACTTTGTTTTAGTTGAAAGCTAATTTAATACATGTTTAAAATTATTTTAATTTTTCAAAGATTATGTAAGATTTTTTTTTAGCAAAATAAATCTGGCGAATATATGTGCATATTCGTTTCTGTGTCTTTGGAGAATTAACTCTACAAATCATGTCTGTGCCTCACAGCCCCTTTACAACTTTTTTGGCTCTAGACCTCTGAATATTTTGGAAAGCAAGCTACATACTTTAGTTTATTTGAAGGTTATCTAAAAACATGTTAACAAATTAATAGGATTATGTTTTTGACTGAACTGAATCATGTTTAATGTTACATCATCACATGCGTTTGTGAAATCCTGAAAATAAACTTTTGTGTAATATTTACTTTAATTGTTTATACTTTAGTAAACTGATTTACCATCAAAACTATCAGATTTCCCTTGCTGTGGAGGGAACTCTTGGCTTTCTGGCCTCATAAACTGCTCTGTGTACTTCCTTGTTGGAGATGAAATGAGCCAGGTCATATATGTATCATGGAAGTGTCTGCCTTTTCCTTGCACACATTCAGCTGCCTGTAGATCATCATTTCCAGACTCGTCTCTCTTTAAGATTATGTTTTCAGGATTCATTTTAGTGGAGAAATGGAGCACCCTAGTTTTGGCAGATCTTGAGACTCTGGTGCCACTGAAAGAGACCCGTTAACGAAAATGGCACAGAAAGAAGACAGTCTGGGCGTCTGTCTTCATTCTTGTTCTGCAGACTTTTTCCAGTACTCAGCGTACTGCCATGTTGTAAGTAGGCCACTTGTTGGTTCCTGAATGCTCAGATTCAAAATAATCACACAGAAACTATATTAATGAAACCACTGCTTGGCCTATTAGCTCTAGCTTCTTATTGGCTAACACTTATATCTTAATTTAGCCCATTTCTAGTTCTGTGGCTGTGGCTTACCGGGTAAAGTTACACCTCGCTCACGCAGGTCTTTCTCTTTACCCTTCTTTCTCCCAGCATTCAGTTTAGTTTCCACCCCCCAACCCTCCCAACCCCCACCTACCTCTGCTCTACCCTATAAACAGGCCAAGGCAGTTACTTTACTAACCAATGGTATTCACAGCATACAGAGGGGGACTCCCACATCAGTGCCACACATCCACCGAGGCAGCTTGAGAAAGCTGACTGTCTCCACCACTATTGGGAAGGATTCTGAAGCCCACTTTTAAGTGCCGGTAAACGCCATCCCAGTGCTTCTGCAGCTAGGGTGACGTTTGACAGGAACTAGCTCAGAGGTAGTCTTGTATTCTAGAGAACATTTTGGGGGTTTTGTTGTTGTTGTTGCTGATTTAACCCAAAATTTATAGCATTTTATTTCTGCTATAAAAAGGTACATCTACTGTCTTCCACCAAAAGTTAATAGAAATAGGAACAGTTGAGCCAGGCAGTGGTGGCATATGTCTTTAATCCCAGCACTCGGGAGGCAGAGGTGGGCAGATCTCTATGAGTTCAAGGCCAGCCTGGTCTACAAGAGCTAGTTCCAGGACAGGCTTCAAAGCTACAGAGAAACCCTGTCTTAAAAAACTAAAAAAAAAAAAAAGAAAAGAAAAGAAAGAAAGAAAAAAGAAATAGGAACAGTTGAAGCTACAGTATGGCTAATGAAGACAGTACAAAAACGTCAACTCTGCTGACTCTGTGATTGGTATCAAAGCCTTAGCAAAGAGGGCTTTGCTCAATAACACTGTATAACACCAGTAACTGGCAAATAAATTCTTCTGCTTAACAAGCTTTAGATTTTCATTTAATGGATTTTTTTTTTCTCGATGCCATTAATGCTCCCTGCAGTGAACCTTGTGTAGACCTGCAGGACTCCATATGACAGTAGGTGACCGCAAACCTGAGTCTGCTGGGAACCCAAAAGCCGTTTAAGCTTTTTGGAGACCCAGTGTTCTAAGGAGGAAAGTGCTGGGAGCAGCGGTGCACACCTGTAACCACAGTACTCATCATGAGTTCCGGGCTAGCCAGGGTCACCTAACAACATCCTGTTTTGTGGTGATATTTTGTTTGTGTTTTAACAAATGAAGCTTGCCTGAAGGCCAGAGTACAGAGTTAAACCAGTAGAGATCAGGCGGTGGTGGCAGACGCCCTTAATCGCAGGGCTCGGGAGACACAGGCGGAGGGATCTCTGTGAGTTCAAGGCCAGGGATCTCTGTGAGTTCAAAGCCACCTGGGTTACACAGCATTGAATGTGTCTAAGAGAGAAACAGAGTTCACATAAAGGAGATTCTAACACTTGGGATCACACGCCTTTAATCCCAGCACTAGGGAGTTGGAGTCAGGGAGGGGGCAGAGCTCAGTACAGTGTGAGGACAGGATGTCCCTTTGAGAGAGCACTGAGAGAGATAAGAACTCTAGTGGCTGGCCACTCTGCTTCTCTTCTCTCTCTGCTTTCACCTTCTGATGGCTGATTCCATGTTTTCATTATGAAGAACAATTAGAGTTTGTGCTACACTGTTTTAAACAAGTAGTAAAATACCTATTTTTTGTGGTGTACACATTTAAATGGTCTGTACATATTGAATTAATTAGGGAATAAAATTCAAGTTAGCGGCATTTCTTTGTACCTGTTGAGACGCAGCCGTGGAAATTTTAAATTGCAGATGACTCTCAGGTTTGTGACTCACTCTCTGTTTTTATTGGCGAAGCCTGCTCAAGAGGCAAACTGTTAGTACAACTGCACAGTGGCTCCGTTTGTAGGATCAGCTACACACATACATATAGTGCACCGTATGTATTCCAGTCTCCTCAAGGGAAATTTCTATTCTCTCATCACTTCCTACTGTTAATGGTCTAGTTCCTTCCTGAGAATCCCTTTCTTGTTCTGCCTACTTAGCAAATTCTTCTAACGTTTCATCAGCCAGGAGAAACACCATTTCCCCCCCCCATAAAATGTTTCTAGACTCCGTGGCCTCAGAGCCACCCTTCGGAGAGAAAGAAATACTGTCTTGGAGGGTGTGCCCGTGGCTTGGCCATTATCTAGTGAACGCCTCCTGTTTGCTGAGTGCCGAGGTAAGTTTTGGAGGTAGCTCAGTGTGAGCAATAGGGGCTTAGGTCCTACGCCTGCACACTTTGATCCTAGAAGAGAATGCTGATAAGTGAACATTTATAAACATGGCTTGAAGGATGCTGGACATGAGAGATGTAGAGAACACATCCAAATCTTGTCTTTCTTAGACTGCTTGTAGATATTCATAAGAGGATAAACTAAAATATTGAATTCCAAAGGAGTGACAAACGTTTTATAATATACCTATGTTTGGGTGTATAAACTGAAGGAGAATTTTTCACATTACATTTGGTTCCAATGAGAACTGGCTCTCAAATACAAATGACTACAGAGACACTTGTACATCGCATAATCCCGACATCCACACAATGATCCTCTTAGTCCGGAAATTTAGATACTGCTCTTTTAGAATGTAAAATTGTTGTGTAGACACTAGGAGATGTTGCTCTGCTGAAGAGACATTGATCAGCCAGCAATGATGAAGTTCAATCTCTGAGAACAGAAAAAAAATGTGGATGTGAGCGTGTTTGATACGTGCGGATTATGTGCCATGCACATATGTAGAGGTCAGAGGACAACTTTACGGAGCGCGTTCCCAGGATCCAACTCAGGTAACCTGGTTTGTGCAGCGAGTGACTTTACCCTTGTGTCATCTGACTGACCCTGTACTGGCATTTTTTTTTTTAAAGGAAGAACAAACATAAAATGGTCTTCATACAATTAACATGGTCCATTAAAATGAATACCCACATGAGGTATGCAATTAATTTTACACAAATATATTATCAGAAATTCTGGGATTTTAATTATTATATTAGGAGTGGGTGAGCAGCTTCCATGCACCATCTAACATCTAACGCTGTTGGTGTTTGAGCCATGATATTGGATAAGCAGAACAAGATGTGGCATGCTGGGCAGTGTCAGTGGTCCACAGCCTGGCTAAGAAGTGAGACTAACACTTTTCAGGGTGCCATTTGAGAGACCCCAATATCTGTCCTTAGGTCTGACACCGTGGTACATGACCTTACTTACCTGCGGGGAGCCTCACTCTCTTGCATGGAGTCTACTACTTAGTTTAGCTGTATATTAAGTGTGACAGGCTGTCTGGATTCTTAGTCTGTTCCAGAGAGGAAATTGCCAATCAGAAGAGAGGAAAATGTTTGCCTATTGGTAACAGACACTTGAAATAAAACACAAACTCAGAGTTCTGTGTGTGTGTGCTTGTAAGCATGTGTGTGTGT
>JAQHUG010000155.1:3113538-3124265 GCA_028555095.1 Dicrostonyx torquatus | reverse complement strand
CTCTCTATGTGTATGTGTCTGTGTGTGCTCTCTGTGTGTATGTGTTTGTGTGTGCTCTCTATGTTTGTGTATGTGTTTGTGTGTGCTCTCTATGTGTATGTGTCTGTGTGTGCTCTCTGTGTGTATGTGTGTGTGTGTGCTCTCTATGTTTGTGTATGTGTCTGTGTGTGCTCTCTGTTTGTGTATGTGTTTGTGTGTGCTCTCTGTGTTTGTGTATGTGTCGGTGTGTGGTGGTGGTGGTGAGGATTAAACCCAGAGCCTTGTACATGTTAGGCATGCATGTGCTCTCCCTCGGAAGGACACCTGCAACCGAAGAGATGGGACCTTTAAGGAATGGATGAAAACCATAGTTTGTAAGTTTTTGATTCCTGATTTTTGAGTTTCCCGTAATCTACTAACAGAGAGATTGATTTATATGCCGGGAAAAGAAAAAAATGAGGAAGGAGAGACAGAAGGAAAAGTCTTGAGAAACATGAGAAAACTCCAAATTAGTTAATTACTCTTGCAGTATTTCACCAAAATGACCATTTACACAAAGGGTCATGCAGGATTGGGCTTGATTTTTGAGTTTTGCAAAAAATGCATTGAAAATGGTACTTTTTCATTCTGTATTTTTCCCCCCTAGCGTAATCTACTAAATCAGTATTGGATTCTGCTAAAAGGGAAGTCCTTTTGTCTCCCTGGGCAACAACATCCGTGGCATGAGAGGTCAGATGTGATTTTCAGTTCTGAGATTCTGCGGCTGCATGTCAATACATATTGCTCAGGATTTCAAACTGGTGGTTTTGGAAGGAGCAGAGACGACTGAGTGAAAAATTAGCATGCGCAGAACTTGTGTTGCTACATGCCTTTTGCTGTTTGACCCCCTTCCCGCCCTCAGGAGGAGGGGCAGGAGCAGGGAAAGGAAGTGAACTCATCCTAAGGAGGAGGCAACTGCTTTGTGGCACTGTTCTGGCCAGTTTACATGCATTTTTCACTTTTAATCCTTGCAAATACCCCCGAGACTCATAGAGATTATTTCCTCTAGTTTATAGCTACAGAAACCCAGTTTGTGAGCTGCCAGAGTCACTTGCCTGAGGTCACACAGCTAATTTCATTTTCCACGAGAATATGCCGTCTTTGGAAAGGGAAAATAGCTACCAGCTGACTTTCAGGAAGCCATTAAGAACCATTGCTCTCCTACCTGATAGCCACAAACCTAGGTTCCAAGGACAAATCTCCCAGCTTGATGCTCACAGTCCAGTTTCTCTGGGAAGGTTCCTCAGCTTCCTACCCCTTAACCAGAGGAAAACTAGTCCCCGAGGGCAGCTGGCTACTTTCCCCAAACTCAGTCCCCAAGGGCAGCTGGCTACTCTCCCTCCAGCGCGAGCCCCTCTGAAGCGCACCACCGAAGTACTGCAGTTCTTCAAAGCGGTGAACGCCGCTGTGTTTCTTGACATAATTCATTAAAATACCTTGTCATTCCCTTAATCCTGGTGCTAAGTGTGTTTGTCCACTTCAGGGAGCTGCTGTTTAGCCTTCCTAGCTGAAATATCGCAACTCTTGACTATCCTTAATGCGATTTTCTTTTTAGTACCTTTTCTTTACCCACAACGGTTTGTTAAACGCTATGCTATGTTAATAAAACACCGTCTGAGCTCCAAACAGGAAGCAGATAATGCATTTCTGAGTTTATTGGAAGGCCGGAGATAAGGGACAATTCGCTTCATTGGGGGAGTAGTCCTCAGTGAGGAGGGAGCCCTTTGACTTAGGAGGCTGGTGGCGTAGAGTACAGTTTTAAGTACACACCAGTCCTGTGCTTTTATTGTTGAGGCCATGAGAAACGGAGTTATAAACCTCTCCACCTTTTTTTTTTTTATTAGATTCATTTAAAATTTATGGAATTTGGAACCCCAAACCACTCTGGCTGAGAGTGGTTCCCTGTACACGGAAAGGTACAAACTGAGATTGTGTTGGAGACACAGAGTGAGCTATATACATAATATTTTTCTGGTGTTCTTTGACTGTTGGATTGCTAAGTAAATGTTGGGCAACAAAAGATCCCCATAAAAGCTGCAAAAGAATGTTCTGCTTCTCTCTTTTATTAAGAGACTAGATATTTTATTCTGGCTAAGTAGGAGAAGAACTCTCAAAGTGAACAGTCTGGGGAGGAGATCTGGTTCAGATTATGTATTGGGATTTTTTGTTCAGCCCTTCCGTGACTATACTGGGTTCATTGAAAGAGACCGAGTCTATGTGATAGCAAGCGTAAGTGTGGACTGAGAGTTTTGAATTCACCATCTGGAACTTTCTTACTGTCTCCATGTTTTGTGTCACTGAGGCAAAACCCACGGTAGAAACAGCACTGCCGCAGGGAAGGTTCCCCCCCCCCCGCCCCCGCTCCTGCCCCCGTGTCAATCAGTCTCGTGGGTTCTCCACTCAATTTTGAATCTCCACAAATTGAAATGATATCGCTGTGTGTTTTCAGGGTGCCAGAGCACCTGATAGAAAGCCATAGGTGGTGTGAAGTTAAGCACACTGTCTGGGCGTCTTGCATCCTGCTTCCTCCTTAGTACACGTGTGCTTGGGACTTAGGCGTGATTCCCTTCTCTCCATCCTAATCTTAATGTTTAGTATTGTCTCCTTTTAATTTTGGAATTTCTCATCTACCCACCCCAGGGAGCCGTACATTTGGGCAAACGATTACGAAATCACTCAGTTTTGTCATTGTTAACTTCAGAATTCCCAAGGGAAGGAAACTGAGCCTGTAAATATTGAAGTTAACTGTAAAAGTTACCTGGCTGGAGGTTGGATATATCCAGGATGTGAAGTCATGTCGGGATTTTCTTCAAACTGGTTTTGTTTCTGTTTTTGTTTTCTTGATGAAGTTCAGGAAGGAAAGAGAGGGGAGTGGAGAGAGAGAGAGAGAGAGAGAGAGAGAGAGAGAGAGAGAGAGGAGAGCAGGTGTGATGGAATCCATCTTTGGCAGTGGATACAGCACTGAAGGACAAAGTTAAGGCCAAGGCGAGATGAGTAATCCATACTCATTGTTGTGTGTTGGGGGGCGACACAACTGCATCCCTGTGGTCCTCAGAGCAACCTTAGGATTCACGCTGCGACTTGAGTATCACTTCCCAGCCGTTTTGTAGTACAGGTGTGTGCGTGTTCACGCAAATGCTTTCTTTTGAGTCTTCGTGCGTTTTTCAGTTCTGCTTAAAACAACCACAGGGCTGAGGTTTCCTGAGCTTTCTTCCTTCTACGTTAGTCTATCTGTTGGTAGCATCCTTTCTCAGGTCTTTCCTGGGAAGTCCTGCTGGGGAGACTTCGGGGGCAGCGTCTCTGACGTTTCTAGGAGATAAAAATCTCAAAGCAAACTCCCTGGTCCTGTGGCTCGTACAGTCTTTCTACCCCATCTTCCAGAATGATCCCCGAGCCTCTGGTGTGGGACTCTGCATTTTGATCAACTGTGGTTTTGTGTACTTGTCTGCTGCAAAGAGAAGTTCCCTTGATGAGAGGAAGGCACGACGCTTCTCCGTGGGTGTAAGGACACAGATTTAGGATGTAGTTGGGGATTATGCTGGTTTAGTAAAGTGGTGGTTTCAGATTCCCCTAGATAAGGAGCCATAGACAGCTAAGGAATGCTGAGAGTTGAAGAAATAGTCTTCAGGGAAGAGCATGTCTAGTGAGTAACCTATATACCAAATAGTTAGCTCTGAAAATGTACATCCAGGTACCATTATATGGACAGAGCAGGTTGTATTTATGTATTTAAGAACACACACACACACACACCCCATCACAACCACCACCACCACCAACAACAACAACCATTAAAGAAAAAGAGGCTATGATGTTTGAAAGAGGGCAAGGCAGGATGTGTGGAAGGAGTTGGACTGAGGAAAGGGAAGGAAGAAATGATGTAATCACAGCCTAAAAATCGTGAAATAAAAAATAATTTTGAAAAGTAACGGGGGAGCTTTCTAGGTGCAGACTTAGCAGAACTGGGCACCCTTAGTTGACTGGTGTGACCAGGGTACTCCCGACCAACTCGTCTTCTTTTTTTGGTTTTTCGAGACAGAGTTTCTCTGTGGCTTTGGAGCCTGTCCTGGAACTAGCTGTGTAGACCAGGCTGGTCTCGAACTCACAGAGATCTGCCTGCCTCTGCCTCCCGAGTGCTGGGATTAAAGACGTGTGCCACCACCGCCCGGCTCCAACTCGTCTTCTTATAACCAATGTTCTAAAACATCAAAGGAGCTGCCTGGGGTCTTTTTAGACACTCGAGAGCACACCTATGGTTTTATGTGCTTTGATTCAAGGATACCTTACTCTGCACCCCTAGAAGTGAGGGAGAGAGCACAGCTAACTGTAGCTCTGTGTAGCAGGCTGCAAGCTGACCGACTGCCTCACCCTGGAAGGCAGATTGGAACCGTCTTGTTTATGCGACAGTGGACCAGAGAGTTGAGGAGCTACCTGTGGCCCCACAAGCGTGATCTTTCCCTCGCTGGTATATTCACTGACCCGATAGTCCCTTCTCAATAGACTGTGAACTCCATGCAGAAGAACTTGCTCACGGGTGAGAGTTCACACCCTAGGGCTTGCCTCAAAGGAGACCGTCCAGTCCATGAATACTGTTCACTAGAATTGGGCTGGTCTCAGTCTTTTGTTCATGACTGCTGCTAACTGTTATGTGGAACTTTCGAATCGTACTGTTCTGCATTGCTTCGGTCTATTTAAATGAGCACTTCTAAAAGGAATAATAGTGTATGCTTAAAATATATCTTACTAAAAAAAACAAAAAAAAATATATCTTACTTTCAGTTCTATTAATTACGAGAGAGAAAAGTGAACATTACTGTTGGTGACATTATAATTAATTGACACTTGAAATGAGAATGTGTTTTGTAATAAATACTGTCTTTATAATCTAATTTATACAAATTAGATTAGAAAATATGTTGAGCAAAATCTGTAGACAGCATTTAATTCCTTTCTTCCTTATTTATTTTTAAGGAAGTGAAACAGTATTTCTGAGCCTTTTAAGCAGTTTTCCTTAGCTTCTGGTAGCCAAAAGGACTGACTAGCTGAGCATGTTTTTTTTTTTAATATTTATTTATTTATTATGTATACAATATTTTATCTGTGTGTATGCCTGCAGGCCAGAAGAGGGCACCAGGCCTCATTACAGATGGTTGTGAGCTACCATGTGGTTGCTGGGAATTGAACTCAGGACCTTTGGAAGAGCAGGCAATGCTCTTAACCACTGAGCCATCTCTCCAGCCCCCTAGCTGAGCATGTTTAATCTTGTGGATTTGACTGCTTAGGAAGATGGACATTTTTTTTTTTTTTTTTTTGAGACAGGGTTTCTCTGTGGCTTTGGAACCTGCGCTGGAACTAGCTCTTGTAGACCAGGCTGGTCTCAAACTCACAGAGATTCACCTGCCTCTGCCTCCCGAGTGCTGCGATTAAAGGCGTGCACCACCACCACCCGGCAGATGGACACATTTTTAAAACACATCTTACAGGTTTATGCCTAGCCAGATGTGGTGATCCAAGGAAGGCAGAGGCAGGCAGACTTCTGAGAGTTCTAGGCCAGTGTGGTCTACAAAATGTGTTCCCCAAGGTTATGGGTGGGGGTGGGGGGGTAGAGTGGAGGCGGAGAAGGAAAAGGAGGAGGAGGAGGAGAGAGAGAGAGCTAGAGAGAACATGAGTGCATACTTGTCTGAAACAAAACAAAATAACAAAATTTCTGTATAGACTTAATTTTGAGGGTAGGAATATGGTCACTGGGACAGTATTTCCCTAGAGTTCATCCCCCCCCTGGTTTTGAGGTAGAGTTTTCTTGTGTAGACCTGGCTGTCCTGGAACTACTAGTGTACACCAGGCTGTTCTTGAACTCAAAGATCTGCCCGCCTCTGTCTGCTGAGTGCAGGGATTAAAAGCATGGGCCACTGCACTTGGATAGCTTTGGTTTTTAATAGCCCTACCGAGTTGACATATCCAGAATGACTGATGACTCAAAGCCCAGTAACGTTGTCGGATGACAGTAACTTGCCTTTTGTGGGGCGGGGCTTAAGGACAGGTCTGCTCTTCTTTGGCCATCCATCCTGTTAGAGTGGCATCGTGTTGGCTGATAATCATTGCTGATAGAAGGCAGAAAACAAATTATGTGGAAATGGAGTTCAGAAATAGCTTGCTGCTGAGAGATTTAGTTTTAAATGCAAGGAGAAACAGAAACATTATCTAGGTATGTACCGATGATTAAAACACTGTTGTTAATCGCATTGATTTGTTTGTGCGTGTGTTTGTGGGGGCGCCAACACAACAGGGCACACTTGGTTTTCTGTCATTTCTTGAGCTCTAGCAAGTGAACTCAGGGCCTCTGGCTTGGCACCACTTGATGTTACCTGCTAAGCCACCTCAAAAGCCCAAGACAGAGTTTTTACTGAGCACAACCAATAGCTGGCAGTGAATGACCAAGAGTTTGCCGTTTTTCTCGTTCTTGTGTATTCCACCCAGTGATGCCCAGGAATTCTGTCTCTGAGGGACTTGCTCTCTACTAGCCTGGATGTATTTGCTGACTTTGTTTTTAGCTTTTGTACAGCTCCCACCCTTGTTATTAAAATGGTTAGTTGTTTTGCACAAGTCTGATTGATACTGCTTTTGCAAACTTATATGTTCCCTTGCATGGTAGGTAACCTTCAGTCCATCAAGTTCAGAGAAGTTAAAATAGTTAAGAATGTTACTTAATATAGAAATGAGTTTAAAACTTGACCCTTTGGGCCATGAACAAAATGGTAAAATCTTGTGTTAGCTCGTTGAAAGGCTAAAGGTAGCATGTATTCGTTTATTTTTAATTTTGGTTTCACATGTGTGTCTGTGTGAGTTTATATGCACCAAGCATGAAGGTGGAGATCAGAGCATCAAATCCCCTGGAGAAGGAATTGCCCTGGTTTGTGAGCATATGATGGGGTGCTGGGAGCAGAACTTGGGTCCTCTGCTGGAGCAGTAGTTCATCTTAACCTCTGAGTCATCTTCCCAGCCTTGCAAACCGGAACAATGTGCATGTCCTTGGAGTTGTTATAGGCATTTTAAATTACATGTCTTTGATGTTGCCGTTGTTATGTCCCGGTGGAAGCCATACAGAATTTTTGTCTTGGTGTGAAGTATATGGAATGAGAATCAGTAACGTAGATTACTGGGTGGTAAATCTAGCTTGCCAATTTGGACTGGGCTTGATTCTATTTTACTGTGAAGTTTAAAAAAATTTTTTGTTTCTGGTTTTTGTTAATTCTTGTCACTGAACAGAAATCCATATTTGTGTCTGTGTAGAACAGGTCTACTCAGAACTATATGTGAATGATAACCTTGTGATGTTGCACGCTGCAGCTCAAATTATTGGCTCAGTTGAACTTGTCCATGAAACATCAGAGAAGAATTACTTTTGCGCGTCTTGCCTTGGGGGCGTTGCAGTCCTTGGTGACCAGGGTGCTAGGACTGCTGAAGAGGAAAAGGAAGTGAACCTAAAAGAGGAAGTGTTGGTGTCTTGGAGGAGAAAGGAAAAAGCACTTCTAAACTATACTGGAGTCATGCTTTATTTTGTTTCAGGAATTTTTTTTTTTTAAATGGATCCTAAAGGATCCTGAGAAGTAAAATAGTATTGTTAACGGTGTGTGGGGTAGTTTAGTTGTTCATCATAGGCACCGTGGCGTGTGATAGCAAAGCTATGAAATGGGTGAGTCATTTAATGTTTTCTGCCTTGTTCCTTTTATAAAATAAGGAGGTTGGGCGAGAATGGTAATGTGGTTCTTCTCGACTCTGTAAAATCAGCATGACTTCGGAAGGGAGCCTGATTCTTTCTTCTTCTTCTCCTTCTTTTTTTAATGCATTGAATATCAAGGTGCGTAGGACCTAAAGCTAGGATGATGCCCCTTGTGATTTTTGGAGCTTGGCATTTCATATGTTACAGCAAAGTTTTTAGTTTAACATAATTGAACTTGTACTGGATAGGGTTAATAGGCTAGAACAAAAGGTCACAGCATAAGGCATTAGGCTTAATTAAGGGAGAGCCGGAGTGGCAGGGGTGTGTGACAGTTAAATGGGTTTCCCACAGACGAATGTCGGTTACAGTGCAACCATGCCTCAACTTAAGTGGGTTATTTTGTGCAAAGGGCAGCAGTGATTAGCAGTTTGACATGCCAGACACTTCTGGCCAATCCCATCTGCTTTAGAGGTTAAAAAAGCACACCTTTATGAGCCGATGGATTGATTTGTGTGCCCGTCTGGTAAAGATTAGAAGTCCAAGGCCGGTGCTGTAAATGTCAGTTATGGAATATTGTACTTTCTTGGTTGGCTCATTGTCTTAACCGTCAACTGTTTTATAATCGGGATAACTGCTGTTTATGGAGTTGCCTGCGAAATGGGCGGGTGAACAGGTGAGGTACGAAGGGGACATATTTCCTAGATGAAGCTGTGTTTTAACGTAGTCTGTTGCAGGTGCTTCTCGTTGTCTGGAGCTGGCCTTTGAGCTCTCCTCTGCAGTTTGTGTCAGCCATCTCTTGTACCTGGGCAACACTGACAGTCCACGGTTTCCTTCTGCTTATAGGCTTGATAGTCACTTAGGCACCTCCTTTCCAAGCGCCTACATGGTTTAGCCCCATCTTTCCTTATGGAAAGGAAGAGGAAAATGTGAAAGGCGTCCATACAAGCGGTCACCTCGTGCGCACACCCTAGTCTGCATCAGGAATGTATGGTCCCTGAGCATGGAGGGGCTCAGGAAAATGAAATTATTGTACTCAAAGTTTCCCAGTGCACATCAGGCCAGGGCATGGTGTTGCCAAGAGACCCCATGAGGAGCTAGGGAGCTAGGGAGCTAGGGAGGAGCCTGCACTTTGGGCTTCACTGGAATTTCCATGTGCCAAACCATGCAGGGCTAGGCGGAGTAACCAGATTCAAGATCAGATAGTTTTCTATGGTTCGATCCTAAGAAGCTAGGCCTTCTTGTAGGTGACATTACAACAGCTGGTGTCGCCTGGTAGCTCCGACTTAGCTGTGGATATGTAACTGATATGCAAGACTCATCTGAGTTTGCTTCAGTGGTGTGAAGAAAGCAGAAAAATACCGTCTTCTGGATTGTGGGGCCAAATGAAGGGGAGTGGTCTGGCTTGATCACTGTGCGAATCAGAGGCAGGCTGGGATTGAGTCCTTGACTGCTCCAACGGGGCAGACTTCAAGATAAAAAGATCTTTGTGTTGTTGAAACATCTTGAGGTACAGAAAAGGAAAAGGAGTGAACTATATGCACGTCTGCTTCCTGGGTGGAGTTTCTTCCGTTGTCTGAGAGGGACATAGAGAACCCGGGCTTCTTCACCTCCTCTGTCAGCAGAGAAAGGTCAGCTCTTTAACTACGTGGGAGACCCAGCCCACTTCAGTGAATAGTGAATGCTTCTTTACAGGGTGCATGGGGGAGGAATGCAACCTTAAATTACATTTCCAAATACACTCCAATACCAGGAGAGCACCTTGACCTCATCTTATTTTTCATTTTGTGTGCTTTTTTTTCCCCCAGAAAGCTGTGTGATACTGTAAATATACTTGGATTTCAATTCAAGATTATAGTAATATTTAACAATAAACAGTGATAAAACTGTGATTATAAAAATCGGTGTCTATGTCTTCTAGTGTCCAAGGAATGGAAAAATCCTGACCGTTTTGTGGATGTTTTAGAACTTAGGATTATGTCATCATAATTGACAGTTGACGTGCTAAGGAGCTTAAATCACTGTCTCCTGAGATGGGCCATAAGAAGCGTGCAGAGAAACAAGATGGCCTTTCTGTTAGAAGCTAATAGTCCATCCAAGGTGTTAGTGCAAAGACAACTGTAACCAAGAGCATTGGAATCTGTGTTGGACGTTTCTAGTCAGCCTCACACTCTTTCTGATAAAAGACGACGAACCAGAAGTCCCTTTGGCAAAGCTACAAGTTGTCTGACCTTGAACTGCATTTCAAAACTAAGCTCATCCAGAGTGAATTAATTTATAGACACAAATGAAGCTTTTTGATTTATTTATTTATTTTTTAAAGGGTAAGGTGTGGGGCAGGGAGAAGAAGGCTCCTACTGTGTAAGCATGGGGACTTAGAGCTTGGGAATCCGCAGTGGGGACAGCTGGGATGTGAGACCAGTTAGACTTGCTGGATGGGTGAGCTCGTGGTCAGGGAGAGACTCTGTCTCAAAAAATACTGTGGAGAGTAATAGAGGAAGACACCATCATCAACCTCTGACCTGCACCTGCATGAGCACACAGAAAAATCATAAAATGTGTGATCTCACGGTGTTGGAGTATGTTTAGAAATGTAATAGGAAGTCCATATTCACCCCTGTGTTTTTTTTGTGGAGAAGCATTGGATGAAGTGGGCAGGGCCTATGACACATTTAAAGTCTGGCCCTTCAAGGCAGAGAGAGAAGGTGAAGTCACAGAGATTTTGTAATGTCATTGTTTTCTCTCCCTAAGTCACTTTTAAATTGCAAAAGGTTGGCTTGGGTGATATCATATAAAAGTGCTTGGTTAGTGAATTAAATATGGGAGATTTCCCTAGCTTAACAGACAGAAGTATCTTGTGAGGTTTTTTTCATGATTTTTATTAATCCCCAACCAAGTGCTTGATGCTCTGCACTGGTGCTGGTGTATGTATTTTTATTTATATGTACTGGTGCTGGTGTATGTATTTTTATTTATATGTACTGGTGCTGGT
>JAQHUG010000155.1:3097158-3113167 GCA_028555095.1 Dicrostonyx torquatus | reverse complement strand
ATTTATATGTATTGGTGCTGGTGTATGTATTTTTATTCATATGTATTGGTGCTGGTGTATGTATTTTTATTTATGTGTATTGGTGCTAGTCTATGTATTTCTTAAGTATCTTACAACCCATCTTTATAGTTCCTTTCTTTTCTTGGGGTGAATTCAAATGTTGTGATAGCTGATTTATTTTAGAATTACATTTCATTACAGTTGAGGAACCTTCTTGTACGGCTGGTTTGATATGTTCTGGAATGTTGATGAGCACACTGCTCGTGTCATGTCATTTATGGTCGTGGATTTCTTTCACCCTATGGTATTTCCCTTCTTTTATTAATGTGGGGTAATTGGACTTGAGACATGGGAAGCGCATCCTCTAGTCAGTTAGTGGAACGTGTGCTTGTTCCACTTATTAAAAATGAAACAGAAAGTCTTGGCTTCTTTTTATCGTTTTTGAACTGGGGATGGAAAAGTCTTGTGTGTGTTATGCAAGCGCTCACCACTGCGCTACAGTCCTCGCCTCATAGATCCCTTTTCAAGGAAGAAAGAAAATCTTAAAAGTGTAGCTTCATCAATTTTCCTAGCCCATCCCATGGAACCGCCTTTGGCTCCCATTACGGTTCATGGCCTTTTTTTCTTCAGTTATCATTCTGTATGTTTAAAAATGAAAAAATATGAAAGACAACCTGCTGAGTTCCTTTACCGTTGCTTGTCTGTACAAGATTTCAGAACCAACCACTTGCTATGGGATAACCAATTAGGAGACTCATCCTGGGGAAGACGATCCCCGCCCCCCTTAGCTTTTCTTAGTCATCTGTAGTTGTTTGTTGATGGGCGGGGCCCTGTAAAGTTCCCCCCTTTCTTGTTAGCATGTTCACTGGTGGGTTCATCCTTCAGATCTTGTTTCGGATTTTTGGTGAAGCTTCCCTGTCCTTTTTAGCAGGTCCAGTCTCCCAGGAGACGTCCCGGTCCTCTGGCTTTAGTTTAGCTCTTCCATAATCTTCCCTGAGTTTTGGGTGAGGGAGTTGTCTTTTTTTTTTTTTTTTTTTCCGAGACAGGGTTTCTCTGGCTTTGGAGCCTGTCCTGGAACTAGCTCTTGTAGACCAGGCTGGTCTCGAACTCACAGAGATCTGCCTGCCTCTGCCTCCCGAGTGCTGGGATTAAAGGTGTGCGCCACCACCGCCTGGCTGGGAGTTGTCTTGTAAATGTGTCAATTAGGAAAACAATTATAAGCGAAGGGTGTTTTATATATATACATATGTATATACATATATATGTATATATTAGAGAGGTAGTGTTTTAGTATACATAACATCCTTTGTTTTCAATTTTTCTCTAAAACTACAGCTTTTATAGATTGTTTTTGGTTTCCAGACGTTTGTGGGATGGTTGAAAGGAATAGCTGTATTATGTGTTTTGGTTTTTTAAATGCTGCTGAAGTATATGGACTTATTCTTTGCCTCTGTGTAGGCAGGCGAATTTTACTAAGAAAGCTATGGTATGCGATAGCCTTATTCAAACATATTCTGATTGTTTCATTTATGTTTGTAAAAACGGTGACTTTATGTGTGTGCACAGATGTCGGCCCCTGTTGACTGCATTAAGCATTTGATGTCTCCTAATGAGGGACGGAAAAGGTGCGTCCACGCAGGTAAAAGTGGATCTTTTCTCCGAGGTGAATTGCAGACGGTCCACATTCTGTATTCTGTGACCTTGCAGTCCTGACTTCAGCCCGGAATAGTTTCAAAGTCATGTAAATGAATGCAATTAAGGTATTGCTTATCATCTTAAGTAGTTCAGACGGATCCTGACTGGGTAGAGAGCTTTGCCGGCCTTATGAGGAAGGTCAGAAGAAGGTTAAATTTTATTACATAAAATGATACGACACTGTTTTTATTTAGCTGGTGAAAAACTAGTGTCATAATAAAAAAAATCATAATGGTTTATTTTTTTCCCTTTCTCTAATTAGCTGGATGTCTTGGTTAAGTTTTTGTTGTTGGTTGGTTGGTTTTTTTGTTTGGTTTGTTTATTTTTCTCTAGAAATAAACTCTTTTAAAGGAGATACTTTGTGTCTCCTTGTAAACCGGCATGGGACATTGTACTCAAGAGTCCTAAGTCCAGGTGTCTTTGAGTAACACAGGCACGCTGATGTCTTGGCTGCTAACAGCAGGTGGCTCTGGACTGGCTAGCGGATGTCCTTAGAGGACTTGTGACGTGCCAGTTCGCAGAGCAGGTGGCACTGGACTTTGAGAGGGTAGGAACTAGAGTCCCACCACGTGGGTAGACCGATGGTGGGATGCAGAGACACTGGAGGCTGTACCGAGAGAGAACTGACCGTGAGATGTAGTGGCTGCGAGCTGGCTTGGTTAGCGTGGGGAAGCATCGCACCAAGAAACTTGGTGTCTGTGTACGAATCTAAGGAAGCTGAGAGATCCCAGCAAAACAGAGGAGAATGGCTGCTTCCTTTCAGTAGGGTTTGTATTCTGGATGATGGATTTCTGTTTAGTGCGGCTGTGACCCTGGAGAACTGATCATAAGTTGTGTGGATCAGACACTGAAGAGATTAGAGTGTAAACGCCCAGTGGAACAGGGCTGTCGTGAGATCAGGGTGTGTCTACTGTACCTTCCCCGCCTCTGGCTGACTGCATTGTTTGCTGGCCCATTGATCAGCCTACCGTTTACAAAGCTATTGACTCCTCTACAGTGGAGGTCAAGTCTCTGCTGGCCAAAGGCTTCTGGCAGCCAAGCGAGTACAGCTTGTAGCCTTTAGTTGCCTGCACCCCAAGATGGTCATGAATGAGGCCCAACACAAAATCTTAACTACTGGAAACCCAGAGAGGAAGAGAAAGGGGTGGGGTGTGGAGAAAGAGCCGCCGGTCTGTGGTTCTTGAACTTGGCCTTGTTGAGTTGGGATTGCGAAAGGTTGGACACACCTGCAGCCGTTCCCAGGGCACTGTCGTTCTGAATTGGGGATGGTTCTGATTCTGATGTGAAGGTACCTCCTGGGAGGGAGCAGCAAGGTGATCAAACTCTTCAGTGAATGCCGAATACTTCCCATGTGCTTTCTCCCAGAAACCCTCCCACGGTCCAAACTCCTCTGTGCCCTCAACATTTACTTCTCACACCTTGGAAAGCAGGGGATAGTGTCCTCTTAGTGTGAAGACAGGGGGTGTCTTTGTGCAAGTAATTCTATGCCACAGGTAGTTTAAGTAGATGCGGTCAGCTGCCACACTCAAGGATAGCATGCATGCACGAGAATCTCTCACAATAATACATTTGTGTGCAGTTTCCTTGAGATAGTGTATTTTAGTCCATCGCTAATACGCCATTTTCAGACACATTATTGAAATCATTACATTACTCAAGGTAACAGATTATCTTTCCTTCTTTCTTTCAGAAGTGTGTGGAACGCGAGCTATTGCAGAACCCTGTTCTCAGGACCCATTATTTTAACATTTGGGAGAAACACATCCAAAAGGTATTGCACTTTGTCTCGTTGCTCCATTTTTAAAATAAATTACATATAGCGATAGGAACATGAAGACCATTATACTTTATTCTGTTATTTTCTTTAACTTTGATCTGTTAAACGTCCATCCCATCCAGTCCCATTATCGCTGTTAGGAGGCGCGATGCAATAGGTTCTGATGGCCTGGACGTGCTGGAGAAAATCGCTCCCATCTTTACGGAGAGGGAGCAGGTGTAAGGTGGGGGGTGGGTTGGGGGGTGGGAACAGGAAGAAGACGTTCCCTTGGAAGCCACAGCCTTAGCAAACTACTTCTTCTAGCCAGGCCCACCCTCCTCATCACCCATTCAGTGGGGAATTCATCGGAGGTTTAATCCATTGATGAAGTTAAATCCCTCATGATCCACTTCCCTCTCTAAAGCCCCGAGAGCTGGAAGGAGCCTTTAACAAATGAGTCTTCTTGGGGACCACTGCATAGCTAAACCCCAGTGAAAAGGTTTTCTTCTTAGCGGCCTGTTTCTGTCTAGTGTGTCTCCTTTAAGCAACATTGCTGGTGCTCTTGCTTGGAACAGAAATAGATCATGGAAGACTACGTAAATATCATTGGTAATATAATGTGTCTGTTAAGGTTACAGTGAATGATGAGCTGTTAAACTACGTGTTCACTAACTGAATACTCATGGTCTACATTCATGTGAAACAGCAAATACCAGTTTAATAAATTATCTTAACCAGTTCCCAAGCAGTATGAATACGGAGGACAGGGTGAATATTGCTTTGTTTCCCAGAATATGGGGAATCTTTGTTCTGAGATATTTTGCTCTAAAAAATTCTTAAAATTTTTACTAAATTTTGGGGAGATCATATACTTAGACATCTTGGACTTTTAAGGAATTTGGAATTATTTTTATTAATCAAAGATAAGATTAATGTGCATTATAATTGCACATTTAAAGACAGAAACATTCAAGTCTAGAGGTAAAGAGAATTGTTCCACTTTCAAGCCCTCATTTATGGAAATGTCTCATTATCCCAGGATAATAAAGGAGACTATGATGAGCCTTGAACTGGATGCCTCCATTAAAAGGAGTATTCAGTATTGAACTGAAGCATTAAGTGGACAATCCTCTTAAAAATTCAGAATAGGAATTGTTTTGAAGCAGTGTCTTTGAAGATACAGTACGTGAGGCCTCTTCCCCCCCCCAAAAAAAAACCTGTTTACTTATAAGACATTCTTTGCTGCGGGAGCTCCCTTAACTTTAACCTGTCAAGGAGCCATCCTTCCTTGGGAACTCTGTGGAGTGTGTTCCTCAGTTACACGCCCATGGGTGTGTCCAAGTTTCTTCTGTGCAGTGTGCAAAGCAGCCCTCTGGCACTTGTTGAAAGACACGTATGACTGAGATTCCATCTGGCGAGCACAGGATGTCCCTTCCTCACCCGGTTAGCCACTCACTAGCACGGCCTCTCTTCGCCTTGGTTACTTTGATGTCAAATGTGGATCGTTATTCAAACTTGACTTTTATACCAGAACTGTAAGGAACAGATCCAGTTCCCCTTCTCTGCAGTGGATTTGCCCCAACCCCCAGTGGATCCCTGGGTGGGCGTTAGTTTTGATTTCTGTGTTCTGGCTTCCCCTGTAAACAAAGCAATGCAGTGCAGCCCTTCCTCTCTTAATTAAGCATTTCTTGTACCCATGACTTTTGCAGTTTCAAGTATTACCAGCAAAACCAACACAAATTTCTTCTTAATTTCACGGTAGATTTGTTTTTTCCCAAGACCACTGTAGCAACCTCAGTATGAGTTTTTTTTTTTTTAAGTAAGGAACTTTTACGTTTTCACTGGTACAGTAAGCCCAAGTGCTTCATATAGACTCTTCACCAACCTGTCTTCACCAACCTGTTCTTGCGTTTCCTGATACGGAATCTGAGACTACCCCATTCATCACTGGAACCCGGTGAGAAGTGATGTCCTCATGGTTCCTTTGATGTACAAAGGGCCGTTACTAAGTAAATAACGTGATACTATGACAGTGGCTCTGATATCATGTGGTTTCCTGATGAGGGCACAGGTAACCTATGCAGGGTGGACATGCGGGACAAAAACATGCTTTGCCTTGTGGAAGTTGACGGCGAGTTCATCATGCTTTTCCGCTGTGTGTAGTTTAAGATTTAGGACTTGCCCATCTCGACTTCTCCAGCTATTATTTTAGACCATCCTCCATCGGAGAAAGCTGAATTCACTGGAAGGGAAACTCTGATTCGTTCTAGGACCTTACGTGAGAGTCAACAGGGCCCGCTTCATTCTTACTGTATTTTAAGTCACTTCTAGAATGTACCCAATACACTGTAAGTGGCATGTAAATAGCTGTGTATGATACAGTTTGTAGAATAATATCATAGTTACTATTATGTCATTATTAATATTACATATCACTATATAATATTGATGTCAGTACTCTAGACTGTATGAGGGGTCAGGACATTTCGTATACTCTCAGGAAACAGACTACCCCCACTAAATATTTTCCATCCAATTTGAATAAATCCATAGATGCAAAACCTTTGTATATATGGGGTTGGGGGCATCCCCCATATTTCTCTCTGACCTGTGCAGACATGTGGGGTAACCACATCACAGCCACATTTAATTGAGGTGTATGGCGAATGCTGGCCTTAAGGGCCTGAAAGTTACAGTGAGCCCAAGCGCTTCATATAGACTCTTCACCAACCTGTTCTTGCATTTCCTGATACGTAATCTGAGACTACCCCATACATCACTGGAACCCGGTGAGAAGTGATGTCCTCAGTGTACTGGCAGAGAAGGAGAAGATGCTGCGGATACTGCCGGCCGCTTGGCATTTTAGTCGATCACTGTGACTCAGTTGTACGTCCTTCTGAATCGGGACTTGTTCCACACGTCAGCTTTTCTTTCTTGTACTTATTTTTTCTTTTCCTTTACTTACGAATGCATGGCCTTAGCCTTTCTAATTTAAATTAGCCCGTTTCTCTTTAACTACATTTTGCCTCCCGGCTTTTTACCTTTGTTTATTCTGTATTTCTTGGTTTCCTTCTTACTCTGTGGTTGACTGTGCAGCTGGGTGGCCAGGTGGCTGTCCCCAGCATCCTCCTCTCCTCTTTTTCTTGTACTTTTAAGGGTTGTCCCGACCCCTCTTACTCTGTGCTTTCTAATTCCTTTCGAGTTTGAGTCTGTGAAGTTGGTACTGCTGACAGTTCCTGGCTCCCCAACTGTCTTCCTGCCCCCCTTGCTTGCTGTGTAAACCAGCCCTCCTGTCAGCTCTGCCAACATGCAGATCGCGCAGGGCTAGAGACGGCAGTTTCTTGAGTTCGAGCTGTAAAACAGAGGGTGTATGGGAAACAAAGATGCTTTTCCTCTTCCCTCCCAGGAAATAGTTTTCAGGTCAATAGTTAGTAAAATCTCACCTGGATTTGATTTTCCTCTCATGGTAGGATGCTAGTTTTCAAAGTGCTTTCTTCTGACAGATCCAGGTTAGAGGAAGCCTTTCCGTGTGAAGGGTGAGTTTGGACTCACCGCACATGGAACCACACATGACACATGCCCTGGACTACTTACTGTTGGTATTCTTACGGGTTTTTAGTTTTGCTGACTGCAACAAAATGAAAGGCCCCGTAGTTCTTACTGGGTCAAGATGTATTTTAAAATATCAACGTTTTTTTTTTTCTTCTTTTCTTTTTTTCATACTTATAAAAATTCTTGGAGATTTTCCTGCAAACGTTTTAACCAGCTTCATTCCAGTAAGGAAAATCCAGAGTGTGTGTTCCCTGGTAGTAACAGAAGCAATACATTTGCTAAGTTTGCAGGTAGGAACTGTTGGAGGCAAGAGGACCCTAAGAACGTGTTTTTCTTTGTGGTGTCTAGAGGGATCTGCAAGAAGTTGGGTGTGTGTTTGTGTCTGTGACATCGTTCTTGGTGCAGAATACAGTGACTTGTGAGTAGGTTGTCCGTCTCTGATGAAATGAGTGATTTGGGCAGTGGGACAATACGGAGAATTTATTTGTGGTGTCTGCGACTTGCATTACAAAGCCAAACTGGCTCGAGTTGAAATCCTAGCTTTACCTCTTACTTACAAGCTACTCGCATCAGCTGAGCCTTCTCCTTACAATTGCTTGCCCTCTATTTTACAGTTAAATGAGACAGTGTTTGACTTAGCACCGTTGGCAGTGAATGATACTGCCCTTGTTAGGGTCGCTGCAGCTGTGATGAAACAAAATGACCAAAGCCCCTTGGCGAGGAAAGGGTTTATTTTGCTTATATTTCCATATGTCTCAGCGAAGGAAATCAGGACAGGAACTCCAACAGGTCAGGAGCTTGGAGGCTGGAGGTGACACAGAGGCCTGGGAGGCGCGCTGGTGACTGGCTTGCTCCCCATGGCTTCCTAAAGAGACTCAGCGGCCGTCTTAGAACCGCTCTGCAGAGTTCGCTGCGTGCCTCTGTTTGCTGCCAGAGAGTATGATGAGGGAGCATCGATTGAAACAGCTGCTTTAAATATTGGCCCAGAATAGTGTTCTCTGTGCCATAATTAACCAAATAACTTTTTCTAAACGGTAGCCAGGGCCAGTGAGATGACACAGCAAGTAAATGCAGTGGCCACAAAGGCCATCGCTGGGACCACAGTGAGGAGCGGGAGAACTGACCCTTGTGACTTCCACATCTGTGTATGCACACATACAAATACATGATAAAGTAAAGTCAAATATATGAGACCTATTAAGATATTGATAAGTATTCATGGTCTAAATTTACAGATACCATAAAAGTATGATTAAGTTGAACCTATAGTAAAACTTTTTTCTTTTGCTAGTATAAGAATTATGTAAATTTGTAAGGTTTTTTTTTTTTTTTAACATTGTGGTGCTTAAGTTCTTGTATTGAAACCTGTTAAACTTGTTAAACAGTTGAAGTTTGGGCCTTGTGCTAACTAAAGGTATGGCTTTGAATCATTAAATTTAACAATCGAAGGGCTTTTGACTTTCTAGTCCAAGCTGCCTTGAACTCACAGAGATCCGCCTGCCTCTGCCTGCTGAATGCCAGGATTAAAGGCGTGTGCCCCCATCCTCAGCTAATTCCTTAGCACAGTAAATATCACAGGGACATTTATATTAATACCAGAAGAAAATGGCGTCATGTTAAAATGCCTTACTTCCCTGGCCGTGTTGTATTGGCATGCATCGTAACAAAAGTTGATTGAAAAGTCCTTGCCCATCAGGAGAATGTATCTACTTTTTAATTTCACCTAGAACACTGTAGAAACCTGCATATTTGAAAACGGTTTCTGTGCTACCTAAAATGCATGGCTTTGAAGTCCTTGAAAGTATCTTTGGTAGTGAGTGGTCCTCACCCCACACATGGAAACTGTGGGCAGCTAGTTTCCAGGGTGATGGAACCTGGTGCTTTCCCTCCTGATGACCTGCCGCCTTAATTGTCTCAGCTGCGAAACTCATCATCATTGCAAGGTGTCCGTTTGCCTGTGCTGTTTGCTTGTTATTTAAGAGTGAGAAAATAATTCCTAGTAGACTCAAGGGGCAAAGTCTCATTATCTACTCGTACTGTGACCTTTATGATCAGAGAAAACATTACTTGTCAATCATAGGTAGCTCGATGTAGTTTGACTTAACTGGATTCACCTCCTAAGAGAAGGTGCCTGCTTTTGGCCGGCTAGTCGGGAAGGCACACCAGTGTTTCAGTTCTGTTGATTTCCAGAATCTGTCTTGTGTGGTCACAAAATGCCATCATGTTTAGGCAGTGACACTGTCTTCTGGTTGTTCTTTTAGCCTGTGGGGATAGAGAACTCAAAACCTGGAAGCTTTGCTGTCTTCCCAGAGCGTGCCATTGTTGGTGAGGCAGACACAGCAGTTCAACCTTAGGGTGTCTTACTATGTGCTCAGTAGAAACTGAAACAGAATGCAGCATGGAGGAGACCCGGAGGGCGGCAAGTGCAAGTTTAGATTGTCGTCCTGGAGGTCTCGCCTACATGAAGGCTGAGACAGGGAAGCTGGAGACAGCTCTTTGGATAGAAGCATTGCTGGTCAGGAGGCGTGTGGCTGCTGTGGGTGAGTGAGGAGGAGTCACAGGGGATGGGGGGAGGGAAAGGAGGCTGCTAGACGGTTTGCAGCAGCAGAGTGACCCGATATAGCATCTTAATGGATCATCTTCACAGCAGTGTAAAGCCATAAATAAACCTACTGTACACATTTACAAAAAAAAATCCAATGTAAATAAAAAAAAGAGACCTTTATAGGGGAGCGAGTAGTCTGTGCTCCGTGTAATAAAAGGAAACAGAATCACTTTAAAGTAGGCAGAGCATTTGGATGTTGAATGTAGATTTGGGGCCCATTTTTTATTCTTGTCTTAAAGATTACTTATTAAATGTATTTATTTCAATCAGAGCCTCATTTCTGAAGGCACAAGCGCTGTAATAGATGTAATAGTTTTTAATACCTCTCAGAACCTGTAGTATGAATTGTTATTATCCTTTACCTCAGTAATGAAGTACAGTAAATCTACAAAATTATATACAGATAAAATCCCCACCAAGCTTCTTCCTGTTGTTGCTTAACAGTTTCCTTTGAGATTGAAACATTCTATCTTACCTTGGAGCTCCTTAGACAAGAAGGTAAACAATTCAGAATAGCTTCAGGAAGTCCCTGAAACTGACCAGATTCATGAGGCCCCTTTCTGCCTAAGTAAGCAATAAAAGCAGAGGGTCCCTCAGACAAGCCATGCTACATAGACGACTCTGAGAGCCTTACAGAAACAGAAGCCAGGGGAGCTTCCGGGAAGAGGTTAAGAGCCACAGAGTGTAGAGTAAAAGGGCCAGAGAAAGAACCCCCTGACCCCGAGACCAGGGCTAAGGAAAGAACCCTGACTTGACTCTGAGACCAGGGCTTAGGAAAGAGCACCCTGACCCTGACTTGACCCTTAAACACCTGGGCCAAGGAAAGAACATCCTGACCCTGATTTGACCCTGAGACCAGGGCTTAGCAAAGAACATCCTGACCCTGACTTGACCCTCTAACACTTGGGCCAAGGAAAGAACACCCTGACCCTGACCCCAATCCCAAGACATAGGCCAAAGGAAAAACACACTGGCTTGACCCAGAGCTCTGAGACTTGGAAATCCCTTCACCCATGACTCAGACTCAGGGTTGACAGTCAGTGTTTTCTATAGTAGCATACTGTCCAACGAAGCTCTCTGCACACAGCCTAAAAACCCTATAAAAGCCGTCCCTTCTACCCAGACCTCCTCCATCTTTCTTCCCAGTCAGAGGCAGCCAGTATTCATTTCTCCCCAGGACATCTCTTCAAATCTTTTACTTGGTTTGACTTTGTAGGATTCATTGGCTCATGACAGCCCAAATGCTCTCGTGCTGGAAAAACCCTTACACGGAGGCACCTAGTTAGGACACTCTGCAACCCGTCAGGCTGCTTGCCTGCCGTGCAGTGTGCTCCAGGTTTGGGAACTGTCACTTTGTGAGCTGTCACTCCAACTGGCGTGGGCCGCGGTAAATCGGCTGTCTTTGAGTCATTTCTGTTTCTGTAAGTAACCCCTCCCCCACTGTCCTGCACGTAACCCCAATAAGACTCATTGGTTCACCAGGTTCAACTCTGGTGGCTTCCGTACTTTGGTCTGTCATGGGATCCCAGTCTCTATCTGGAGTGAGTCGGCCTTTGTGTTGCGTCATCTCAGGAAAAGCTTTGTCACACAAGATAATTGGCATCAGAACAGGGACATAACAGAACCAGAGATGAGCTGGGAGGAATGAGTGGATGGTCCTGGCTGTGGGGCCGCAAGACAGGCGATCAAGGGCAAGTAGCGTGCGCGGAGAGCGTCCACGGAAGGAGTTCTGGCCCAGTTGTCTTTTCTATGTGGTGTGTGTGTGAATGTGCTTTCATGCTGTGACAGGGATTGCATGGTTCTTACTATGTATAGTGAGACCTGCAAGGAAGCCTGAGTCATCAGGATTAGGAGTGTTTGTGGGAGGCATCCCAAGATGGCAGCCTTTGTCTGTGCGGTGTGCGCGTTGGCATGCCTGCTGGATGAGTGGCGTCTGCCACGTGACTATGGAGATGCCCTGGAAATAGTTAAAGGGTTGGAGGAAAATTTTCAGTCGTTTTAATGCACGAGGGTGGGGACCGGCAACAAGCAGCAGCGGAAGTTGCCAGGCCGATGTTGTCTGTGGTTTGAAATAGGTTTTCGGCGGCGGCCAAGCTGTACCTGTTGTGTATGTCAACCATTGCAGTAAGGAAGGAAGATGATTACATTAGCTAAAAGAGAGAGCTGGTAAAACAACAATAGTAGAGAAAGTGGGGATGTCTGGGGTCCGTGGTGCAGGTGGAACCCTTTCCGATGGTCCAGTACAAGAAACAAGTGTGACCAGGAAATACTCAGCCCTTGCGGTGTTGGAATTGGGGATACTTTCCTACCACAGCCTCGCTAGTGAGGGTGTTGGCCATGAGAGCATGCAGGATCCTTCTGACTGCTCTGGAGGCAGAGAAAGAGTAACATACAACTTTCCATCCTCCCTTCAGACAAAGGCTGTTTAATCTGAAACAATGTGAGGGAAATTAGTACCTGATGGACTGACTAATTAACTCCATTAGGAGCACTTGGGTATTTCCATCTGTGGTCCCGACCAATAGCAGGGACTGGAGGGCCACAGAGGAGGGGCAGATGCTGTTGAGGGCCCTAGGAAGAAGAAGCTGCGCTGAACCACTGAGCGGTATAGATCAGTGCTAACGGGAGGTAAAACGTGAGCCAGCAGGGAGTGCGAGGCTGGTGTTCCGAGGTAGAGGCTTTGCTGGCTGTTGGTGGGACAAGAGCTTTATAAGGTAGGAACGGCGTCGGCAGATCTCAGGAACTTAGGAGCAGCGTGTAAAGAGAGTTGTAACGTGAGAGACCAACCAAGACAAAGGTAAAATGGAGAAAGGTCTGTCTGGATTATTGGAGGATGCACGTGAAAAGATTTGTATCGAGCTAGAGGTCATAGGGGAAAATTTGGTAAAAAGTCAAATTGTGTGCTAAGAGTTGCTGGAAGGCTTGAAAGTCGTGGGAACAGATCATGGAAGACACCTGTGAGTGATAGAGCAGTGTGGGCGAAAATGATTAAGCCGGTCCCAATTGAGGAGGGGGGGTGCGTCCTCCCAGAGTAAGAGAGGGTACATTTCCCTCCATGAAGAGGGTGTGCTATGGGTGGAGATGGTTTCCCGATCCAGAACCTCCCCGACAGCCAAGTGTGATGAACAGAGAGGAGGCAGCTTCAGCTCCAGCCGCTGTGCCAACCCGGGGCCACTCTGACCCATGGAGCCAGCAGGTGCAGTGGGGGAGAGAGCCCTGCCCCTCCCCCCTTGACCCTGAGTAGGTCTGAGCAAGTTAAGTTGCACCCTTGATGTTCATCGTGCATGGAGAAATGGGGGGGGGCACAGAAGAGCTGTGGGATGCGGACAGAATGGCTCAAGAGAGAATGACTGAGGGTTCCAGGGAGCTAATTAAGTTAGTGCCTCCAATCCAGCTTTGACCTGTGGAGGAAGCCACGAATAAAAGTGGATAAAACCTTTCCATGCTGTATTAGACCTTGCTGTGTTCGGCTCTGGGGTCACCTGACCCTTGATTAGAATAGATGACACCTGACTAAGGCTAACCTTGTAATCCCACTGTTTGTAATGGGATGAGGGTTCAGGCTGTTGTCTTGTCTGGCCCATCCTCTGGAAAAGAGATTTTGCTATATAGGTGACGTAATGATAACCTCTGAGTGTTTCACAGATTTGGAAAGTCATTGGAAAGACAACCAATGGCCGTTGCTTACCTACCTCATAACCCGACTGGGACTAGGCTAATTGGAGAAAAAATATCCAAGAGATACCCTACCTGGGTGGAAAATGATACTCCCCAGAAGTCGTAAGGTTATTGAATGAAAACCTTGGTACCAGGGGTGGGTTACCTCCCCGTGAATTGTTGGGTCAGGGAAGAACCGGAAGCCCCTAAAACCTTAAAGGTTGCTGCTTCTGCTGTTGTTGTATGCCAGAATGAGGTGGTGAGCCTTATACCTAAGGACACTGTATGCTTGCTGGGGTTCTAGGCAGGAGGAAATTAAGCTGGGACTGCACTGGAAACTCCCACCCTGGAGACTGTCGTTCATGGTTGTAGAGGCAGCCATGCAGGCTACTGTAGATAGAAAACCGTCCCCAACACTCCTGCTTGGGCTGTGGATCCTGCATGCTAAAATACCACATGCCAGGAAGGAGTGCCTGTTTGTGCAATAATGCCTCGGCTATCGCGGGGAAGGCCAAAGCCTTCTCATGAAATTCAAGGCCTGTTTGACAAGGAGCACACCATGTCTGGTACCGCAAGCCAGGGTAAAAGCTGTGCCTGGAGAGGTCTCAGAACCCAGTAGAAAACCTACTTGATAAATACATGTTTATACCCGTAGATCACTGTTGCTGTCAGCCTCAACACATAACCACAGATGAACCTCCTGAGAACAGGGGACTGTTGCTAGGCCACAATAGCCTGTTTCTTAGCCCTAGGTGGACATCCACAGTCACCTTGAATGAGAGGCCCCCGCCTCTGAAGCAGTGCCGTTGGGAACACTGGATTTTAATTGCTTTGGAGGCTAAAAGTAGTCTATAAGGAATTCTTTGTTGGGCAAATCCTTTGCTGTGAAGGGTGAGTTAAGCTTCTCTTCTGACCTTTTGCTCGTCATGACATATCTATGACTGTGTCACCAACTGGGGAGAAAAGCCTGGGAAGATGTGGGAGCTCCTGAAGAGCACTGGGTGACTCCCAGGACCGTCTCCCATGACAAACTCTGACATGAGACACAAGCAAGCAGGCATTTGGATCCTTTGGAGACCTCAGTGCCCAGTGATGATGAGTTATCATTCTTTTGTTTTGGTTTGGTTTGGTTTTGGTTTTTTTTTGTTTTGTTTTGTTTTTTTTTTTTTTTTGAGACAGGGTTTCTCTGCAGCTTTGGAGCCAATCCTGGAACTAGCTCTTGTAGACCAGGCTGGTCTCGAACTCACAGAGATCCGCCTGCGTCTGCCTCCCGAGTGCTGGGATTAAAGGCGTGTGCCACCACCGCCCGGCGAGTTATCATTCTTAGATTGGTTAAGCTATAAGCAGGTCTGCTTCTATGTTCCTGTGTGTGTCTCTTCATATACTCTGCTGATTTTATTTATTTGTTAATTAGGGAAAACCCTGTTGCCGAGCAGTTAGCGTGCATGTGTGGAAACTTTTGAGATGATGCCTATCCTAACAGCTTCTTATCACAGTCAAATCCCATTTGCCAAATCATAGCTGCTCAGTTTATTTTAATTAGGGCTCACTGCCAATGGGGGCACACTTGAAAATCCGCTGCCTGGAGTTCGTGCCGTCTTCAGTTGTCCATGGATTGTGCTGGCGCTCACAACCTAACGATATGAGGTGCTCCACGATCGGGATCTCTTTCGATGTCATGCAAGACGCTTTACAAATTTCAGGTCGTGAAGCATTTTGGGTTTCCTATTCTCAGATGAAGGACGCTCACCTGTGCTTGCATTATGAGGCACGGTATTGAAATGCTACTCCAGGAACTGGCCGTCTACTGCAAAAGGAGCGTCACTAGTGCAAGGCTTCTGCCAGCCAGCGTCACTCCTTACCACACCTTTGCCACACCACTGTTTGCAACCCCGGACCACTTCTGAATTTTACGTGAATGACCTGCCTTGTTCTTAGTAGGGCTGCTTTCTTTTTTTCACCTGGATACTTAAATACTATGTAATTTAAATCATGTTTTTGCTAAGTCTCGTATTTTGTACATAGTCTCCTGAGGTCTTTTCTTTTTAATTCATTGTGGGTTTTTTTTTTTAAATCCTTTACGCTATTGTATTTCTAGCCCATTTATTTTCTCTGCTGAGTAACACTAGGCTGTGTGAATGTCTCCGTTCCCTTGCTGGTTGATATGCGAGTGCTTTTGTTTGCTTGCTTCCTTTTGGTTTTGTATTCGTGAGGTTCCTGTTGCCATGATAAAGCACCATGACCACAAACAAACTCACTGGAGAAAGTTCATCCTGGCTGCGGCTGTTCCTGAGGTTAGAGTCCATTGTGACAAAGGAAGATGAGGCAGCAGGTGGCAGGAGCAGGAAGCTGGCAGGTCACATCTTTCATCCACACACAGGCAACAGAGGGGGCGCACACAGGAAGTGAGGTGAGGAGGTATATCATCAAACCCTGCCCCAGTGGTGCACTTCCTCCAGTGAGGCTCCACCACCTGAAGGTTCTAGGACCTCCTTAAACAGTGCCACCAACTGGGAGCCCAGTGTTCAGTTATGTGAGCCTGTGTGGGACATTGCTAATTACGATGACAACAGCTGTTTCTGTATTGATACACACATACGATGCACTCACACACACATACACACACATATATACAATAGCTGTTAGAAAGCATTGGTGGAGTCAACAGTGGTTTTATGTGTTTCCACAAAGGTAAGACTCTAGGTTACATAGCCAGTAGAGAAGTGTAGACCGTATTTTTTTTT
>JAQHUG010000155.1:3036854-3083621 GCA_028555095.1 Dicrostonyx torquatus | reverse complement strand
CCCTCCCGTGATTTATTCCTGGGCTCCAGCAGTCCGTGCGAGTGAGAGAAAGGAAAGCCGTCCATCATTGTATTTGTAAGTTCTCAGGAGGAGTTTGCCTTCAGCTAGAGAACTGGAGACACCCCTCTCTGGTCAGAAGTAGCTGCTGTACCCCAAATCCATTTGATTTGAACTGATGCGATACTGGGAAACAGGAATGGTAACTTTGAGCCAACTTCTGTTCAGAAAATCTAGCAGTGAGGGTAACTTAACTGTTCTCCTTAATGTTTGTCTTCTCGCCAAGAAAATCCATAAAGCATTGTGTTTCAAAAACTGCATAAAATTAGCAGTGTTTGGTTGCTTCTCATTTTTCACATCCACTCGCTTCCTCCGAGGTAGAATTTACATGGACCCTGCTTCTGTTTATTAACAAGGGTTATTTTGTTTATGCACATTGTGTGTTCCCACGCCAAACTTTGTTTATTTATATGGTGAAACCTTGGACTCCCTCTTCAGCTTTAACGTTGGCCAAAATGAATTTCAGAAGGGGGCCCCTCCCACGTGTAATGAGTTTGTTGGCGTTTGCCAACACCCTCGTTTTACTGAGTTACCAGAAGCCACAGTCACGCTGGCGGTGAGTGGATAAACATATAGACAATACAAAAGGCTTAGAAAATCAGCAAGTTTAGCTGTTGCGGTGGCCCTGTAATCCGGCACTGGAGACTAAGACAGGGCAGTGTTGACCCCAGACTGGGTCACCTGGTAGTGGTTGGTGAGAGGCAGCCTATCTGAAGAAACGACGGGTGTGTGTGGGGGGAAATGCTGTCATGTAGATTTTTCTTTTAAGTAAAAGAAGATTACTGAGAACAGTGGACAACTTTGAAAATATAAAAAAAAAATCATCATTGATAGGGATTTATTTATTTATTTATTTACTTTTGATCTTTTCCATACACTTAACGGTTTCAAGATTCGTAAGGCAGATATGTGTGGGTTTTATTTTCTAAAGTGTATTTATCGGGATTGGGTATGTAGGTCAGTTGATAAAGAGGAAGCACGGAGTCCTGGGTTCAATCCTAACATTGCATAAAACCAGACAGAGTGCACAGGCCTGAACCGCCAGCACAGAGCAGTCAGAGGCGGGAGTCTGGGTACGAAACCATCCTGGTCACACAGTAAGTTCAAGCCAGCCTGAGGTACATTATACATACACATATACGTATATATTATACACAAATATAGACTTGTTCCTCAGAGCCATGGTCAAGTGAGCTTTGATATGGCTGTCCAAGTAAAACTTGATATTTCTAATGTCTTTAGCGTCTTATTGGCATCAATAAGGGGACAGTATCACCCTAAGCAAGACCTGGTAGGCCATTGTCTGACAAGTTGAAGATATTTATATGTTTTCTTTATCATGGTTTGATATAACCACAAAAAAAACAGTCATACTTTTAAGAGCGGTAATGTCTTCTTTAATGAAGAAGCAGATTGAAGAAACGATTAGATTATTGAATATTGGAGACCGTTTAAAGCATGGAGAGTGTCTGAAGCTTTTAATGTCCTATGCAATTTTTTCCATATTTGTTAGCTCAGCTCCTTCAAGAAATGGAGTCATCTTAGGTAGTAACTAACAAAAGAAATTAACCCTTAGTAGGTCAATTTCTGTAGGACTCTACACTGAGCTCTACCCGCTTTCTTTGTCCAGTAATCACTGGCTTATTTTTATTAAAAAAAAAAACAAAAAATGAATATCTTGGGTAGACTTGATGGTAATTGACTGGGAGTCAGTTTAGCTTAAATATCTGAACATAGTTTTCCGCAGAAGGAACTGCTTTTGAGATAGGCCTTTACACCACGAAGATTTCTATATAATGTGATTTTTCTAGTCTGAGTAAATCGTAGGTGACTTTCAACCTGTGTTTGGAGTATTCAGCTTTTATGTTGAAAAAGAGACTTGTACAAAGTCATAAAGATGGGCAAAGATTTAGTTGGTTTTGATAGGTCGGGATGCTGGGTGACCTGAGTCAGCAGAAAAAAAAAAAACCATATGGAAATGTCTTTCTAAAACTTTCTAAGATGCTTCTGGGACTAGCGGCACCGCAGTCCAGAGGACATGGTCTGCTGTGCCTGAGTTCAGTCTCCCAAGCCCACGTGCTCGGAGAATCTCACTCCTGCAAACTGCTCTCTAACACACACAAACTCTGGCTTCTGTTCTCACGTTAAACAAATGGAAAGAAAGATTTTTAAAAAATAAATACTCTTTAAAAAAAAGTACTCCTTTAGATACAGAGATTCCCCCCCGCCCCAGTGGAGGCCTGCCGTCCGCTATTATAGAATTTTCTGGGTACCTACACTGTGCTGTATACACACACCTGTAGTAAAGTCTAATTTAAAGCTAGCTGTAGTGAGAGATTAACGACGATGACTAATGATAGGAAGAAATAATGCAGAAGTGTGCTGTCAGAAACTTTTTGTGGAGATGTCTTTGTCTTGAAGCTCCTTACTTTGCACTAACTCTGCTGGGCCAAGGTGACTTTAAACAGGAAAGCGACCCCTTGGCTATGTAGAGATGATAATGCATTTACCGTTTGCTTAGCACGTAGCAGTCTGTCAAAGCATCTCGACTTCTACACAAGGCTGCAGGAATGTGGTCCAGGCAAAACCCAGATCAGTCAATTTAATTGGAATTAATTGCCATAAGTCAAGTTGGCTGCCACCAACCGGTTTGGCTGCCCCGTTGGAGCGTCGCTGGCTATGGGCAACCCTGGTAAGAGGATCTTGATGCTTGGCTCAAAGGAAGTGTTGTTAATTTCCAACATCACTCCCATCTACTTATAATTCCCTTTCTCACAGCCAGCCATCTTATTTCAGAGGCTTAGCCTTTACCCTTTACCGAGGTCCTTGCCCCAATGTCTTAATCACCAGATTCCCCCAAAACTCCGATTTATTTGTGGTGTTTTTCTAGACATTTAATACTTGAGTGGTTGTCACAGCTTAACCATAGAAAACCAACAAAACTTTCTTAATTAATCCTGACATCATTACAATGGGAAAAGCATAATTAACATTCCTTCTGAATTTGATATCTGTAAAGAATGGTTGTTCCTTGACTCTTACGAATAATTAAAATGACTAGCGTCATTTGGGAGAGAAATCTTTCCTGTACTAAACTTCCGGATGTGCTTGGAATTTCTGCTATTCTGTGATGGATTCAAATGACGTAAATAAAACAATAATGCGGAACCAGCTGTAAGCCCGCTTTTGTTTTGAACAGACTGGTTTTCATTTGGGTGGCTAAGTGGGTCTTCTTGATGAGTGCACTATTGGCCGTCTGAACTTGGCATGTTTCTAACAGCAAGGTGTGGTTTTGTTTTTTTTTTTTTTTTGGTAGTCCCGATTTCCACTTCTGGTATCGGACTTAACTCTCACTTTCAAGGCTGCTGACCCTGTTGTGTTTCCACACAGAAAGCGGGTTCCTGGGGCAGCCTGAGCAGCATACAGTGAGAAGTCATGTCTCCTACATTCCTGTCATACCTACCGAGTTGTCCTCCAGGCCAGTGCTTTCCCGTGTGTGCACAGTGAAGGCTCAGTTTGTCCTGTGTTTGAAGGCCATTTCCGTGTCCTAATAGCATCCACTCTGATTTTCAAAGGCTTCTGGTGTGTCGGTGGAAGTGAAGCAAAAGGCATACAGATTGCACATCCAAATATTGCACCAAACGCTGGCACGTCCTGGTAGTGCCCCACCCTGTGAAAGTGCCTACTTAACCAGCAGATTCTGTTCTTTGAGGAGGTGACAGTGATTCTAGAATGTGCTGTGTTATCTCTTCCTTTCTTGATCTTACGATCCTTCATCCCCTAAAGCGGTTCATTTAATAGCGCCCTCCGCAGACACTGCCTTTAGAATCAGTTCCCTTCTCTTTCTCCCTTTCTTCCCCGCCCCCCCCATATGTTTAACTTCAGTGCTTTCTTCATTTTCTTTGTGTTTTTGTTTGACCGTTAGCCCAGTATGTTGTTGATTGAAAAGCTTGTGAAACTGGTGCCAACATGGGTGCCATTGGTTATCCTTGCAGCCTCAGTTCTTACCCAACAGTAGCTTCTTCATCAACATCTCAAGGGTGAATTCGGAATGGTGTGACTGCCAAGACGAAAGAGGGTCCAACTCCCCCTTTATCTTCTATTTATTTAAAACAGATACCCTTTTCTTTCAGCTAAATCTTGGGGATATTTCAGTGCAGAGAATCCCCCCCTTTTCTTTTTCATTTTGCCTTCTGTAGTACCAGACATCAAATGTATCTAAGGATTAGTGCATTTTAGGCAAGCTCTCTACCATCGAGCCACACCCTAAACTGAGGACATTCTTTATCTGTCACAGTTACAAGGGACTACAAAAGAAACTTTCTGTTTGAGGACAGTCAACACTCTGCTTCCTGGCATTTTCCCCACCCAGTATATCTTGAGTGTTTCTTAAACTTCTTAGCTCTACCTTATATTCTTAATCAGTTGAGGACCCAAGTAAGTTTTTTTGTCTAGCCATAACATAACACCTCTTATTTCTCATATGAGAAATTTTAACTGAGAAAAGTTTGAGATGCAAAAATGCTCAAAGATGCAATTCCTTTGTTATTGAAACAGTGGCACGTGGCTTCTGAATGACTACGCACATCATGGTACACTAGAAAGAGGCGCCAGAGCACACAGCATTTAATCTCATGAAGGCCATCTTGACCTCTTGTGCACCGTGAATAAGGACCCTTGAGCATCCTGGCCCATATTCTGAGACCACTGCTATGAGTATCCACTTTCCAGATTTCCAGTAGAATGTTCTATGCATTTTTTTTTTAAATGGCACTCAACTTCTGTGTTTTAGATTTGTAAGTTTTCTTCTAAACTCCAACGGAGTTCATCATGTTACCCACCCTTCTATTAATGTCTAGACATAGAATGTGCTGGAACCTCTTACCAGTGTCAGCTTGGCAGTCATACGACAGAGATGCTTACTCAAGGAGAAGTCATTTTATTTGTGGACACTCATAAGGTCATTCCTAGTCATGCACTGTCAGTGACCCTGGCTTTCGGGAGCTGTCCCTTTTTATGACTGGTGAGACTCCGTGTCCTCCTGTGGAAATTCTTCCCATTCGAGAGATTGTGGGAACTTCAGCCATTAATGAAGTCTGCCTCCTTTGGGGACAGTGGTAGGCTCCTCTTTAAGTCTTTCTTTCTCTTCTCCTCTGTGTGCCCTTCCCTTCCTCTTGCCTCAGCCTGACCCCAGATGCTGGCTCTCCTTTTGCTCTTTGGCAGATACTTGTTTGGCCCCAGTGACTCTTGCTTTTTTCTCTTCACTCCCTGCTCTCTTACCTTGGCTGATACTCTGTCAAATTCTTTCTGAGGTCTTAGCAGGACAGTCAGTCTCTAGAGGACTTAACGACTCTTCAATTCCCTGAGTACTGGGTCTTCCTGAGAGTTCTGGGAATGCAAGTGTGGCCCTTGCAGCTAAATGGTAATCCCAAAATGACTACTCATCAGACTCTTGCTTTAATAACAGCTCATAGCCTCTTATTGTGTGGTGATGTCATGGTGGGAGCTGGGGATTTAGGATGATTGCCAGCGATAATCTCGAGGCACAGCGTGAAGCCCACAGAATATTGGGAGTTTTTTAATCTCCTAATTTTTTCTTCTAAGCATAGTAGGCTCTCAGTAAATGTTTACCAGGTAGGTTTTTTTCCTTCGCTAGTGTTGTATGAAACTCTTAGCTTCAGCAACTGTGTAATAATTGAAGCCAGACCTCTACTCCGCTTGCTCACTCATAGCCAAAAAAATATGCCTTTGAGCTGGGTGCAGGGCCACAGTCCTATAATCGTAGCCTTCACCAGGAGAAGGATGAGTTCAAGGTCAGCCCAGACTGTGTAGGCTGTGAGACCCTTCTCAGATAAACAAAACAAATAGAAAGAAAAGCAGAAATATCCCTTCACATTGATATAAAATGGTATATACTGCTTTTATAATAAGCAAAGGCTTTGCCTAGTAATAGATTGTATTTGAATATTTTTATTATTAAAATATTAGTTAATATTTTAAATTTTTACTTCCACCAAAATTTTTGGGTTTTTTTCCTTGAAATTTCATGCAGATCTTATCAGCACAATATTTTTATACACCTATGCTCGAAATCTATTAGTTATTTTGTTTTCCTCTTTAACCATTCAATGACATCTATTTTCTAGCACTATTTGTGAAACAAATTGTGTCTTTAGTCTTCAATCCTGATTGCATTATTTTCTGAGATGGTTTTGGCTTTGCTGCCTGCAGCTTAACTTGACTGTGATTTATTCTCTGAACCAATTGGTCTACCCCATCTTCTCTCTAAGCCACCCACAACCCTACAGCTTCTTTGGTTTGCTTGTTTTGTTTTTTTAAACATCATTTAATCATTCATTTCCTCTAAATCTTCCATTCCCACCAGATAAAGGCCTAAGCTCCTTGGCATGGCCCTGACTCCAAAGGCCTTGGTCCTAGTGACATTGTTAGCCTAATCTCCAGACACAAGAGATAGTCATCCCTTCCTGTTCCACCTCCTCTGCTGTGCTGTGTGGTCAAGTACATTTCGGTGGTCCAGAATAGTTGCCATTCTCTCCTGGTGGGTTAGCACTTCCTCCTCCTGTCTTTAGCCACCGCTCACCACCATCTACATACACACAGGGAGTAAAACCCAGGTTATCCCTACCTGGTATGTTCAGTGCACCTGTTACATGTTTCCATCCTAATACTTAGTAGTTACATGTTTCTGTCCTAATGCTTAGTAGTATATGATCCCCGGCTTTTTGTGCTGAGAGCAAAGAAAGGCTTTACGTGTGCAATGCACAGTGTTGGTATATGCTCGCTAGGTATTGCAACCCTCGCCCTGTATTGTTGACAACCACATACCTGAGTTCAAGTGAGTGAAAATGCAATTGATAATCTAGCAGAATCTTGAACTTACTTATTCTGTTTTTCTGAAGGGAATAATTTACAACCTCTCGAGCCGACACAAATTCTAAGCCTTACACTAACTACTCTTTTTTTGTTGTTGTTCATTGTGTGGATGGAGTGGCCACGGAACAACTCTGTTCCCTCTCTTTACCTTTATTGAGGTTCTAGGCATCAAACTCAAGTAGCCTTTACCTGCTGAGCCGTCTCCCGGTCCAGAAACAGCAGTGCCCGGTTTATTCCTCTCAGCTGCGTTCTGAGTGCGAGGACTGTTTGAACAATCTTTTTAGTTTTCGAATAGTGACTTGACAACTTGCCTGCTATCGCTGCTCAATAAACTACGAAGGCCTTGCCTGGGAAAGACCAGACACCCGCCTCTCTTTAGTCTGTTTTCTGTTGGCTCTAGCAAAATAGCCAAGGCTGAGTAACGGAAAGGGGAACGAAAGTGTTTCTCGGGGTTCTGTGTTCTGATCGAGCAGTCTGAGAGCATTCTGTGCCATTTGCTTGGCTTCTGGTGAAGGTTTCTTGGGACATCATAAGATAGCAGAGGGCATCACATGGGGAGAGAAAAACTCCACCAGCTAAATGCGTATTTCTTCCTTTATAGGGGTCTCACCTTCATGACATCCTTTAATCCTAATTCCTTCGGCAGGGAAGGCTTCATCTGGTTAGCACCATTAGTGAATGAAATTGAGGATGCAATTTCTAACTCATAAATTTGGGAGAGACACGCTCCGGCCATGGCAAGCCTGAAATGCCACTATTTTCTTTCTCTCTTTTGGCCTGTGCGTGGAGATTCTAAGAGCAGTGACAAAAATGGCATGTTTGCCTCTTACAAGAGAGACGACTGGGGTTTACCACGTTTCTCTCATGTCCCCTCTCAGTATGCTCATGGTCCTTCCCAGGAGACATGATACCATTTGATTGTTATTGTAGCAGCTGAAGGCTGTGGTTTAACCAGGCCAAAGCTTATTCTTCACAACCTAAAACTGCTAGATTAATGTCAGTGGAATGATTTCCATAGACTTAGCCTGTCACTGTGCTGCAAAGCTAAAAGATTTAACTGTAGGTTAAGTTCATCTCTATGGCACTAATGTATAGTCAATAAAAAAAAACATCCGACTTGAATTCATCGTAAACAAAATGGAAGGACCGTTTACTTTTGAGGGCTAATAGTTGCCCCATCCTTTTTTTTTGTTTGTTTGTTTTTTGTTTTCTCGCTTACATAATTTGTCAGGAAAGAATGCTTCCAGGTGAGCCGTCCATCCAGAATGCCTGTGATTTGTCCTGTCCTGCTCTGGAAGGGTTAAGGGGAGACAACATCCTGTCAAAGACCTTGTTTTTAATTTTGCTTCTCACCCTGGCACTGATCCTGCTAAGAGCAGCCCAGATTAGTTCGGGAAACCTTTGAAGAGATTTAAGATGTCCTTCAGCCAGTTTGAAGGTTTTTGTCTTGCAAATCCAGTACAAGGGCGCCTGCAGGCATCTCGACCCTTGCTGGGCTGCCACTGCAGCTCAAGGTCACGCTAACCCGCCCCTGTGACATTCAACAACGACAACAAAAAAATTACGAGGTGAAACTGCTCCAGCATTCAGTCAACCAAAAACTTCCTTCGGGAGGAACTGGGAAGGAAGTCTGTTCCCCCCCCCCTTCACTCTTTCTTTTTTGGGGGGCTTTATGAATTTTCTTTTTCTGTAGGAAATAATCCCGGATTTCTGGTGTGTGTGATGACAAGGTCATTTCTTAATTAGAACACATGTAAAGAACAAAGCTCAATGGTTTCAAAACAGCTTTGTAGTTGATGGAGAGGATTTAAATTATTTAAAGAGATAGTCACCCATGTATGATGGAAACTGAATTCTGAAGGCATTAACTCTTTCCTCCCTGTCTGCTTGCTGTTTCTTTGCTTGCTTCATGTCTGACATTATAGGGTTGCATTCTAAAATAAAGAACATTCGTGTAAATGAACATAATTTGTAAATCTAATCTCAATCCCAAGATCAGCTTTGAATTGCGTTTTCTCTCCAGGACACCTACGTCCTGGGAATTTTATCAAATGGCCCGAGGAAGAACTCTTCCCTCTGGCAGCTGTGATTTATTTGTGCTGTCCTGGAGGGAGGTGAGTATAGGACAGCGGGGTCACCTTCCTTTCTCCTCCTGACATCACCCAGACTTGATGGGGGTGCCTTCCAGAGCATTTTAGCCCGTTTCTTTAAAATCACCAGTCTCTATCATTCAGGTTTTTCAAGTTTCAAAGAACTAAAATGCATTTAAAATGAACTTTACACAATTTGTTTCTGACCGCAGTTGACATTTGAAGTCTGCCGATACCACATCCATAATCTGCAGCAGCCTCATTGGATTCCCTTTCCACGGGGCTTGGTACTCTGCGTGACTCCCCTTCTGTTGTGGGCTGTGCAAACTAGCCAGTAGCCAGCGTGGGAGAGTCCAGCAGAGTTGGTGTGTTCTACTTGAGACTTCTGATGACACCGCTGTAGTATTGAGGCCCAATAATGAAAGACAGTAATCTTATTGTTATCTTTATAGGTAGTATATGTGTGTGTGTATATATATGTGTGTGTGTATATATATATAGTATATATAGTACACATATATACAATTAACAATAGTTATCCCCTTATATAAAAATTACATTTGGGTAGAGAAATTTTATATCAACTTTATGATATTAGCAGAATAGTTTCCTCAGAATTCAGACCCCATTGCTCCCTCAAATTGATGTTTTTCTGCAAATGGGATTGAAGAAGAATCTAGCCAAGTAGCTTATAACTATGTATAATATGTTCAGCTTGACGGTTTTAACAGATATTTTTGATTTTTGTGGCCCGCACTAAAATTTGGGTGCCTAGCATGGTAGATTGTATAGGACTATCTAGATAGAATTCATTACACCTATTCTTCTGAAGGATTTTCTTCCTATCAAGAAACATGTGTTTGAGTCCATGAAAAAAAAAAAAGGATCCACATATCAAGACATATATTTTTAGGTGTGGAGGGTTATCTTAAAGGATTTCAGATTTGCTAAAAGACATATTGGAAGGGAATCTATGCAAGGACGTGCTGTAATTCCCTGAGTCTTGCCCTTGCCTGGAGTCTGGTGTGCCCTAAATGTCATATATGACCCACGCTCACCTGCTGGCCATTTCTAATTTACTGTCCTAATTCATCGATTTGTTATCGCTAATTGTTCTTCATTTACTTCTGTGTAGTTTCCAGTACCTAAAGGGTTGAAAGGTTGCTCTAATTGGCACCCGCAGCTGCTCTTTCTTTTGACAGGGGATAATTTTGCAGCCTATGCTCTGTGTGACAGCTGCCTAATTGGGCATTCTCCCCTTGTAGCAAGCCTGCCTCCTCCAGCCTCCCTGCTGACAAATGGAGGTGGATTATAGATGAGGACAAACTGACCCATTCGACCTTGCTGAGACAGCGGGGAGGGGCCTCCTGCTACTTGAGGGAAGCTTTAGGTCATTTAGAGGACAAGGTCAGGAGCCAGGTGGAGAAATGACATGATATCACATGACAGTAGCCTGATGACTTGGTCAGCATGTCAAGGACAAAGGTATCCGGATTGATTAAGCATTACTGCAATACTTTACTGAATCCCCTAGTATTTCTTAGTTTTTGCTACCGATTTTTTTTTTTTTTTAAGAAAAGGGAAGAATGCCGAGTAAATAAAGGAAGCTTGCAGAATAAGATAAGCAGTGTTTTAACAGTGGTGGAGCATTTGTTTATATGAAAATAGACTTGGTTGAGGAAGCTCCCTAATGAAGTTTGTTCAGTTCTATGGCGCTTCCTATTCTGTTCTTAATTATAGCTTAGTTTGCAGCCCTTTGAATATCAGGACTTTTCAAGGTAGTCAAACGTTAAGGCAGACGACTGAAAATGAGGTAATGTGTGTTGTTAGGAAAGTATTTAACAACTTCTGTCATCACCCTACCCGATGACTGGCGTGCCTTTTGTGTGTTGAATAAAAGAAAAATAAGCCAAATGAAAATGCCTAATTAAGAAGAACCTCAAAACTCTAGATTTAAGATATCAAATACACTACTGTGCCTTCAGATTATCCAGTGTTACAGATACTCTTTAAACCGTTTCTGAGACCTGAGAATGTTTTTTGAATAGCATGGACTTAGTGTATGTAATAGCTTCAAGATAAATGGATTATTTTTCATTGTTATTATTAAGGCACAGGCTTTTTTTTTTTTTGAAGTATGTTGAGCTGTTCCATTTTCTTTGTAAAATCAGAGGAATCCACGCTGAATCTATTAACCCTTTCATAATGCTTGAAAATTCTATCTGTGAGTTCTGTAGTGGGTAGCCCAGTGTGTAATAACGTCTCGTTTTTAAAAACAGTATTTTAACACAACAGATCATGGTTATCATCAGTGGAAAAACAATTATTTTGGATGCTGTTAGATAGAAGTCCTCCGTTGAAGAGTGGCAAATTTTATCCCCCTGAGATTAAAAACTGATAATGATAAAATACAATGAATTCTTTCACAGAAGTAGACACATCTGTGTGTTTCATGCTGTGTGTGTGGTTATTTTGCCTGCGCTGTGCTTGCGTTGAGCTCTTCTCAAACCCTGACTCAGGCTTGGTGGAGGTTTAATCCTGTGCCCTCGTATATGTGCACTTGATTAGTAGTTGTGGTTTTCCCAGCAGAAGACATACCACCCTCCTCCTCGTATTGGTTGGGACCTGGGCATTGGGGAGCCAAGGCAAAGGAGAAAGCAAAGAGGTTTTTGCATTAGTATTCTATGAAAGCCTTACTGTCTGCAGATCAAATTGATTGCTCCGGTGTACCTGTGCTTGGCACCACTGCTGTGAGAGAAAGGTAGGGCTGTGATCTGTTTGATTGTATGACATAGTGTGACACTCCAGGAATATTTAACATGCGCTCTTTCTCCGGCACGTGCTGTAAGTCTAAGGAAAGAAAAAAAAAAAGAAAGAAATGAATGAGCGTGTATAGGAGGAGTAGGCTACAGCTTGGTTCACTTCAGCCATGAGTTCATTCGAGTAAGATAATTTTGCTAAAAGGCAGCCACTAGGAACGTCAGCTAATTGATAACGGAACCCTGGAAAATCTTGAGGCACTAATGTGTTTCCTTGCTCGAAATGTGTCAGGCAAAGATGCGATTCACGCTAACTCTGTGGGATTTTAGCTATGAAGTAGGAGGGGTCATGGAAATTGTTGTGTGTGTAATTAGTTTAGGAAGTTATTTTCAGTACATCATATTCTTAAAGGTCCAGTTGAGAGCAGAGGATCAGTAAGATGTTTTATTTTAAAAAGAAGAGAAACAGCTGCTATGTTGTCTTAAGCTGCATTAAGGAATGTGATATTTAGTTTATTCTTTCGATGGTTCTTCTGTATAAGCATTATATTCTTAGATATCTGTGGTAGGAAAAGAAATTATGTGATCTCCTTTCTGATGGCTTTAAACACAAACAAACCAAAACACTGTGAATTCTTTTCAGACTGGGACTTGCAGTGGGCAATTTGGGGTTGTCTATATGAACTGATGGATGTTGTATGATGTTTAAGATTCGCATTTCTGCCATTAGAGTTGGGTCCCTCGCTATTCCGAGGCGCTTGTGAAACGTGATCACTGCATTTCTGGCAGTGTGTACATTTGCTTGTGAGGGAAGAGAAGTGAGCCATCCCTCTTGTCCCAAGTCTCTTGCCACATGCGAACTGTGGCCGTCCTCTGCCGCCTTTGCCCATGTCTCAGGCTGCTGAATAAGCGCAAGCGCTCACTCTCCGAGCAGAAGGCATCTGCTAATACAGTGATGGATTAAAGTGGGTTCATTATTGACCCTTACATTGTTGACGTGAATGCACTGCTTTGCATGCTTGGATTTGGTTTGCTTTCATGTAAACGAACACATGATTGTCCTGTGCATACTAACTTTGAAGCCTCATAAAGACTTCCAGCTACATGGACCTGTCCAGGCCATAGGCAGTGATCTAAATTTGCCTCCTTCCAGCCTTGTAGTTTTAATGATGGGGGGGGCGGGTAATAGAGCAGCATTTCACACGTTTGCTAACCTCAAAAACAAATATACAAATTCTGACATAAAACAGTGATAAAAATTAGCTACTTCAGATCTTGATGTCTGGTGAGGATAGGATATATTTTTTAAAAATCCTTTTATATTACACAGCAAAATTAGCATTTTTAAGGGTATTTTAAATCGAATATAGCTGTTAGTTGTCTTAGTGCTGTATTTTAGTTGCAACTACTTTGTGGATTTCCAACTATCAGAAAAGATAGAGAAGACATAAGCACAGAAGTAAGAACAAGAATATTTTCCATAGTAAAAAAAAAAAAGTTGTTAAAGTATTTCCTGGTTTTAGCTTTAAAATTTTTAGGTACTTTTAAATTTTTTATTTTATTTTTTTTAGAAAGTTTTACGTCTATTTATTTATTTTACCTCGTATTGACTTTGTTCTTTGCCAGCCTCACACAGGTATATAATGTGCTCCTGTTACCCTTCCTGCCCACACTCTCGATCTCCTCCCACCCCTGTTCACCCACACATTCCCACTCCCACTTCCCACTCTCGTTGTCTTTCTGTTTTGTGACCCAGGCTGTGTTAGGGGCCACTGTGTGACCATGGGTTTGGCACTGTTCACTGGAGCCCTGGTGGGCTCACCTTAGGAACAGGACTGCAGACAAAGGATGGAAATTGTGGGGGCAAGGAGGGAGGTTCATTAAAAGGTTGAATGACATCCTCATGGAAACTGCTCTATTAAAAGCCAATTTAAAAAACATGTAACTTGACAATGCTAGAGGGTTGGCATCATACATTGGCTGGAAGATGCTGGGTCTAAAAGCCAAGGGTTATTAAACAGAATTCCCAAAACATCCCCTTATGAGTTGTTAGTCTTTCATACTTTCGAAACAAATATTAGGCATGCATATATGCACACAGATGTACAGTTATGCATATATGTACAAAAACACCATAATATCATCTAATCAAGGAAAATAGGGGGAGAAGACTACAATTACCAAGACGGGTTGGATTTTAATATTTTCTTGTTTCTTATCAAAGACCAAGGACCAAGCCTATATTTTGTTTTTCAGACTGTCCGTGATGTTTTCATGTTGCCTGGCACATACTAGCGGTTCAGTAAATCGTTTTTGAACAACTGCAGATAGAGACTCTTCCTGCCACACACTTCCTTTCCCTTGTCTGTTTCCATCGTTGGTTTGTATTGAGCCTAGCTAGAGAAATGAGTTTTCGTTTTCCACGTCGATTTTGTTTCTGAAAGTACTATAGGGATTGAAGAAACAGAAATTCAGTTTTTTTGAACGAACCATGATACCGTGTCTTCAGCTTCTTTGGCATTAGTCGTTGAGATGTCTGACTGAGCCTCTCGGTGGTCCTCTGCGATTATATCCCTGAAGCCCTTTCCCACAGTGGTTGCTTGCTTTTTTTCCTGTTCATGTGCTGACCTACTGTGATACTGAATATTTTTTAAGGCTGTTTTTTTAAGTTATGACTTTCTTATAGTTTCATTTGTGAACTTACGTGTCTGTTAACTAAGATCGGCTAGTTATTTTAACAGTTCAGGGAAACTCTATGCCAGCTTTAGTCCATGATGCCTAAGTAATTAAGTTAGGAAGGAAGTTATGACGATTAATTGAAGCCATAAAGTGAAAATTATTCATGAGGACAACATCATGTATGTGACACCTTCCTAAACCTACTTACAAACTTCTTTCTTATTTGGCATTTAACTTTTATGTGGGCCTGGAACAGTGCTCCTTGAACCCCAGTAACAAGGAAAAATACAAATACTGAAGTGTGTTGTTAGGGTTTCTGTCCTCCCACCAGGTCCCACAGCCATTTAGCTCCAAAGAAATCACACAGAGGTCTATATTAATGATAAACTGATTGGCCTATTAGCTCAGGCTTCTTATTAACTCTTATAACTTATATTAACCTATTATTCTTATCTATATTAGCCACATGGCTCGGTACCTTTTTAAGTGAGGCAATCACATCTTCCTTGTTCTGTGGTTGGGACAGGACTAGGGGAGAAATGGGCTTCGTCCTTCCCAGAATTCTCCTGTTCTCATTGACCACCTTTACTTCCTGTCTGGTTGTCCCACCTATACTTCCTGCCTGGCTACTGGCCAATCAGCATTTATTTAAAACATAATTGACAGAATATAAACAATTGTCCTGCACCAATAGTGAAGTTTTATATTTTCTTGTTTCTTATTATAGAAATAATAAACCGAGAAACTGGCAGAGTTAACGCCATCTTGAGAGCACCAGACTCCTGTAGGCTGCTGCTTTGCTCAGCATCCAGACTGGGCCTGACTCATGTCCTCTCGCTTCTTGAAGCTGCCGCTCTGTCATAGGATAGCTACGTAACATATTCGTGTAACTCAAGTTTTACACCTGTAGCCACAATTAAACTAGTTTATGACTAAATAGAATATAAACTGAAGTAAAATGACACCATGCATAAACATGCATGTTTGCATATGTGTGTGTGTGTGTTTTATGCTCATATATACCACTTACTATTATGGATTGCTGCCTAAGGATATAAAACCAGAATTACTTTTGTGCCAAGCATAGGTGACAATATTGTGTATCACCAAGAAAAACAGAAGTTTTAACAAAGATTTTATGACTATCTATAATAAATTCTGAATAGTCCATTCATAAATAGAGTGTGGTCTCTTGATTTTTGCTAGGGCGGCGTCTTCTTAGGAGTGCAGTCATCCTGAGCTTAGAGGGGTGGCACTTGCTGGATGGACACGGAGACTTTCAAGGCTCAATTAAATACTGAGCTGTCAAGGCCATGAAACGGGCTGGCTCTAATCTCATAGAGAGGTTAGACTTCTGAGGTGGAGTGGGTGTCTGTCAGTCTGTCCCTCCAGATAAGAATCCGAGGAGGTCCACAAAAGAAATCATAGTTTGTGTAGCTGACAAGGCTTGATTTCCCCATTGGCGTGTTAGTCCCATCCACCTAGGTTGATATCAATGGCGAGGTTTTATTTGCAGGGGAGAAATGAACAAAGAATTAGGGATTCTCGTAGGAAGCCAAACCAACCAAGCCTGGAGGCAATAAGGAAACCAGTTAGGGGACCCATAGTTAGGGGACTTGGTCTGTCACGTGAACACAGATAAGGTTTTTAGCTTACACATTGTAGAGTTGGCAGTTTAACTGTTTCCAGTGCATCCCGTTAGGGAAAAGAAATCTCCAGGCCGGGTCCTTTAGTTCAACAACTGGGCAAAGTGTCCCAGCAAATTAATCTCCTCTGCAACATGGTCTGTTTCAGCCTCTCTCCTAATGTTACCACGAGGATTAGCTGCAGAGACATAGACGAGTCATGGAACATCACGTATGAGCAGTCACATTTCCCTTTTAAGACAGATGTGCCTCCGCTGAGGTTTGCTGATGGCCCTTTTCTGCACTCGTTGCAGAGGGTTTGGCCAGGTCACTGTACTGTCGTGCATCCAAGAGCTGCTCTGGAGCTTCAGGGTGCTCGGTACAGTTTCCCCCTTTCACTCAGGCTGGGTTGTTTTTGTTTTTTAACTGATTTTAAACGTCTATTAACGTTTGCTTCTGCGTAACCTAAAATAAAGCCTGTGGCCTTCAATAATGAAATCATTCTTGCCAAGTGCATGTTTTGTCTCTGTCAGTTACAAAATTTTATTCGTATTGTTTTATTAAGATACTTATCAAGTCTGTACATAATTTTTAGTGAGCAAATTTCCATATGTCACGGAATTATGTGTCTCAGTCAAAGATACAGTCATGTTTTGGGAAAATGAGCAGTCAGAGTAGAAAAAAGACGGTTTTGCTCAAATCGTTGCTTTTGCTTTCATTAGGTAATGCTCAGTTAACAGACGCTAGGCTCCTTTCTTTTTTTTCCTTCAATCGTAGAAATTTCTGAGCAATTACAGAATTCTGAGTAGTTTTTAAAATTAGTATTTTAAAGGAAATAGGGGCAATATGGCTTTCAAGGAGTAACTGTCCAGTTGATTAGCAGTTGGGTGGCTCCTCCAGACAAGAGCCTGGAATGTTAGGCGTACCTGATTTGCTCTGAGTTTAAGTAATGTTTTCCTTTTTTATCATACAGTATTCTGATTGGAAAAGAAGGAATTATTAATTCTGTGGGGGCATAAACGCATGGTACTTAAAAACCAACCATTTCACTTGTGTAGTATAAAAGACCTTAGTGTTTACAGGGCAGTTGAATAGTTGTGGGGATCTTTTCCCTTTTTACCCCCTGCAGGGAATCCGTACCCATTGTTTCTCGGAATTCTATGCATGCGTTTGTGTGTACTTCATGACTTGACATGCATTTGCTTGATAAAATGTGCCTCGGGTGTCCTGTAAAGAACAGAATAAAAATAGCCTTTTCCTTACCACAAGGAAAGTCTAGAAGTGGTGGAAGACTGTGGTAGCTTTTTTTTTAAAAAAAAGAAAACAAAGGAGGAAGGTTAGACTGTGAAGAAGGCCCAGCACAGCAGGGTCTCCTGGGCACATTGTCTGGGAATGGGTGCAGAGAGTGTTCAGTTGTGGAAACAGGGTCTCCTGAGCACGTGTCCAGGGACTGGGTCTAGAGACTTAGTGGTGGAAAGGCTTGCTTCAGGAAGTGACGTTTAAGTTGGTGAGGAGAAGCAGGCTGTGGGGCCAGTCATGAGAGGAAGCAAGAGGAGCTCTCTGGGAAGGAACTGCACACATTGAAGCCTGAGATAGGGAAGTGCTGTCTATCCATGGTCAAAGATGCACGGGAATCTGTGTGACTAGAGCCACCGGCCCTGGGTGACGGCAGAAAGCCATGCGTGGCTGTGCCCATCAGCTGACAGTGAAGGACACAGAATACACAGCTGAAACAGTCTAGTAAAGCTTGAGGATTTGTATTGGTTTTTACATGCTATGGATTAAATAAAACAATATTTGCTAATTTTACCTTTCTTTCAGCATTTAAAAGAGTTTCTGTTAGGAAAATTAAAATCCAATCTGTAGTCTTCTTTACAGTTTTGCTGACATCGCCTGGAGCGAGGGATTGGATGAGGTGAGCTCATCCTTCAGGCCCACCATGGCGGTCAGGCCTTGGATTCTCAGTACCGGGACAGAGAGGAATTTCAGCATTAGCCCAGATGCCTTCAGACGCCTACCATGGGGCGGGATAGACTGTGTGACAGCAAGCACTGGCTACAGTTTGTAGGATGTGCTACAGGGGGTCCACTGAGGAATAGCGCGATGCAACACACATGCGCAGGCGCAGCACAAAGCTGTCAGCGACACAGTTGGCAGGTGAAGGTGTGAGTGTCGGCCTTGGGTCGGTTCACAAGCCTGAGAGCCAGCTGTCTGTCATAGTCAAGATCTGCAGTTGAATCTCTCCCGACCTCCCACAGTCTTGGATTCACAGTAGCACACGCTTATGATCTAAATTAGCGCGTACTTATTTGTTGGGGGGCCGTGTACACCTCAGCTCTCCAAGACTTACACATCTATTTGTTTCATGTTACTGGTGTTTTGTTTTTCTTTTGTTTGTTTTTTTTTTTTCCTCAAAGAAGGTCTCACTTCTGTGTGACTTAGGCTGGAGCTCACTGTGTGACCAAGGCTGCCCTAGAGCTCATGGCAATCCTCCTGCCTCAGCTTTCCAAGTGCTAATACTGTGTGAGCCCTTTCCCCTGACTTCAACAGTGAATTTTAAGGAAGTTTAACTGTTGTTGTTTTTCTTCTCAGTTAGCAGTGCTAAGTTTCTGTTGTGCCGTCTGTCTGCTTACCCTTCACAAGTGTGCAGTTAGAAGGCAATGCAAAGTAAACTCTTACCAATGTATAAACCGTCATCCACATATCGTCCCATATGTGATAGTACCGATATCATAGATTTCTGTGTTTTCATCTCACAATTTGTCATGCAGATGTGCACAACTCAGCTTGACACTTTTATTCTGAATGCAAACTCCGAGAAGTTCTCCTTTGTAATGGTCATGCTATCAAACAATCACACTAGAAAATAATTACCAAATTTAGGGACAGTTTCAGTGCAACCTAGGTTTTTTGTTTCCATCAGAATGAATTGTTTTGTTTTGTGTTTTTTTTTTTTTTGGTTCCTCTGCTTTGTGACAAACTTTCTACTGTGTACATACTTTTTTTTTTTTTTTGAGGGCCATCTTCCTCCACAAATGAACTTTCTTATTTTGTCACAAACACATTCTGTGGGTAGACACCTTGAGGCAATGTCAGGTTTTTAGTTGTCGTTCAAGTTCGGTGTTCTTCCCTATAAAGAGAATGGAGAAACCTGACTGCTTCCATCATTTCATAGTTCCGTATCCATTTTCGTATAAACCATATGCAGAGTGAACTTGTAGATTGTTCAAATGATGTCTTTGTCTCTTGTTTATTTCAAAAAGAGTTTCTTTAGGCTTTGTAATGTATTCATGAGGGTGAATTCTAGCTCAGAGTAGCGGGAAAAGGAAAACAGAGGCCTCGAAGGAAGGGCCTGGATGAAGTTGCTTAACTGGTTAAATGTAAGCGGACAGTATTTTCAGCCATCTCTCAGCTTCACCCGTAGGGTGCTTTGTAAGTCTTTGTCCTGAACACCCGGCCTCCAAGACTGTTGTGGGGAGATTGAGCGGGAGAGTGGCCACTTTGTGTCTTTTTCTTTTTCCTCCCTTTACATATAAGAGTGTATTCATGTCTTTCAAAAATAACATTCATTTTACAACTTGTAATTGCTTGTATGTGTGTGTATGAGTTTAGGTATGTGCACACGAGAGCCCGTGCTGCACAAATCAGAAGTATGGAGCCCCCCTCTAGCTAGCGATCCCCTGTAGTGAGAAACAGTAGTGAACTGCCTACCATGAATGCTGGGAATCAAATTCAGGGTCCCTGCCAGATACATGCTGTTGGCCACTGAGCCTTCTCTCCAGACCCCCTGTATTAGTCTCCTCATTAGAAACAAACTTGGAATCGTGTGTAAATGTTTTCCTATTAATATCCGTCATAATTATCATTAAAACGTAACTGCAGAAGTTCTGCGGTATTACCCGGAAGTGCTGCTTCCTTTTTCGAAGAGAAGGAAGATTGAATAGGCGTTTTGTACCATCTGGAGTAGGAAGTGCATGCTTACGTCTGGAAGGAACATCTGTGCTAAAGGGCAGAGCAGAGCAGCGAAAGGCCAGGGATCGCATCCAGCCATGCTAGCCCTTTGCAGTAAGGAGGTAAAAGGAGCTTGCAGAGGAATCATCAGGAGGAGCTTCTGGAGCCCTCTGCTTTCAATCGAGTAGAGCAAAGGACACGGAGGAAATAATATGCTTTGGTTTTCTCCAGTATCTCCTGGAGTAACAGTTCAGAAACACTGGCCCGAGTGGCCTGATCTAGGCTTCTGCCTCACCCCCTCAGCCGAGTACTGTTAGCAAAAATAAAGTGTATGAAGGAAGGGATTTAGCCGCACTGTGGCCAGAGAGCTCTAGCCGTAAAAGTTCTGCCTGGTTTTCCACATTATTCTACCACGGAATAATTGATACGCCTCTCTGCAGTTTAGCGAGTGTGTAGACACTTGGGCAAGGCCTGTAATCTACAACTAGGAACTTCCAAAGTTTAGGAATCGCTGGAGATGTGTAAAGGCCCAGTAGTTTACAGAAGCAGAAGAAACGAGCTGCTTCTAGTGCCCAGGTACAGGCAGCCTTCCCCGGCCGAGAGTAGGCCTTCTCCCTCTTCCCCTTCATTGATGAGCTTTGATATAGTGTGAGAGCTGCTTGCCGTTAGATGTCATGTCTGTTTTCCATTCAGAATGGGGCCATATTTGTCCAATGGTAGTACAAGCCGGTTAAATCGTGATCTGTCTCACCGTCTATCTGAACATCTTAACATCCGGCCTTTGCCGGCCGGCGTCAGCTCCATGTTCCCCACCATCTTCTCAACTGTAGCTTGGGGTTTGACACATCTGCCTACCCACACGGCTTGAATTCCATGGTCTCCTTTAAGGCCTCATCACCTCTGCTCTGGTTCTTACTTCTGCCTCCTGACGTGGACTCTTAACATACCATATACATAACACTTAGGCTTCGAAAATTGTACTCGCAATCCTAGTTAAGCATTAATAATTGCATTGCTTAAGAGGAACCCATGGTCTGAAGAGGTGGCTCAGCCATTAAGGGCGAGTAACCCACCCCAGTACAGCATTTTCCCGGTGTTATTTATTTATTTTTCGGTGCCTTTTTGTTGAGAAACTGAGAATGAAGGTGTTGATGCTGTAATATAGTTCTTCAACCGCTTTTCACTTCGGGTTCGAAGCCTTTCGGGTTCGAATGCTGCGACTTTCAGCCCTGAGAATTATTAAGAAAAACAAAGAATTGGCCACGTAAGAGCAGGAATGGAGGGGAGGAAGAAATGTGAGCTTCCCTCATTCTGGAGTGGAGCAGCTGGTGGCGCTGAAAGGCGGGGCTGCATCTCACCTGATGGATGGATGTCCTTTTGGTCCCAGGTGGACTTAGAAAGTGAGCGAAGGGGAAGGGGCAAGGAGGATGCTTATGCTCTCTGAGGTCTCCTTTTCCGTGGGCTGATGGGAGGACCCAGATGCTTAGGTTCCACGTGAAAAGATCTGCCCAAATCCGAGTAGTTACTGGCCGGAGTCTTAATCGTCCTCTTTGTGAGTGAGAATTTTATATAAAGAATTTCAGGTCCAGTTCCCCCACCACCACCCTTCTCTCTCTCACACACACAGACCACATGCACGCATGCTTGCCCATGATATGGTATTTCTATCCATGTGTACGCACTAACCTCAGTTCACTAAAATTGCCCAACTCATAGGAAAATAAAGAATTACCTACTTTAAAATTTCTCGGGATAAGAATTGCTAGATACAGGTAATGGTGACTTATAAAGAGGACATAAAGATAATTGTTTGTCTAGTCTCACTCTGCCGTGTCTGTTAGTTTTGGTGGTGAACAGGTGCATGCAGAGATTTTCACTAATGGAAGTACAGAATCCACCGTGTAGTTACTTTGGGTCTGGTTAATTTCACTGTGATGTGTGATATTTTTTTTCCACAGATTTTTTTTGGACGGGGCAGGGGGGAGTGTTACAGTAAAGTTAATATGAAATTTTGAAGTACATTCATTGGGATAGAAGGGAAATGGTAAAACGATTTCAAGTCAGAAGTTCTTCACCACCGTTGAGTTTCCCACAGCTGCAGGGCTAACTTCAGGAAAGGACATGTGGAGCCAGATGGCCTGTGCTGGCCTCCTTCCCATTCCTGCAAAAGATATGTTATTCCCTCCCAGGGTAGCGCAGGCAAAGAGCTGATTATGGAATTAAAACAACCAATGTCCAATTAACCCCTGTTTTGGTCAGTGTTTCCTACACAGTTTGAGTAATTGGCATCCTTTCATTCCATCAGGGGAAGCAGCTGGCTTCTTGGTTAGTGCAGACCCCCGGGAATAAGATAGCTGAAATGCTGTTACCATCAGCTCTGCCCCTACCAACTTAAGTGTGACCTTGGACATCTTATTTCCTTCTTTGTGCCTTTCACTTCCCTTATTTGAAAAGTGGAGATGTGCATTGCTCTTTAACCATTCGTGAGGGGAAGTTACTACTGGAAAAATGAGAATAATAGCACTCCTATTGGCAGAATTCTCTAGGATCATAGATTTGATGTGTGGTTAGTTTTCCACGTTGTGAATACAGTGTCTCAGCGAAGGTATGGTTGCATGGGGCAGACACCGCCTCAACCAAGTTCACGTGTGGGGCGTTTATAACAGACAGGCACCGGCTCTTCAGGAACATGGCAAGAGGCTTCTGCTCCGTGAAACGGAAGGCCAGGCTCCATTTCTGGGCTGGTGTTGTTTCTCTTCCACCTCTCTCTTGTGACTCTGACTTCTCCACTCTTCTCTCTCTGCCTATCGCTCTGCCATGCGCTTGTGAAATGTGTGTCCATCAAAGCCACAACTAGAGACATTTTCTTTCTCGGCATTCTACATCCTAAGAGAGCAAATGATTGGTGCCTTTTGGTTAAGTTTACAAGTGGTTTAAGAAGAGGGTCTAAGCCAGGTGGTGACAGCACTTGTCTTTAAATCCCATCACTTGGGAGGCAGAGGCAGGTGGATCTCTGTGAGTTCAAGGCCAGCCTGGTCTACAAGAACTAGTTCCAGGCTCCAAAGTTACAGAGAAACCCTGTCTCAAAAAAACAAAACAAAAGTTCTAAGGAAAAAAACTTACTAAGCACCTTTCATACATGCAATTCCTCCTTGACTTAAATCTGTAACGAAAGATTATACAGTTGCAGAATTTCCTGGGTTAATTACCTTGTGTCATGTATACAAATGTGCCCACCTCACAGGCATGCATTGAATATACTAAAAGATTCAGCAGGTAGTTTTCAGTACCTGTAAAAGTACTGGCACGGGAAGACAAAGGCATGTACAGTTCACCCAGCATCTAGGAACTTGATAGGGGGTAAGAAGCAAGTGTCAAGAAACAAGTTTAAAAAAAAAAAAAAAGCAAGCCAGGCATTGTAGTTTGTCTCCGTAATCTCAGCACTCAGAAGGCTAAGGCAGGCTTGTGAATTCAAGGCCAGCCTCTGCTACTTAATAAAACTGCCTCAAAACTGAACAAGCAAACAAGCGAAAATCCCCGAGAGTAAGTTCCCTAGCTTGATGATGTCATCCATCTATAAGTAACAGGAATTACTAGGTAAATATAGTCAATATTTATAGTAAATACATCTAGAGACTGCCATCAACGTTGTACTTTGTAGTCCTTCTAAAATTAGAAATAGAACATTAGAATAGCAGAAAAAAGATTTGAAAATAGGAAAAGTTATCATAAGATTTCCAAGTGCCATGAAAGCTTTTGGTTGGCTGAACGTTTTGGCCTTATTTTTTCTTTTCTTTTCTTTTTTGTCTGTGGTGCTCGGAAGTAACAGCCAAAGGCTGAAATTCCAAGGACTTAGCTGTCAACCAGACTCAGTTTTTGCAAACTTTAGTACCCTTGCCTGATAAAATGTTAGTGAGAGTAAGTAAGAAGCCAACCACCTCTCCAACTGTATGGGTATAAATGGAATCTAAGTCCTTTAATGAATGAACCCGGACCTTACTCTCGGGGATTTTCGCTTGTTTGCTTGTTCAGTTTTGAGGCAGTTTTACTAAGTAGCAGAGGCTGGCCTTGAATTCACAACCACCTCCTGAAGGAAATCCAGGAAAATATTATACCCCCGTATTTCCTCGGAGGAGGGGGTGGGCTGCAGCATGCCTGTGAGAAAGCAGAGCTCTGAAGGGCATAACGCACTTAGTAGGAGTCAATAGTTTGTGACACGGTGTTCCCAGGAGATTCTAAGCCGCTATTTTGACCAGTTGATAGTTTATAAAAAATTGTGACTTTATAGCCCCCCAGAGACCTGAGGATTTGTCACCTTCTAGTGTCCTTTCACAGACTTCTCCCAACAGGAGACTTTTACTGTCTCACCTAGACCTCTGGGTTGAGAGACCTAGTCAGTCAGTGGCGTGACACAGTTCTTTGAAATGATTGCCTTTGTTCAGCGACTCCCAAAGGACTGATGATCTGACTAAAAGAGCCAGCATAGGGGTTGTGGGGGGTAGCTATGTCAATAAAGTGTGTGCTGGCTTATCTTAGTACCCAGATGCAGTACAGCATACCAAGGAGGCCGAGGCAGGATGACCTCTGGGACTCACTGGTCAAGCAGCAATTGTGAACTCCCTGTCCTTTAAAAGACCCTGCCTCAGAAAAGGAAAATATGGATGGCTCCTGAGGAAAAAAAAACAAAAAACACCCAAGGTTGACCTCTGACCTCTGTGGACACACATGCATGTGCACCAGCACAGATGTGAACACACACAAGAAAGTGAATGGGGAAAAAACTAAATTAATACATAAAACAAGGGACCAATTGTAGACCAGTATAAGGAAGAATTTATCTTTTCCCTTGTGCCAACACTGAGTAAATTCTCTGCACAAGCGTCCCTTCGGCATGTCTCTGCTATGTCCAGACTGTGTGTGGCCACATTTACTCCCCAAGATGGTTCTGTGCATTTATAAACAATAACACATTAAAGAATGACTAACTTGTCCAAGGGTAAACAGTTGATAAATCAAAGACCCAGAAATTGAGCCCAAGCCTCTCAGCCTTGAGCCCCTGGTTTAAGTAAGACGTAATGCTAATATTAAGAATAAATAGTCTGTACTTTCTGTCACAGAATAATTAGTTCTTTTGGTGGATTTTTAGAAATCAGAGAGTTAATTTTATTTAAGACCATTGCAGACTCAGCCAGCAGGAGTGAACCCGGACCTTCGATTTTTAACGCAGGTCTCAGAAATGGTTTTCCTACAGACCAGTGTTTTACAGGCGCACCAGAGGTGTGCTCGTCATCCCTGTCAGTATTCAAGGAAGCCCAGCTTGGGCTGTGTTGGTTTTTGTTGAATTGGTTTTCAGCTTTTCTGATTTGGGTCTTAAGGGATGGCTTTCTTATCAGTACCTATTTTTGTATGCTTGTGTGTTTGTGTGTGTGTGTACTGAGCGTGTGTCCAGTGTGTGTGTGAGTCCATGTGTGCCCATGTCCGTGTTGTGAATGCTGGTGTATACATACCAGGACATGCATATGGAGGGGAGAGGAAAATCTCAGTGTGGCTCCTCACCCTCCGTCTTACCTTAGACAGGTCTCTGCTGTGTATCGGTTGTGAGTGCCAGACTACCTGGCCCACAGGTTCCCACTCTACTGCCTGTCTGTCATTCCTGCAGGGATGATAGGATTACAGACACATCTGCGACATGTCAACTTTTACGTGGGTTTTGGGATTTGAATTCGGGTCCTCACATTTGCGCAGCAAATGCTCTAACGCACAAGCTATCTCTCCAGGCCCACTTTTACACGTTCTGGTTTAGGTAAAGATACTATTTTTATTTAATCAAACTAAGTGAAAGCCAATATTTGATACTCTCCAACTGTATGGGTATAAATGGAATCTAAGTTCTTTAATGAATGAATATTAACTTCAGTGTTTAATATTTAAAATGGGCATAAAGAGTACTTTCTTGGGTATATTTGATACAGTAAAATCAAAAGGCTTTTATTTTAGCAAAGTTTCCTTAATTCGCCTCATTTTAATTATTTTTATATATATGTGATTTCTTTGGTTTTAGAGAAGAAGTCTTTCAGTGTGAAACTTCATTCCTTGATATATCGTCAAACAAAAACATTTCACAAATACTATTTCAATTACAAATGAGTGCTATTCATTTTTCTATATGGGCAACCGTTGTAGAAATGATGGAAAACCCTGGGTACCAGTATTTTGAAACCGATGCTTACTCTTGACGTGATCTTTGTATGAGTCTTCCTAATATGGCTGACACAACATCAAAAAAAATGATCATTTTAAAAATGCATATATCTTCTGCTTCTCTGCCAGAATAACAAGTAGTCACTCATGTCAGATTGAAGCAAACAGCTTTCATTACTTCTGGGGATTTTTATTGGTGTTTGTTTGTGTTGCCATGGACCGAACCCAAGGCCTTGTATTTGTTTCCACAGGCCCTCCACCACTGAGCTAAATTCCTAACCCCAGCCTTACTTTTGTGTTTTTGTTAGTTTAGATTCAGAAGAAGCAAGTCTTGAATTTGAAGGCAAATGTTAGCCAATCTCACCATATCGTTTTAAACACTGAGGTCTCTCTCAGTTATGATGGCCCTCACCATAGTTAGCAAAACTAAGACTTCCAAAGATGACTTTTTGCACATTCTAAAACCATGTCTGCCTAGTCTTTGAGATACAAGGATGAAAACATCTAGTTCTTGCCTGTGAGGAATTTACCCTGTATTGAGGAGCCAGGCGTGCACAAACAAAACCCGCAGTTCTGCAAGTGAGCTTACTGAGAACTCCTCCGAGTGCTGTGGAGTCACAGAGGAAAAGCTACCTCTGGTCGGCAAGGTAGGGAAGCTGCCTGCCTGTGTCTCTCTTTTTAACCGTGACACAGTGTCTGAGAAGAAGGCAATAGTAGGGTTTAGGTGGACACATGAGAAGAAAATCACAGAGCTCGATTCTCTCTCCCATATCCCAGCACTTCTCCATGCTCGCTTATTATGTCCTTATGCACATAAAGCAAGCTAGCCATTTACCTAAATGCTCCAGAAGCGACATGTAAACATTAAGGACTCTTGGTGCAGGAATCAGAGTGATTTCAGAGTCGAGCAAATTGAAGAGGGAAGGGATCGCCAGAGCCCTTTGACCACTGCACATCACACTGTGCTCCTGCCAGAAACTGACAAAACAGCCTAGCGGAATGATGACCAATTGCCATAAGGCTCAGGTATTTAGCTCCTTAGCAGTGGCACAATTAATTTTACTAAAGTGTAAAATTTTTTTATTATCTTCATTGTTAAATAAAAAGTCATCCAGGAATATTCTCGGCCCTGTGTGTAAAGTCACAAAACCCCAACCCGTGTCACTTAGACCACTGCTCCTCCTGTTTCTCTAGCGGCTCACCGGAGTATTCTTCTAAATCCCCCTTCCTACGCCTGACCCCAGTCTGCCTCTGCTTCCTAGTGGCAGCTGCCATGGTGCGGGCTATCTGCAAGCCACCCCACGGCAGAGACTTAAATTCGAACAGCAGCAAAGCCGTTTCAGATTAGCAGTTCCCGGCTAGGGCTACTGAGGTCACGCCAGACACTGGGACACACGCACCAACGGGCAAGAGAGAGGTCAAAGAAAAGTACACAAGGCAGTTTCTTAAATACATTGGAAGGTGCTTAAAGTGGTCCGACAGTGGTGTGCCCAGAGCTCCCACTTACCAGTTGAAGGCCACGGTTACCCGCTAATACTAAAAGGTGTAGAACTTCTCCAAAAACCTGTGCGTGTAGTGTGTTTGATCTGCGGCTAACGTTTGGGCTGAGGTTTGTAACGCTCCCTTTAGCTATTATCTATGCCTGTGCACCCATAGATTGTGTCTGCTGAAACCTGTTCTCTAGCCTGCTGAAACTTTCGATCTAAAGAGATTTGGGTTCTGGGCCAGCACCGGCAAGAGCAATGGTACATTCTGTTTACCATTTCTGGAAAATTATGGTTGGTTCACAACAAGTCAGCACTTTTACCCAGGCAATATGTAAAAAGGATCACATCGTTCACGGATAAGTGTTCCCGCTAAGACAGCTTGGATAGTGTGTTTTATGAGGAATTTTTCTTGTTTTCCAAAAGAACTCATCAATGGAACTTCCATTACTTGACAGAAATAGATTGTGTTTTTTTATCAAAATAATTAATGTATAATAACTTGTACATTATACATTAATCTTATTTATTTACTTATTTATTTATTTGAGATAGTCTCTTCTATGTAATTCTGGCTTTCCTGGAACTTGCTGTGTAGACCGGCCTGACTGACTCACAGAAATCTAGCCACACCTCTCCTCCCGAGCTCCAGGTTTCAAGGCATACGCCACCATGCCAGCTACATTAAATCTTAAATCTGCATCACAGCGTTGAAATTAGCCTACAGATCTGTGATTGCACCCTGTTCCTTGCATGGCCGTGATTTTGTACCTTGGTAATAATTCCATTATAAAGCACTCTTGTAGCAATTGTTATTGACAACTAAAATGTCTTCCCAAATATATGCTGGAAATAGCGATGGAAACATTACAGGATGTTCCTATAGAACCACTACTCAACAGCTGAAATTATACATGGTCTGAGATGTTGGGAGATACGGTATTGGAGTCAATCCCATAGAGATGGAACCTGTATGCGAGCAGGATATGATTAGTTGATATGTGCAAGGTAAACTTATTTTCAAAATCATCACGTGAGGAAGATGAATTACAGCAAGCAAAAACACAAGCATAGATATACCTGTGCTTCTGCACACGTCAGCAGCCACAGTTCTCAGACACACAGAATTCCATCCCCGCTTTGCGGCAGAGTATTTAGCGGAATCGTGCTTCGTGTGAAAACTATATGGATCTTGTCTTCAGGATGTAAGGGATATTTGTAAGACGGACTATATCCTGTGAATAAAGTCACAGTGTCTGCGAGGTGTACTGGAAACCGTGGGAGCTCTGATCAAATGCCAGCTGTTACATCCGCTCTCCTGGTGATCTTTCTTGCTGATCTGTGACCTTGAGCTTCGACTGCTGTCTGCATATCTTCTATTTTAAGGATGGAGAAGCCGTAGTTGAGTTCAATAGAAATTATGCATCAATCTCAAGAGATGCCCCTGTGTTTACGTATCAGAAACAGGCAATGCCGAGAGAAAGGGGCTCGTTTTCTGTGCTACTCATTATTTTGATATTTGGGAAATAGACTTTGAAAACTAAAAGAAGAGACTCGTTACTTTGAGTAAGTGTTAAAGAAAGCCTTAAGAAGCTGTCCTCTATGTTGTTATAGATTTAGACTTTTCAAAAGAAAAGAAACTGATGTTACCAAAGTAATTTGTCAGTGATTATTTTCTGTTGTTCCAAGTCTTGTGAAGACAGCTCAGGATTTTATGACATCAACCTAGACACATTCATTCTGTCATTGGAAGATTGTGTCATCTTCCCTGCTTTTATCTAGGTCCTCAAAGATTCTGAATATTTTCTTGCAGTTTGTTCACTATATAACCGTGACAAAATAAACGAAAGTTCCAATGTGAGTATAAATTCTTATTTAGCTTTTATTTTTGGTTTTTTTGTTTCTTGGGATTTTTTGGCGGGGGGGGGGACGACAAGATTTCTCTGTAGCTTTGGAGCCTGTCTTGGAACTAGTTCTTGTAGACCAGGCTGGCCTCGAACTCACAGAGATCCACCTGCCTCTGCCTCCCAAGTGCTGGGATTAAAGGCGTGCGCCACCACCGCCCGGCCATATTTTGCTTTTAAATAAACACAGGTTTACAATATTGTGACTTTCAGAAAATAAAATGTGTGGAAATAAACAAATTTGGAGGGGATTGAGAGGACTTCAAAGCCATTTCCTTCTCCCGGGATTCAGTAAGAAGGCCATCGAAGATGTCGTTTCGTCTTCTGTACAACTCTGTGACAAACACCCATCTGGTTAAAGTGCACGCTACTGTGTCAACTACAGTTTGACAGATTGCTTGGGATCATGGAGGGTTGCAGAGCCCTTCCTAAGCCTGGGCTGGGCTGAACACTTGAGTTTAGTCAAGCAGCCATGTCTCCTGAAGCTTTTTAAATGGGAAAGTTAAGTGACCGTTTTTAAACCTATGCAAACCCCCAGCAGGCAAGCTCCTGCCATGGACTTGGAAGTTAAGAGCAAGTGTAGCCTTGAGCAAAATATCTATAAGTGCGACCCCCTCCCCATTCTCAGTCTAGAGCAATTTGGGTGTCCCTGGGTCTTTTCTGTGCTCCCTACCTCTGTGGTTCATTTATACAAACTGTGAACCTTCAGGGGAGTTGGGTAAGGAACTCTTCATTTTAATTGCAGAGGGTGAGGGTCTCGTTTGAGCAAACTGATTTAAATAAGTTCATGGGGGGGTACCTATGATGGGTCCAGCCAGCATCTATCTTTTGACGAAGATAGCACTGTGAAGTTACCTTGGCGTTCGGCTTCCCTCTAAGGATGCACCTTTTGATGAGAAATAACTGAGAACTGGATTTCGGGTTTAAGCTTTTACCTCGCAGTCATCATCCCTGCCATGAAGGAGCTGCAAAGAAATGCTTGTTCTACTCTTTTTAAAGTTTTTTCCTAGCAACAACCTCAGTTCAGTTTATAGAGGGGAGTCGTCGTTGTCGTCCCCCCCCCCCAAGTAAAGTCTAGGATCCTCATCTCCAATGTTTTCCCCTTTGCTGCTCTGTGGAATTACGTGTTGAGTTCTAGTTCTGTAAGTTCTGTTTGCTGCTGGCTCGGAGCCACACTTTCTGCCCTCTGGACAGAGTGTTGCCTGCTGTGGCATTTCCCTTTTATTCTCAACTTTTGAAACTTCTTTTCTTGCTCAATAAAGAGGACTTTAGGATGCTCTTACTACTTTTTATACTAATACTTAATGAGATATTGTAATTTTTTTTAACCCTTTGTCTAGAAAGAGCCCTCAAGGGCCTCAAGTGTAACCCACCGAAGGTTATTGTCACAGAAGTTATTACTGAGTGGCACTTGAACCCTTCTATATGTTATTGGAGCCAAGGATCAAAATATTCTTTAAAGCTTCAATGAAGAAATTCTGTGAAATTTAATACTCAGATAATTACGACTTGACCATGAAGAAAGTGGGAAATTTTCATGCATTAAATTGGAAGTCATTCCTTATACTTACTTTAAATAGCATGCTATGTGGCATGATAGGTGTCAAGTCATTTGAGTGTGTGTTTCATGAAGAATTTGACTGAAAGACTAATGTTCTTTGTTATTTATCTTCAACCAAAAGTAATCTCATAAACAAGAACTCAGTTAGCTACATCTTTCAATAGCTAAACACAGCCTCAGTATGTGGCTTTATGGTTTTGAAGTATATAAAATTTCAGCAAAGTTTTCGTTTCCTTAATAAACAATTTGTAAATGGAGAACATAAAACATTGCTTTGGAAATAATCTAGTTACTTCAAGGAATTAGTATTGTGTCCACTTGTGAATTCCTCATATGTAAACTATTTACACCATTTTTAAATTATTTTGATTTATTTATTTGGTTTTTCAAGATAGGGTTTCTCTGTGTAGCATCTTTGCTGTCCTGGAACTCCCTTTGTAGACCAGGCTGACCTCAAACTCACTGAGATCCACCTGCCTCTGCCTCCAAGTGCTGTGATTAAAACCGTGCATCACCACCTGGCTTTTTATAAAATTGATATATGTCTTATAAAACATAAACGCACACTTTGAGCTACTTAATCCTTTTCAAGTACTTTTGTTAAATACCAAAATACATTCTTTTTGAAAATATACTCTTACAGTTCAAACATTAATAGGTTTATCATTAAAACACTCTGTTAAAATATCTGTCTAATCATATGATCAAGATTCCATAAATTTTTCATAATTTTTATTTTTTTAGAATTCTCTCAGAAATACTGTTCTTTCTACTACATACTTAAGAAAACAATGTTTTTTTCATAAGAAAGGTCTAAAAGATGTAAAAGGTATTTACAAACAATTTTAAATTAATGAAGGCAGGGTTTACTTTACAATTTTAGTATTGAATAACTGACTGAATTGAATTGAATTTATGTGAGATGAATTAGTGCCTGAAGAACTGTCATGGTCTTCAGACTCAGTTTTGGCTTTCAAGACTTATTTAAAAGTTACTAATTGATAATAAGGATTGTATTACACGAAATTCTTTTTTAAAGTTACAGCTACCAGTGTGTTTGTGTGTATGCGTGTTTATATGTGCTGCTAAGGATCAAACCTTGGACTGTGCATTGTACATTTGAAGGAAGGATTTAACATTGAACTGCATCTCCAGCCCAGGAATGTGTTTATAATGGAGCACAATATTGTATTTTGCTTTTATTTGTGTGTGTGTGTATTAACATTTATATACATATAAATATACATTGGAGCCTTTTATGCATTCTTATAAATTTTCTCCTCCTCTTCTATTTTTTTTCTTTTCTTCCTCCTCCTCCTTCTCTTCTTCCTCTTCTTCTTTCTTCTTTTTTCTTCATGTTTTGGCCATTTTGCTGCTGTAGGAGCAATAGGAGACTCTGTGTTGAAATAACAGAGCTAAACAACTTCAGAATAGACAGATTCAGGTTTCTGTAGCTCACACTTGCAAAGGTTTCTGTCTTCTGGATGGAAGTCACCTCCCATCATGATGGACAGGCGCAGAATGTGTGCTCGGTAGTCCCTTTTTTCCCACTTTTTTCCAACCTGGGTTCCTTGTCTATGGGATAGTGTTGCCCACATCCACAATGGCTCTCCCCACATAGTTAATCCTCTCTGGACATGTTCTCACAGGTACACCCAGGGATGGGCTTTACTAATCTAGGTGTTTCTCAATCGCACCAAGATGACAAGATTAACCACCACAGCAATTCACTGTGCTTAAAAAAACAAAAGGAAGATAATTGATTTCCTTGCAAAGTGAGGCAATCCTTGAAATGTCTTCACCACTAAAAGCCATCTGCAGAGCCATTGTGCAATCCATTTTGCGGCATCATCTTTCAGAATGTAAAAAAGCTGCAAGGTCCTACTTTTGTACTCATATTTAAAAGTTTTTATTAAACACAAGTCATAATTTAATATTTTTATCTTCTGTCCAGAATGTATTACTTTGAGAACTTTTAACATCTAATTATGTTGCATAAAAGTCAGAAACCATTCTTTTCTTCTGATTGATAAATATTTTTCATTTTTAGATTAGCTGTAACTGCAGTAACCAGTTGCATAAATGGTCTCATTTTCACATCTCTTTCCTTCCAACTTCTTTTTGTCATGCTCCCGCCTTCGATCTTTTCCCACTTAATGAAGAGTCTCACATACATTTGGGCTGCTCAGCATCTTGGAAGTCTGAAAGATGGTGGGCAGGGAGGTTCCAGCTTCAAGATAGCAAGATGAATTTCGTGTCATCTTCAGAAGTGCATTGTCCACTCATTTTACCCTTCAGTTTGAGAACAACCACCTGATACGAAGCTATCTGAACATATTAGTCAAGGAGTGGCATATGCAAGTCATCATAGTTCATGGGGGTGGGGGGCTAGGAGTCTCAGTACTCAAATTCCAATTCATCCAATGGGAACCCTTCCTTCATCAACTTTCTTTGACATTTTGGGCAAAAAGTGAAAACCATTTTTAAAGAATTCTTTTCTTTCATCAAATTTTCTTCTTAAAAATTTAATTTTTTTTTAAGTCTTAAAATACTTTCTGAATCACTTTTTAAATGTCTTTGTATTTATTGGGGATGTAAAAGGAAATTGAAGGGGTGGGGAGAGAAGGACTTTATCCTGAGACCAGTCTAGAAATGTGGGCACAGGCTCACCTTACTCAGTGCTAGTGCTCCATATCCCAGGTCCTGTTTTCATCTCCTTCCCTGCTCCTAAAGCAGACTGTCATGCAGATTGGGATTGGAGAGCTTGAGCTGTGAAAGGAGCCGAGTGAATGAATACTGGGGAAGGCCTTTTCCTGCTATTCTCCTGTGCAGTCCAGAAGGAGGTTTACAGTGTACAGTTTCCAAGTTGTGACCTCCGCCTTTTAGGTTCTCATTTATCCATACTCCAGAGGGCAAGAACGTGGATTCATGCATGTGTGTTTTTATGGCTATTTTCCTTTCTAGAATTAATATATAAAGTTTTATATCGAGTGTGCTATGTGTGCTAATTACAATTAGCAGAGTGGGCCAGGCGGTGGTGGCGCACACCTTTAATCTCAGCACTCGGGAGGCAGAGGCAGGCGGATCTCTGTGAGTTCGAGACCAGCCTGGATCTACAAGAGCTAGTTCCAGAGCAGGCTCTAAAGCCATAGAGAAACCCTGTCTCGAAAAACAAAAACAAAAACAAACAAAAAAAAAACAATTAGCAGAGTGGACCTCATACTGAAGGAGTTTTTATATGTCATTTTGTTGTTCCTGAAGTTAAGCTGTACATCCAGTGTGCTTTCTGATTTGGGAAATGATTATTATTAGCCTGTCACCTAGTTCTGGTAAGGTAGGAAATAAACAGCGAGACAGGTAAGTGAATATTACTGTACAGTATTGGGGCATGTTTGCAAACTGTACTATGAATAATTGCATAGATGCACACAAGCTCTTCTCTCATCCTTCGGTTGCGGTGGAGCATTAAGGCTCCTTGCCTACAAATCACGTATCAAATGGATGTGGCTGTCATGTGTGTGTGCTTAGTATCCACGTATAGTTTCTATGCGTAAACTCATGCTATATTCTGTTCCTTGTAGGTAATAAGCATGATTCCGGTTCTGTACCTCCTTAACTATTTTTATGTATTTATTTTTAGATACTGACATGTACATTTGGTGAACAACAAACGATGAAGAAAGACCAACAGCATAGTCCCTAAGGAGGGCTGCCCGCGTGCCACTACATACCTCTGTGTCAAGGAGGGCGTTCCAGCTACTCCTCACCTAGCTGCTGATCAGTGCTGGGGTCTGCATTGGCGTTTGCCCGCCTCTTACCTGTCACTGCCAGACGACATCCCTGTCAGAATGTAACAGCACATCCCTCCCTGACCGCTAGTGAAGGTGGCCGACTGACATTGACTTCCTGAAGTTGGGTCTTACCGGTGAAACAAAGCATCTTCAAAGTGAATAGAAGCCACGCCCCTGCGAACCCTTGTATTGAACATGACTCATGGAGAAGAGCTTGGCTCTGATGTGCATCAGGATTCTATCGTTCTAACTTACCTAGAAGGATTACTAATGCATCAGGCAGCCGGGGGATCAGGTACTGCCCTTGACAAAAAGTCTGCCGGCCACAGCGAAGAAGACCAGAACTTGAACCTTTCTGGCGGTGCGTTCCCCACCTGTCACAGCAATGGTCCCACGCTCAATACCCACACATACCAGGGATCCGGCATGCTGCATCTCAAAAAAGCCAGGCTGCTGCAGTCTTCCGAGGACTGGAACGCGACAAAGCGGAAGAGGCTGTCTGATTCCATCGTGAATTTAAACGTGAAGAAGGAAGCTTTGCTGGCTGGCATGGTTGAGAGTGTGCCTAAGGGCAAGCAGGATAGCACGTTACTGGCCTCTTTGCTGCAGTCATTCAGCTCTAGGCTCCAGACTGTTGCTCTGTCACAGCAGATTAGACAGAGCCTCAAAGAGCAAGGATATGCCCTCAGTCACGATTCCTTAAAAGTGGAAAAGGACTTAAGGTGCTACGGCGTGGCCTCGAGTCACTTAAAAACGCTGCTGAAGAAAAGCAAAACCAAGGATCAAAAGTCAGGTCCCACCCTCCCTGATGTGACTAAAAACCTCATCAGAGACAGCTTTGTGGAGTCACCTCATCATGTTGGACAAAGTGGGGCAAAGGTCATGAGTGAACCCTTGTCGTGTGCAGCGAGATTACAGGCTGTTGCCAGCATGGTGGAAAAAAGGGCTAGTCCTGCCACCTCCCCCAAGCCTAGTGTTGCCTGCAGCCAGTTAGCGCTGCTCCTTTCGAGCGAAGCTCACCTGCAGCAGTACTCGCGGGAGCATGCTCTAAAAACCCAGAATGCACACCAAGCAGCAAGCGAAAGGCTCGCTGCCATGGCCAGGTTGCAAGAAAACGGTCAGAAGGATATAAGTAGTTTCCAGCTCCCCAAAGGGGTGTCTGGCCATCTCAATGGACAGGCCAGAACCTCTTCATCAAGCAAACCCGTGGCTAGCAAGAATAACGCAATATCGTTTCAAACTCCAATGGGTGTTGTTCCGTCTTCCCCCAAAAGCTCGGGCTACAAAACCCCGCTGGAAAAAAACAACATAAAGCAAGCCTCGAATAACAGCTTGCTCTTACACCTGCTCAAGAGCCAGACCATACCCACGCCAATGAATGGGCACAGCCAGAGCGAGAGAGGCAGTCGTTTCGATGAGAGTAGCACACCCACCACGGTTGACGAGTACTCTGATAACAACCCTAGCTTCACAGACGACAGCAGCGGAGACGAAAGCTCCTACTCCAATTGCGTTCCCATAGACTTGTCCTGCAAACACCGCATCGAAAAGCCAGACGCCGACAGACCCGTGTCTCTTGAGAACCTCACGCAGTCCTTGCTAAACACCTGGGATCCTAAAGTCCCAGGTGTGGATATCAAAGAAGATCAAGATACCTCAAAAAATTCCAAGCTGAATTCACACCAGAAGGTCACTCTTCTTCAGCTGCTACTTGGCCATAAAAGTGAAGAAAATGTTGAAAGGAATGCCAGCCCTCAGGAAGTCCACTGTGATGTGACCAAGTTCAGTCCGCAGAATTACACAAGGACTTCTGTCATTGAAAGCCCGGGTACAAACAGGACTACACCCGTGAGTACTCCACCACTGCACACATCCGCCAAAGCGGAGTCTCCCATCAATCTTTCGCAGCCCTCGCTGGTCATCAAGTGGAATTCCCCGCCATACGCCTGCAGTACCCCCACTTCAAAACTAGCAAACCCTGTGGCTGGCCACTTGATGGACCTCACCAAAAGCAAAGAATCGCCCGCTGAGAAGCCAGCCCCAAGTGAGAGCGCACAAAATTCGACCACTTTTAGTGCCAGTAAACTGTTACAAAATTTGGCCCAGTGTGGAATGCAGTCTTCCATGCCCGCGGAAGAGCTCAGACCCAGCAAACAGCTGCTAAGTGGAAACACAGAGAAACCTCTCGGTGTGATTGATAGGTTAAATAGTCCTCTGCTCTCAAATAAAACAAATGCAGTTGAAGAAAACAAAGCCTTCGGTAGTCAGCCAGTGGGACCTGATCCGCCACTTCCTGGTTGTGAGATAGAAAATCTGCTGGAAAGGCGCACGGTCCTCCAGTTGCTCCTGGGAAATTCCAGCAAAGGGAAGAACGAAAGGAAAGAGAAGGTTCCTTTGCGAGACGAGGCTACTCAGGAACATTCGGAGAGGTCTGGAAGTGAGCAAATACTGATGGTGAAAATCAAATCCGAGCCTTGTGACGACTTTCAGCTTCACAACGCAAGTGTACACTTAAACCCTGATGCTAAGGGCGCCGCGTTCTTAGGCGCCGCTCCCACCACGCGGAGGAGTACAGCTGCCTTACCAGTGTCCGAGGACTTGAAATCGGAGCCCGCCTCACCTCAGGATTTTTCTTTCACCAAGAATGGTCTGTTAAGTCGGTTGCTGCGGCAGAATCAAGAGAGTTACCCAGCAGAAGATCAGGACCGGAGTCACAGAAATAGTGAGCTGACACCCCTGGAATCGAAGAACTTTTGCATGGTCCCCAAGAAAAGGAAGCTTTATACGGAGCCACTAGAAAATCCGTTTAAGAAAATGAAAAATAGTGCGGTAGAGACCGCCAGTAATCACAACGCCCCGGAAGTGCTCTATGGGCCCTTGCTTAATCAGGAAGAGCTGAAAGTTAGCCGAAATGATCTTGAGTATAAGTACCCTGCTGGTCCTAGTTCAGCCAGTGAGAGTGAACACAGGAGTTGGGCCAGAGAGAGCAAAAGCTTCAATGTTCTGAAACAGCTGCTTCTCTCCGAGAACTGTGTGCGCGATTTGTCCCCGCACAGGAGTAACTTGGTCGTCGACAATAAAAAGAAAGGACACAAAAACAGTGTGCCCAATAGCAAACCGGAATTCGGCAGTTCTTCTTTAAACGGACTGATGTATAGTTCCCCTCAGCCCAGCAGTTGTGTGGATAATAGGACATTTCCATACCCAGGAGTGGTAAAAACTCCCTTGAGCCCTCCTTTCTCAGAGCACTTGGGCTGTGTGGGGTCCAGACCCGAACCTGGACTTTTGAATGGGTGTTCCATGCCCATGCCCAGTGAAAAGGGGCCCATTAAGTGGGTCATCACAGATATGGATAAGAATGAATACGAGAAAGACTCCCCAAGACTGACCAAAACCAACCCCATCCTCTATTACATGCTCCAGAAAGGAGGAAATTCTGTTACCGCTCGGGAAACACAGGACAAAGAACTCTGGAGGGGGGGGCCTTCCTCTGCTGAGAGTGTCTCACAGGTTACAGTCAAAGAAGAGTTGCTTCCTGCAGCAGCAACTGAAGGCTCCTTCTTCAATCTAAGAAGCCCTTACAATAGCCATATGGGAAATAATGCTTCCCGCCCACACAGTACAAATGGAGAAGTTTATGGACTTCTGGGAAGCGTGCTCTCAATAAAAAAAGAATCAGAATAATGCATACCTGCCATATCACTTTGGATCTTTTTAAAATTAATCAGTATGAACTTGAGATCTGTATAAATAAGAGCATGATTTGAGAAAAGCATGGTATAATTGAAATTTCTTCATCTTGAGAGTATTGGTGATGTTTAAATATGCATACTAATTTTTGCTTAACATTAGATGTCCTGAGGAAGCTATTGAACTAGAAGTTGGTTGTTTCCTGCTTCTGTGTGTGTCAGATAACAACTGTGAGTAGCCTATGAGTGGAACTATTTTATAATCATAAATCTGAGGCATACGTTAGAATGCAGAACTCCACCGACATTGGATTGATGCAGCTCGCTTGCTCTCTTTATTAGGGTACTTATTTCGCATCTCAGAAGTCAGCCTACGTAGTGTATTTTTAAAGTCCAAATTGTTAACTATTTGAAAGATAATCAAATTAAGAGAAACACAGAAGCCTTGTGCTGAGTCACATCTCCTCAGTCCAAAAGTAAGGAAAAGGAATGCTTACATTTTTCACTTTTGCTAAATAAAAATTCTTTTTAAAAACTCTTGGAAGAAGTTTTGAGATTCCCATTGTCTGCCCCACCCCAGACCTTTTCAATATGTATTTCTTTAAACCTTGTACTATTTAGTAAAAATTGATTACAATTGAGGGGAGTTTGATAGATCCTTAACAATAAAAAGCAGATTTCCACTTTTTATATTTTGACTACTAAATTAATACCTCCTCCTTTTGCAAATTTCAGGAAGGCAGTGTTCACCCTCAGGCAGTTGCCTGAATAATTGACTACTTAGAAATAGTTTTTAACAAAAGCAAAACAAATTTTCTTTGGACGGTTTTCACCATCTCTTGTGAGAGTTACTCTACACCATTCCTGTGGTACCTGGAAATCTTAGGACCAGGATTTCTTAATCCTGAGCACAGAAACTGCTTTAGGACATCTGGAGCAGATAGCTAGGCAGTATCTCAGGTCTACAGGACAGGATCTCTGCTGCAGCTGGGAGTCTCCAGCCTGCATCTTTACATGTTCTGTATGTGTTTAAAAATCATGGCTTACAACTTTGCCAGAACATGGGACATTAAAGAAACTATTTGATGCCTATATTTCCCCCCAATACAGTCACACATCAACTCAAAATTTGCAATATTGTAGTTCCTATAATGCCGTTATATCTTTGGAAATCAGGTTCAGAATACTTTTTATGACAAAAAAAAATCAGAGGGGACAATTTTCCTATCTGGGTCAACATCTCAGGAAAAATCTGTGATTATTTATTTGTTCTAATTAGTAACTACATCGACTTAATTAGCCTTAGGGATGGAATAACAGGGCCACTTAGCAAACTCAGGTGATCCCAGGATGGTTGGGAAATTTCTCCTGAATACATCCTTCCCTTCTCTTCAAACCATCTTCTGCAAAACAGTGCTTATGAAGATAGCAGTTTAAACCCAAGAAAGACATTACACTCAGATTTCCTGGAAACAAATCACAGGGCACCTTTCCGTGATAGAACCTCCACGGTCACTTCACGGCATCAACTCATTCTAGACATATTGAAATGAAACACTGATACTGTCTTGGAAGATCTTACTGTGTAATTGAGCCACATGGAATTTCGACCCTCAAACACATTGGGTTTTGAGTTCAGTTTCTACAGCCCACAATTCACCCACCAGACAATATTTTACTTTCGGTCTTGAACCAGGTTAAGCAACTGACTTACCCAAAAAATTATTGTGTACTCTGTAATTAAGTAGGAGGAAGTTTATTTGAAGTTGTTGTATGTACTTGAAGCTGTTTCTAAGATTTTTTTTTTTAATATTGCAAATGGACATTATTTCTTAATTATCTAAAATTCTAAATGGCTTACTTTTTTCTCAAGATGACTTGTAAATAGTTAATGGATATGTTCTATAGTAATCGGAGTGTATTTTATGCTACACAGAGGGAGAGGAAGGCCTACGCTTATGATGCTATGAAACATTCCACCGGCCAGTGAAGACACTTTACTCCATGTCCATACTGTGACAGTCTCATTGTCTACACTCTATAAATAAGCTTTACACTAAGTCATTTTTCTCGGTTATTGTGGAAGGGTTGGGGCCTTAGAAATCTGTTGTGGGATGCTGGTGTTCATCCTCAGTTGGAGGCAGCAGGCTTCTTACAGTGACACAGCACTTAGGTCAGGGAACCGTCCAGAGCCACCATTGCTTTGTTTTGTTTGTTTTTGTTGGAATGGGAATATGTAATACAGAAATAAATATGACTATCAAGAATGCTGTTCTGACTTACGAGAGAATACCCACCCAGTGAGTTTGGAGTAATCTTAATGAAGAGAAAGGGCATACATCCTCCAATTTACTTTGTTTATGCATATGTAGATTCAAATATGCACACATACACATTTTCAAGGACTGTTTTCGATATCTAGGCAATTTCTTCCTAATAAAGTCATTTGTGAAAGGGGACTGCAGCTCTCATTGACATCAGTAAGGCAGCACTGCCTGTTCATTGTCTGCACATCTTACAGAAGAATAAACTGGTGAGAATATATATTTTATATATATATAATGTGTATATATATATATTGACTTGTTAAATGAAGATGTTAAAATTGGTTTTTAAAGGTAATGTAAATAGTGATTTCCTTAATGAAAAAGAAATACATATTTTGTATTGTTCTAATGCAACAGAAAAACCTTTTAATTTCTTTGGTTCCTGTATATTCCATGTATAAGTGTAAATATAATCAGACAGGTTTAAAAAAAATTGTGCATGTATGTATACAGTTGCAAGTCTGGACAAATGTATAAAATAAACTTTTATTTAAGTTGTGATTACCTGCTGCATGAAAAGTGCATGGGGAACCCTGTGCATCTGTGCATTTGGCAAAAAAATGTCTTACCAAGTCAGATCAGATGTTCATCCCAACACGACAGTATTCCATTTCTGGACATGACTTCTGTGGCTTAAACTTTGTGAGAGAATGTGCTTTCAATCCAAGGGTCTTAATTAAAAAAAAAAATCAACCATTTTCAACATAAGAATTCACAGAACTTCACAAATCTTAAAATCCCATTGGAAACATTACAGCCAGTGTTCCTACAGGCACAGTACCATTCACGGTTTGAATTCTGGGGTTTGCAACCAGTTTTGATGCAATCCTCTTAGTAATATAATTTGCCATTTTTATTAGAAGTTTAATTTCTTCATATGGTATCATGAATTGTACATACTGCAGTGTGAATTTTTTGTTTTTTGGGTTTTTTTTTAATCTTAGTGTTTACTTCCTGCAGTGAATTTGAATAAATGAGAAAATGCATTGTCTCTAACTTGAAATGACTTATTTTTGCGGGTTCTCTCTGGTTTTTTAGTTTTACATTGCCATCCAAGTCCCAGGTCATTTAAAAAGAAAAAAAATAAAAGCAATATATTATGTATTTTGTCTCAGAAAAATGAAGGGGAAAAATAAGCAACAGAGCAGCCAGTTAGTATATTTAGAAACATGTAATTGAAGCATAGCTCAAAATGACAGTTGGCCTGTGGCCTCTCTTCCATTGCTCACTGTGTAACTCAATGACCACCACATTTTTTTTTTTTAGGACTGGAGTTTGTACAGTGTTCCAAAATAAAGCTAATTAGATACATACACTTTGTCTTAAGATTTTTATCAGGGGTTTTATCTTATTTTTTTCAGGGTCTTGTTTGTTTTTAATCCAAGAAAGTGTTTGAATTACTTTCCAAAGAAATCTGTATATAGGAAAAGAGTTAAACCGGGTCAGCTGTATACGTACGTATGTGGTCGGTGATGGAGACATTTGCTGCATGTCTGCTGGCAGTAGTGAAGAAGACTGAGCCCGAGGCCACCATCTGGGCAAGTGTTCTGCCACTGAGCTAGATCCACCATGTTATTTTTACTTTTTATTTTGAGACAAGATCTCACAAAGTTGCCTAGGGTATCCTTGAACTCACTGTTTTGTCCATACAACCTTTGACCTTGAATTCTTCCTGTTTAGGCCTCCCAAGGAGCTAAAATTTATAGTTCTGAGCCATCAGACCCAGCTAAGACCAGCTTATTTAGGGAGAAAAAACAGTGAAATAAGCCTCCGTTCTCTTGCTTGTACTTAGGTTTAAGTTGCTGGTAATTGAGGAGGGAGGCATTGGCCCAACAGCAAGTTCCATTTCCTGGGACCAAAATTGTCTTATAGGTGCAACAGGTTTCTCAAAAGGTTTGTAGACATTTCAATTTAATGGCAGAGCCCGTTTTTGGCACACACGCACATCCCCCAGCCCAAGTTCACTGTCCATCCCTGCACAAAAAACTCAAAATGAAACAGCTCGGGTCTTAAAGACACATCTTGCTGTTGCACACTCTCTGTATTGACAGAGTCCATCTTATTTGTGCACATAGATGCTGACTTCAAAATGAAAGATGGAAAGCCATGTTCTTGTTTGCAAGGTGAGAAAGCCTAAGTGCATTGCCCGAGATGGATTTTTAAAAGATCCACTGGTTAATAAGTTTTTTTGAACTTTAATATGAAGAGTCTTCACAACCAAATAGAGTTAGAATTACCCACGCTCTGCAAGGTTCTAGTCCATGCTTTTTGGTACGGTAATGTCAAGAACAACAAATGGAAATTTCATTGCCTGCCACTGGGGTCACTAAACTGACCTGTTTGGGTACAGAAAATAGATTTTAAATGTTAAATTGGTAAATGTACTGTACCCTTTTGGTTTTTATTCCACAGAATCTGTAGGCAAGTTGATGCTGTGCTGTCTCTTAAGGGTTGGTATTTTGTTGGCAGCATGTAGCATTGAGTTAGTACTCCCAATTTCGTACATTGTTAATGCAGTACTATTAACGTTTTCAAGATGTCTTCTGGAGTAAGTTAAGCATGCCTGCTCTCAAGAGTCAGTTAATGTATTCCCAAATTAGCAAGACAATTGGAAATAATCTTAAAATCCCAGAAATTCTGACACACCTGACCCTTCTATGAGCATCTACAAGTAAATGTATTGGAATTTTTTTTTTTTTTTTGATGACATAGAGACCCAGAGGAACTGCTGTTTGCCTCTGGGCTTCACCAAACATAGCGGACATGATACCCCAAACTGACAAAACTGCAGTCCTTTTCTACTAATCTCTCACTCTCGCGGGTAAACTCTGGGCTTTGAGACCGCTTGGACAAGAGGAAATGTACTACAGATATGGATTCCGAAGCTGTGTGAACGGCCCTGGTGAGAAGAGGGCTCCTATGTACTTGTTGCCCGAGACTGTTTACTTCAAAGACCACAGCAGGGCGGTTTTCCTGTAATCAGAAAATTACTCTCTTACCTAGAGTCTGAAGGCTTTCCTCTATCACCTGTTGTGTGAATCTGCCGAAAAACTTGAACACCCCGTTGTTTGTGTTGGCCACCCCATGGGCCCCTTGCAGTGTGCCTGCTTGTCACCTTGCTTCTAGCCTGATGTGAGTTTGTATTCTATCACAGTCACATCTGCACCTCTAAATAGTAGCTGTTTCTGGGGGAGACATCCTCATTCTATCCACTTCATAACTTCTAAGACTCCCTTTAGGCTGACTAACTTCATGTTAACCTGACACAAGCTAGAGTCATCTGCAAGGATGGAATCCCAGATGAGAAAATGCCTCCATGGGGCCAGGCTGTGGGCAAACTTATAAAGCATGTTCTTAATTAGTGATTGATGTGGCAGGCCCAGGCATTGTGGGTGGGACCAGCTCTAGACTGCTGTGGCTAGAATCTATAAGAAAGCAAGCTAAACAAGACATGAAGAGCAATTGAGTGAGCAGCACCCTTCCATGGCCTCTGAAAGAGCTCCTACCTCCAAGCTCCTGCCTTGTTTGAGTTCCTCTCCTGACTTCCTTTGATGATAAACAGTGAGTGATAGGGAAGTACAAAGCCACGTAAACCCTTCCCTCCCCAAGTTGCTCTGGTCACGGTGTTTTGTCACTTGGTAATTATAACCCTAAGAGGCCCTCCAAAGCCAGATTGTGGTACTTACCTTTACTCCTTCCTCAGCTCTTAACTTCAAGTCTCTCTTTAATGTAGCTCACCTCGGGGCATAGTGTCATTCACTTATTTGAAGAGAGTCCTGAAAACTAAGCATGTATGGAAACAAGACGCCGTCCTGCCAAGGGAGCTTCTCCAGGGAGTGTTTGAGGGCTGCAACTCACATACACATTAGCTGTCAACTTCCACCTAAGGCCTTCCCTTTTTCCTGTTTTCCTACTGCTCATGAAAAGAAACGTTTCCTCCCAAGATCATCGCTTTGGGTTTGATAACATCTCCTACCCATTTTATCATTTTAAGAGCTTTAACGCTACAGTGGGCGTTTTCTATAAAGCGATTTAAGAGGAAGGGATGGGACGGAGTCTTACAGTGTAGCACTGGACTCATGCAGTGTTGTCGCCCTCAGATTTGCAGCAACCTTGCCTCATTCTCCCAAGGGCTGGGATTGCACACGTGAGCTATCACACCTTGCCCATTCTTGCTTTTCTAAAGGCCGGTGGTTAGTATAATAAGGAGCAAATCTCTTTCATTCCTCCACACTTGCAACAACACACAGACAACTAGCATCTTAGAGTCTAGAAGAGTCTCACATAGAGAGCTCTGATTATCTGAACAGAGGCTATACCTAATACCTCACTTTGCCAAGTGTAATGCTAATAAAGGTAAGTCCAGTCATCTTCCTGATCTAGAGAGCATGACATGGGGGTTTTCAGACCCCTTTAGGATTGCTTGTCACTCATGAAATGTTGTGTCCTCCGTATCAAGTCAGTTCCTCTGCCGTAGAACATGGTCCCCTGAAGGGGATGTTTCCTGTTCACTTTGTAAATGTGTGCTTAGAAAGAACAGAGCTGCTCCAGACAGAAAGTCCTGACCTGCTTATGACAATGTTGTGCTAGGAAGTCTACCATGTGATTTCATCAGTCTTCACAAATCAAGAAGATCATACACACACACATAAACTAGGCAAACACCACATGCCGCCACTTCCTCCATCCCAGCCTGCGGGAGCTATTGGCATGTAATAGCTCCTAGGGGAGCTATCTCTAGTTTCATAACCCAGTGTCTTTCTGTCCTCTTCAGAGTGCTAAAATCATCTCTGTTCGACATTCTCTGCCATGAAGGTTTCTTCTTCCTGTCTCTCCTTTCAGTGATATCAACTATCCCGGTCTTTAAAGCTCAAACTTCAGGAACCTTGTAGGTATATGGCTGTCCTAATGTTTGGCTCTTTTCTCTAATTTATCTGTATCTATCCACCTTGACATATTAACTTCTGAACTTCATCTGTCTCCAGCCTTGAATTCAGCATGCATGCTTTCTTCCATTTTGTTCTAACAAATGGAAAATTATTCTTGTCTGGATATTTTATTCCTCCATAGTGTTGGCTTATGGTCACTATTGCTCACCTGAGACTTCCTTCACCTGTTGCTCCCAGCCTATCTCCTATTCCAGCACTCTGAGCTTTAGCACATCTCATCTCAAGTCTCCAGCATCTGCTTGGACCTCCTCTTCCAGTATCAAAAGACATTCTAGTTCAAAAAAAGTTTAAGAGCCCACTGTATTGTTCAAACAAATGACTGTTGGTGACAACTAAAGCCTAGTGTGAGTTCAGTTAGATACTTTCATATTGCCCAAGGTCTTGCTTAGCCCTGACTGCATTTTCAGACTTTCTGTTTCCTCCTCTCACACTCTTCTCCCCATCTTTCTCAATCATTCAAGTAAGAAACTTTGCAAATGGCTCACTGACTCTGAGCGTTCCTGCCTTCATGCCATTGGTACATCAGTTCTTTACCATTCTTTGCCAAAGGATCTTGTCCTTTCCCTAAGTGTTCCCATCATCATCTACCTTACTGTGGGACAATGGTCTTGTACTTTGTAAAGATCTGTCAGTTGTATTGTTTTAATAAAATGCTGCTTGCCTAGTAGCAAGGCAGGAAATATAGGCAGGGAGATGAGAATAGGATAATTCTGGGAAGAGGAAAGTGTAACGGCACACGGCAGAATAAATAACCAAGCCAGCTCAATAGGAAAAGGTATTTTTAATAAATGAAAAGAGAAGACTCA